>CM035128.1:70343887-70943887 GCA_020205605.1 Panax ginseng | reverse complement strand
TGGGATATTACTACATAAATCTACTTTCCACATTACCGACTTCAAATTGAATACAACAACGACAGAAAAAAATCATCAAATCATCGGATATAGAAGCTTGAAATATTGTCGACGATTGGAAAATTTTTACGGGTTACCCAGTTTCTTCCTGGTCATGGTCATCAACGACCTTTGACCATTAATAACTTCAATTATAAACCGGATCTAAGCTTGATTCTTGCTTACTGAGATGAAAGATCTCATACAAAGCTACAACATTAAACACTTAAACAACAAAAATATTAAACACACAAACAATCTGACGTCATTCGACATTTGATGTCAGAACACAAAAAAATAATTTTCCAGATTTTGAAAATCTTTAATTTCGAGCACTTTAATGTTATGGATTTGATAAATACCAACCCAGATCATCATAATATCTTATAAACAACAAGATTTAACAACAAATTCTAACATCTAACAACAGAAAATTGGACAGAATTTGAACTAGGGTTTTGTACCTTTTATGCTCAATTCTGATTTTCTTGCTATTGATTTGTTGTTGGATTTCGTGGGGCTTCAATTGTACTGATATTATCAACAAATTTAGGGGTGGTGCTTGAGAGAGTGGAGTATGGTTTTGTGCAAATTTAGTGAGCAAAAGTGATTTCTCTCTCCTTTAATCCATTTATATAGCCACAAGATGCATGTATGGGTGATCTGGAGTGATTTTTGGCAAATTCATGCATATTGAGTTGTTGGGAGTTGTTGGTTTGGTGAACAACTTCACCAATTTGTCAAAACCTATGGCTAGCCTCTTTAATGCTAAAAGGGCATTTTGGTCCTTTGATAATTCATTTTATGGCAAAATTAGAACTTACCAAACCCTTAGGGTTAGGGTTTGATTTAGGGTTTAGGGTTTGAGCCAATTTGGGTTTTATAAGTAAACAAAAATCTAGGATTTCCAATTTAGGGTTTGCACACAAAAAAAAAATTAAATAAATAAAATTAAATACTATTAGTTTCTAAAATTTTGCAAAATTAATATTGTTAATTAAATTAAGTTTGTAAGTACATGAACATTAGGGTTTATTACCCTTAATCATACTGAACTTTGCTAATAAGCAATTAGGGTTTAAAATATCGATAATTACGGTTTCTAGAAATACAATTAGGGTTTATAACCAAATTTTATTTTCTAAAATTTGACAATTTAGGTTTGTTAATTAGATTAATTTTCTAATTACTTTATACTGTAACATTAGTGTTTAGATCATATAATTATCATTGACTTTGCTAATTTAGCAATTAGGATTTATTCTTTTGGTAATTAGGGTTACCAAATTACTATTAGGGTTTTCTAAATATTAGGGTTTCTAGAATTTTTAATTAGGGTTTACCTAATTAATACATTTAATACTACACTACATAAATTGCATTACATACTTATAAAACAATCTCACACTCTAATTTGGATCTCAAATTAGGGTTTAACATTATTACTAGGGTTTGGTCAAAATACACGTAATTGACCAACCATTATCAATCTGGACATACTGCATTACTTATTCATAAAGACTGAAAAATCAAAATATAAGTAATATTATATTATTATTCTCATACCTTGACAATAATCCAAAATTAGGGTTTGGATTCCATATCGATTATTCTTTCATATTTAACCTTAATAATTAAGGTAAAATAATTAATTTAATAATCAGCATACAAAATTCATATAATAAAATAATTATTATATTTATTCTAAAAATCACTTCATATATTATTTAAATAATATATGATTATATATTCATGGAAAATAATTAATCAAAACATTTCTATCATAATATTAATTATTATAAGAATATACTTTATAATAATCAAAATTCTAAAATAAATTTACTTGTAAATATTCATGTAATAAATATATTTTTATTTACCACATAAATACATATACACATAATCTTGTACAAATCCTCATCCTTAAAATAAAAAAAAATTTATACGCAAAATTTGTGATTTATTTATATAGAAAATATCGGGTTGTCACATTCACCCTCCCTTATAAGGATTCCGTCCCCGGAATCACCACTTAAAACCTAACAATAACTTGGGTTCATAGCATACACGATCTTCGCAAATAGATCTCGATTAACTTTAATCGAACCGATCTTTAATTAATCACATTAAGCTTGTCTTTCTGATTAAACGGAAATTTGATTTCTAAAAGAACTCAAATTTCTCCCTCAAAATTTCTTTATAAAATAATTTACTATAAATAGAAAAATTCTAATTACGCAAATAAAAGTTATTCGAATATTACCTGGAACTGCATTGCCAGCTGCCACCGTGTCTTGAACCGTCATGTTGAAGACTCTTGATGTTGACTTTGTTGGTTTGTTCGATGACGTCGGTCCTGCGATTGCTAATGTTCCACTACCCTTACCAGTATTTACACTTCCAGCCTCTACCCTCCTGTTCGGACAATCCTTGACCCTATGCTCCAATGATCCACAAATAAAACAACCACTGTTCATTCTAGGATTGGGGCAGTTGGGAGAGATATGACCCTCCTGCCCGCACTTATAACACACAAATTTCCCCTTTAAACACTCCCCAGAGTGGTTCTTTCCACACGTTTTGCACTGAAGCGCTTGCTTCTTAACACCTTCTTCTTGCTTCACCTGCACGTTTCCAAAGTAGTTTCCCTTTCTTTTTCCATCAGCACTCCTGCTTCCACTATTAATTCTCACCTTCTCATCTCCTTCGACCTTGCTCTTGTTTTTTCCTTTCCTTGTTGTAGAGGCTCATAGCCTCACTCCCTTCCTCTCCAATTATCGCCTTCTCCATGAGTCTTTGCAAATGTTGGGATATGCAATAACATCGCCACCTTATTATAGAGCCAAGGTTTTAATCCCACTCAAATCTCTCGCTTTCCTAGCCTCGTGACGACTTGATGCGGAGCAAACCTAGCTAACTCATTGAATTTGTGCATATTCCGCCACCGACATATCCTTGCTTCACTCCAAAATTTTACCTCCATTCTAGCTCATGTCTTAGTTGAAAATAATTCTCGAAAAATAAGGTCTTAAATCTATCCCATGTTACCACACCTCCTCCCTGCCCTCACGATTCAGCTTCCCACCCGTAAATTTGCCTCACCCTTCATCATGTAGGTGGCAAAGAGGTCTTTTTCCCTCATACCCTAGCTATTACAAACGCCTTCTCAATTTCCTTAACCCAAGTTTGGGCTTCTCCTACAGGTCGGTTGTACCTTTTGAATTCCGGCGATAGGACCGCCTTGAAGTCTTTAACGTTCGACGTTCGCTTATCTGGTTAAGTAAAAACCATAAATTAACTTACATTCTAGACCTTATCATATCAGTTTAAACTTATTAAACTTGTTTCATAACTCAAACTTTGATTCATATTAATTCATTGCTTTCAAAATATTTTACATATCACAGCACATAGTGCTTTAAACATCAGTCATCCCATTGTGACTGCAAAAGTCGGGATTTACTTTACCAAAAAGTTTATAATAATGTTTATACTAAACACACATATAATATTAAACATGCTCACACAACATAACCTATACTATCTATTTACTAAGTCTTCTTTCTTGGACAGCTTCTTGCCTGATGATCTTCTTTTCCACAAACAAAACATGCTCCCCGTTTATAATCAGGACAGTACAGAGTAGTATGTCCCTCATATCCACAAAGATAACATATTCTTTTCCATTTCTTCTTCCCCGGTTTTCCTAAATCATGGTCTTCTACCTTCCTTTTTCCCTTATCTTTTGGAGCTGCACACGAAGTGTTGCTTGAGGCTCCCATCTGATTGATTTTGAGTTTAAGCTTATCCCGCTCTTCCATTGTTTCTATTAACGCTTGACGCAATTGACTGTTAAGCAGTTTTTCTGTCTTCCACAACCCTTCTAGAGAAGAAACCTTGTTCCTCAATTCTTGCATCTCCATTGATGCTTGATCAACTTCAGCTTTAGGGTCTGAATCACTATCTGTCAGATCCACTATTTCCGGATCTGGTACTATGTTTTCCACGATAACCACCTCGTCTGAGTTTGTTTCATTGTGAGCTTCTATTTCCGCTATTGGCTTCGATATTAGCTCCTTCTTTACAATCCGTGGATATCCTAATCCTTTTTCACCTGACATCTACACACATCAATTATCCTGATTAGCATATATTATATACACATAGTCAAATAATAGTTTTGTATGAATTATCTTTTATTTTGTTTGACGATGAATTTATTCAATTCATCCCTTTTTAAACTCTATATGAGTTATTTATATTTTCAACGTTTCCCTCTGTTCTAAGGTTATAGCCTAAGGTCTATCCCACCTAAGGTTTCTAACCCTATAGCTCTGATACCATTCTGTGAGGTCCCCGAATCCGGATACTTGAAACCCGAACTCGGTACTTCACGATACCATTTCTATGAGCGGAATAATACTAATAATAACAATAATATAAAACTTAACTTAAATTTACATATACATCAGAGTCATTCTCCCAAGTACGTAACCTTTAAACATTCATTACATGTCATAATATATAAATATATATATATATATATCTTCATATATCTAAACTATTAATCTAAAACTATTAAAACAGTAACATAAAAAGTCATTCAAAGAACTTTCCTTTTCCTTTGTTCTTGACGAATCCTTCCGATCCTTCACACTTAGTGAAAACATTTAAATTAAGCAAGGATGAGCATTTGAGTGCCCAAAGAGTATATATATATAAATTTGAAAAGAATTTAAATGTTTTCTTTATAATATCTTCTACAACTAGTCAAGAGTTGTGAAGTAATCTGTACCAATAATAATAACATAACAACCCTCATTCAAATTTTTGAAACTAAGTATTATTCAGATATATGGGTTTCGTGACATACCATGAACATTGTTTTTCATTTTCGAAAGGTTTAAACATAAATTCATCTCAGAACTGTCATGACTTACGAATGCGGAGGGTGATCGACCTGTTGTACCTGTGATTGATCAATACTACATTTACATGAACGATGTTATCGTTATTCTGTCACTTTAAGCGCATAAAATTTTCCCATTTTCTGGATGTTCATATCATCGGATTTTCATAACAAAGGTCTTATATAATTCAACATATATGTATATCAAAGGTGTATCAACATGCGATGAAAAACAATGATTATCCAAGTGGGGACACTTGTATAATCATTTATATAAATTAACGAGCGTAATATATTTATCCGAATTATCATATACTAACATGTTGATAATCAATGGGCATATATAATATAGGCAACAAATAATAATAATAATAATTCTTCAACTTTTCACACTTGTCCATCAGATAAAGAAAATGCAAAGTTAGGATACTTGCACGATCTTGCCGCTTACTATTCTCAACTTAGTTTTATCTTTTCTATCACATCACCTATCATTAATCGAATCATTTCTTGATTAGTATAACATAACGAAACACATAACACCGCTTATTGCGATCGAAGACATTCCTAATCACCTTATCACACATGTTTAACAATCCACTCAATCACAAATAAACATTTCCTATCACATTGTCATACAATTATCTACCATTGTCACAAATCAATTTACCAAACATTATCTAAGTCAGGATCAATTTGAAATATGCCGCGACTTTTTTCGTAATTATCGAGTCTAAGACTCTAAACCGTAGTTCAACATCCATTTAGATAACTTAAACATTAGTCACACTATTTTTCATGGCCTTATAATAATTATTAAATAATTATTATCATTTATCGTAATTTTTGAAATATCGAGATCATTATTAAATGATTTAAATATTAAATAATTCTATTATCATTAATATTTAATTAATATTAAATTATTAATGAAACCATTATCAAAATATTAAAGTTATGTATAATAACTCAAAATATCTTTAAAAGTATTAATAATACCTTAAAATGATTTTTAAAATATTTAAAATCATTATTAAATAATTACCATTAATATTTAAATATTAATGAACTATTTATCTAAATATTAAAAGTCATTAATTATAACTTAAAAATATTTTTAAATCATTAATACCCTTTTTAAATGATTTTTAAATAAATAAAACCATTTTTAAACTATTTATTTAATATAATTATTAAATAAATTTAATATCATTAATAAATAATCAAATTTATTAAAGAAATTATCCTTTAAATATTAAAGTTATATTTTATAACTTAAAATATCTTTAAACACTTTATTTTTATTTAAAATGATTATTATAATAATAAAAATCATTTTTAACTAAATTATTTAATATAATTATTAAATAACTTTATTATCATTAATCATAATTAATTAATGAAATTTACCTTTAAATATTAAAAGTTATATTTTATAACTTAAAATATTTTTAAATACCTTCTTATTATTTAAAATGATTTTAATATAATAAAATCATTTGTAATTCATTTATTTAATTCATTTAATAAATAACTTAATTATCATTAATATTTATTTATTAATGAAAATTATCAAATAATATTAAAAGTTATTAAAATAACTTAAAATATTTTTCTTATATCATAATATAATTTTAAATGATTTTTCATGAATTAAAATCATTTTAAATAATTTATTTAATATTATCATTAAATAAATTAATTACTTTTGATATTCCAAAAATATTAAATATTTATGAAATATATTTAAAATAATTAAAATATAATTTTGGATATTAAAATAATTTTTAATAATTTATTTTGTATTTTTAATAATTTAAAACTAATTTTCTATAATTATTAATTAATTTCCAAAAATTATTAATAAAAGCTGTCTCTAAAAGGGCTATAAATGATGAAAGCGTCATTGTTGGTGCTCTTGAGCTCAAGAACACTGACAGGTCAGTGTTCGAGTTACTTCCTTTGACGGGCTGTAAAACGCGATCTGATCATGATTTGGTCTATCTCTCAAGCATTGATATTATCGCGATGATGCAATACTACAACTATCAACAATTAACTAGGTCATACATCAAACACACAAGAAGATCTCGAGCTCACAAACCTCCAGTCGAGCATTCACGGTTTTCCGAAACCAGTGTGATCAACCAGCCACTTTCATGTCTAAATATCTAAGTGTTCTACTCAACATTTATGTCATCTAAAGGTTTAAATCTATATAATATATGTCAAGGTACAAGTTCATAACATCAAAACACGTGTAAGATCTGGCATGGTCAAACCATGTCAGAAATCTGTTCTTCTTGATTTCTGGAAATTCCCAGAATTGCCAATTCAATGATAATGGTCTACTTTGACCGCTTGTCACGTTTGATCCGTTGATTGTTTATGGGATATTACTACATAAATCTACTTTCCACATTACCGACTTTTACAAATTGAATACAACAACAAAGAACAAAATCATCAAATCATCGATATAGAAGCTTGAAATATTGTCGACGACTGGAAAATTTTACGGGTTACCCAGTTTCTTCACTGGTCATGGTCGAATTGACGACCTTTGACCATTAATAACTTCATATTATAAACCGGATCTAAGCTTGATTCTTGCTACGGATGAAAGATCTCATACAAAGCTACAACATTAAACACTTAAACAACAAAAATATTAAACACACACAATCTCTGTCGTCGACATTTGATGTCGAACACAAAAAATAATTTTCCAGTTTTGAAAATCTTTAATTTCGAGCACTTTAATGTTATGGATTTGATAAATACCAACCCGGATCATCATAATATCTTATAAACAACAAGATTTAACAACAAATTCTAACATCTAACAACGAGAAAATTGGACGAAATTTGAACTAGGGTTTTGTACCTTTTATGCTCGATTACGATTTTACGGCTATTGATTTGTTGTTGGATTTCGTGGGGCTTCAATTGTGGTGATATTATCAACAAATTTCGGGTGTGGTGCTTGAGAGAGTGGAGTATGGTTTTGTGCAAATTTAGTGAGCAAAAGTGATTTCTCTCTCCTTTAATCCATTTATATAGCCACAAGATGCATGTATGGACTGATCTAGGAGCTGATTTGCTGGCAAATTCGTGCATATTGAGTTGTTGGGAGTTGTTGGTTTGGTGAACAACTTCACCAATTTGTCAAAACCTACAAGCTAGCCTCTTTAATGCTAAAAAGGGCATTTTGGTCCTTTGATAATTCATTTTATGGCAAAATTGTAACTTACCAAACCCTTAGAGTTAGGGTTTGATTTAGGGTTTAGGGTTTGAGCCAATTTGGATTTTATAAGTTAACAAAAATCTAGGATTTCCAATTTAGGGGTTGCACACAAAAAAAATTAAATAAATAAAATTAAATACTTTTAGTTTCTAAAATTTTGCAAAATTAATATTGTTAATTAAATTAAGTTTGTAAGTACATGAACATTAGGGTTTATTACCCTTAATCATAATGAACTTTGCTAATAAAGCAATTAGGGTTTAAAATATCGATAATTACGGTTTCTAGAAATATAATTAGGGTTTATAACCAAATTTTATTTTCTAAAATTTGACAATTTAGGTTTGTTAATTAGATTAATTTTCTAATTACTTTATACAGTAACATTAGTGTTTAGATCATATAATTATCATTGACTTTGCTAATTTAGCAATTAGGATTTATTCTTTTGGTAATTAGGGTTACCAAATTACTATTAGGGTTTTCTAAATATTAGGGTTTCTAGAATTTTAATTAGGGTTTACCTAATTAATACATTTAATACACGACATAAATTGCATTACATACTTATAAAACAATCTCACACTCTAATTTGGATCTCAAATTAGGGTTTAACATTATTACTAGGGTTTGGTCAAAATACACCGTAATTGACCAACCATTATCAATACGGACATACCGTACTTATTCATAGCACTGAAAAATCAAAATATAAGTAATATTATATTATTATTCTCATACCTTGACAATAATCCAAAATTAGGGTTTGGATTCCATATCTGATTATTCTTTCATATTTAACCTTAATAATTAAGGTAAAATAATTAATTTAATAATCTGTACAAAATTCATATAATAAAATAATTATTATATTTATTCTAAAAATCACTTCATATATTATTTAAATAATATATGATTATATATTCATGGAAAATAATTAATCAAAACATTTATCATCATTAATTATTATAAGAATATACTTTATAATAATCAAAAATTCTAAAATAAATTTACTTGTAAATATTCATGTAATAAATATATTTTTATTTACCACATAAATACATATACACATAATCTTGTACAAATCCTCATCCTTAAAATAAAAAAAAATTTATACGCAAAATTTGTGATTTATTTATATAGAAAATATCGGGTTGTCACAATAGATCCTTTTATTTTTAAATACTTTTCTTATTTATTTTGTATAGCTAATGAATTGACACATGACAAACATAAGAATCTTTTCAAGCACAGCGGAATAAACAAAAGATCCTCTCATTGA
The DNA here is from genome assembly GCA_020205605.1 of Panax ginseng. Taxonomy (NCBI): domain Eukaryota; kingdom Viridiplantae; phylum Streptophyta; class Magnoliopsida; order Apiales; family Araliaceae; genus Panax; species Panax ginseng. The sequence continues at coordinate 70,934,410 of CM035128.1, read as the reverse complement.
TATATTCATGAATATACATACATTGTTCATAGAATTAGTTAAGTTGTAAGCAGTTAATACATACATAGCATTTATAGCAGTTAGGTACATAATGTAAATGATGAAAAGTAAATGGCCCGAATATAAAAGACACAAGGATTTTAAGTAGTTTAGAGACTCAAGCTCTAATCCACTCTTACTTTAACGACGAGAATTCCACTATGGAAGGCGGTACCACAGATCACTAAGATCCCTTGAAGGCTAGCGACATTTGGAACTTGATTCTAAGAACTCTTCAAGCCCAACAGGCTTGGAACTTCTCTAGTTCCCTAGGAACTCTTCAAGCCCAGCAGGCTTGGAACTTCATTTAGTCCCTCTGGACAAGGACCTTAGTATTTTATAGTTGTTATAGTTGTTGTTGGTGCTTTGCTGCTAAGAAGTCTTGAAGCTTGAACATCTTTTGTACTTAGCAGCTTGACGTGGTCCTCTTTGTATTCTGCGTAGAGTCTGGACCTAACTCGGTCTCTGTATGTCGGGATCAAGTCCTGTAAGTTCTAATGCATGTCTAATACCTATACGGTGCTATGTGTGTGTTTGCGTGGCGTTTGGACGACAGAGGCGGGTTTTAACCTCTTTTTTTGGTTTTTTACCTAAGTGTTGGCGAGTTTTGCAAACTGGAAATTAATTTGGTCTCCGTATGTCGGAATCGAGTCCCGTAAGTTGTAACACATGACTAATACCTATGCGGTGTTATGTTTGGGTTAACGTGGCGTTCGGACGACCAAGGCGGGTTTTGACCTATTTTTTGGCTTTTTGCCTAAGTGTTGGCGAGTTATAAAAACTGGGCGATAACACGGATTTCGTATATCGGAATTGAGTCCCGTATGTTCTAACATGTTTTTAATACCTACTCGATTTATGTGTGTATTTTAGTGGCGTTTGACGATCGAGGCGGGTTTTGACCTCTTTTTCAGTTTTTGCCTAAGTGTTGGCGAGTTTTGCAAGCCGGGACTTAATTCGGTCTCCGTGTATGTAGGAATCGAGTCCCGTAAAGTTGTAACACGTGGCTAATACCTCTGTGATGTTATGTGTGTGTTAACGTGGCGTTGGACGACCGACTTGGGTTTTGACCTACAAAACTACGCCAACACTTAGGCAAAAATTGAAAAAGAGGTCAAAACACCGCTCGATCGTCTAAATGCCACGCAAACACACACATAGCACCGCGTGGGTAGGTATTAACCAGCGTTAGAACTTACGGGACTCGATTCCACAAAAGCACCGAGTTAAGTCCTGGTTTGCAAAACTCTCTAACACTTAGGCAAAAAGCCAAAAATAGGTCAAAACACGCCTCGGTCGTCCGACGCCAGACAAACTCACACATAGCACAAATAGAGGTATCGTATACACGTGTTACAACTTACGGGACTCGATTCTGACATACGAAGACCGATTTAAGTCCCAATTTGTAAAACTCGCCAACACTTAGGCAAAAAGCCAAAACAACAGATCAAAACTCGCCTCGGTCATCCAAATACCATGCAAACACACACATAACACCGCGTAGGTATTAGAGACGTGTTATAACTTATGGGACTCGATTACGACATACGGAGACCGAGTTAAGTCCCAGTTTGCAAAACTTACCAACACTTAGGCAAAAAGCCAAAAAATAGGTCAAAACCCGCCTCGGTCGTCCGAATGCCACGCAAACACACACATAGCACCGCGTAGGTATTAGACACACGTTAGAACTTACGAGACTCGATTCTGACATACGGAGACCGAGTTAAGTCCCAGTTTGCAAAACTCGCTAACACTTAGGCAAAAAGCCGAAAAATCGGTCAAAACCAGCCTTGGTCGTCCGAACGCCACGCAAATACACACATAGCACTGAGTAGATATTAGAAACACGTTAGAATCGATGGGACTCGATTCCAGATATACTAATCCGAGTTATCGCCATTTGAAAACTTCGCCAACACTTAGGCAAAAGCCAAAAAATAGGTCAAAACACGCCTCGTTAGTCCGAACGCCGTAAACACACATATAACACTGCGTAGAATTAGTCACGTGTTACAACTTACGAGACTCGATTCCGACATATGAAAGCGGAATTAAGTCCTAGTTTACAAAACTCGCCAACACTTAGGCAAAAAACCTAAAAAAGAGGTCAAAACCCGCCTCGGTCGTCAAATGCCACGCAAACACACACACATAGCACCGGTAGGTATTAGACACCGCGCCGTTACAACTTACGAGACTCGATTCTGACATACGGAGACCAAGTTAAGTCCCAGTTTGCAAAACTCGCTAACACTTAGGCAAAAAGTCGAAAACCTATTAAAAACCAAATTGGTCAGTCCGAACGCATACGCAAACACACACATAGCACTGAGTAGGTATTAGAAACACGTTAGAACATACGGGACTCGATTCCGATATACGGAATCCGAGTTATCGCCCAGTTTTCAAAACTCGCCAACACTTAGGTAAAAAGCCAAAAAATAGGTCAACACCCGCCTCGGTAGTCCGAACGCCATGTAAACACACATATAACTCCGCGTAGGAATTAGTCATGTGTTACAACTTACGGGACTCGATTCCCACATATAGAAATGGAATTAAGTCCTAGTTTGCATAACTCGCCAACACTTAGGCAAAAAACTGAAAAAAGAGGTCAAAACGCGCCTCGGTCGTCTGAATGCCATGCAAATACACGCATAGCACCGGGTAGGTATCAGACACGCGTTAGAACTTATGAGACTCGATTACGATTCACGAGACCGAGTTAAGTCCTAGTTGCAAAACTCGCTAACACTTAGGCAAATCTGTCAAAAAGTGTCAAAACCCGACTTCGGTCGTCCAACGCATACGCAAAACACACACATAAAGACCGAGTAGGTATTAGAAACAAGTTAGAACTTACGGGACTCGATTCCGATATCTGGAATCGAGTTATCGCCACTTTCAAAACTCACCAACACATGGGCAACAAGCCAAAAATAGGTCAAAACACCGCCCGGTAGTCCGAACGCATACGTAAACACACATATAACTCCGCGTAGGAATTAGTCATGTGTTACAACTTACGGGACTCGATTCCCATATATGGAAATGGAAATAAGTCCTAGTTTGCAAAACTCGCGAACACTTAGGCAAAAAGCGAAAAAGATGTCAAAACCATACTCGTCCCAATGCCACGCAAATACACACATAGCACCGGTAGGTATTAGACACGCAGCGTTAGAACTTATGAGACTTCGATTCGATATACGGAGATCGAGTTAAGTCCTAGTTTGCAAAACTTGCTAACACTTAGGCAAAATGTTGAAAAATGTGTCAAAACCCGACTTCGGCTAGTTCGAACGCCACGCAAACACACACATAGCACCGAGTAGGTATTAGAAACAAGTTAGAACTTACGGGACTCGATTCCGATATCACTAATCCGAAAGTTATCGCCCATTTTTCAAAACTCATGACACGTAGGCAATAAAGCGAAAAATAGGTCAAAACCCGCCTCGATTAGTCCGAACGCCACGTAAACACACACATAATACCGTGTAGGTATTAGTCATGTGTCACAACTTACGAGACTCAATTTCGACATACGGACACCGAATTAAGTCCCAGTTTGCAAAACTCGCCAACACTTAGGCAAAAAACTGAAAAAGAGGTCAAAACTCGCCTCGATCCTCCAAACGCCATGCAAACACACACATAGCACTGAGTAGGTATTTAAAACATGTTAGAACTTACGGGACTCGATTCCGATATACGAAATCCGAGTTATCGCCCAGTTTTTCAACTCGCCAACACTTAGGCAAAAAGCAAAAAAATAGGTCAAAACCCGCCTCGGTCGTCCGAACGCCACGTTAACACACACATAACACCGCGTAGGTATTAGTCATGTGTTACAACTTACGGGACTCGATTCCGACATACGGAGAACAAATTAAGTCCCAGTTTGCCAAACTCGCCAACCCTTAGGTAAAAAACCAAAAAAAGAGGTCAAAACCCGCCTCGGTCGTCTAAACTCCACACAAACACACACATAGCACCGCATAGATATTTGACATGCATTAGAACTTACAAGACTAGATTCCGACATACAGAGACCGAGTTAAGTCCTAGTTTGCAAAACTCGCCAACACTTAGGCAAAAAGCCAAAAAATAGGTCAAAACCCGCCTCGGTCGTCCGAACGCCACGTAAACACACACATAACACCATATAGGTATTAGACAAGTGTTACAACTTATGGGACTCGATTCTGACATACGGAGACCAAATTAAGTCTGAGTTTGGAAAACTCGCCAACACTTAGGCAAAACTACGCTAACACTTAGGCAAAAAGCCAAAAAAATAGGTCAAAACCAAATTTCGATTTAATCAATGCCATGCAAACACACACATAGCACCGCACAGAGGTATTGAACATCGCGTTAGAACTTACGAGACTCGATTACGACATACGAGACCGAAGGAGTTAAATCCTAGTTTGCAAAATTCGCTAACAATTGCAAAAGACGAAAAAATGTCAAAACCCGCCTCGATGAGTCTGAACGCATGCGTAAACACACACATAATATCGTCGTAGGTATTAGTCACGTATTACAACTTAAGAGACTCGATTTCAACATACGGAGACCGAATTAAGTCCCGGTTACAAAACTTCGCCAACACTTAGGCAAAAAAGCGAAAAAGAGGTCAAACTTCGCCTCGATCATCCAAACGCCACGCAAACACACATATAGCACCGGTAGGTATTCAAAACATGTTAGAACTTACGGGATTCTATTCCGATATATGAAATCGAGTTATCGCCCAGATTTTTAAACTTCATGAACACTTAGGCAAAAAAGCCAAAAATAGGTCAAAACCCTCCTCGGTCGTCCGAACGCGCTGCGTTAATACACACATAACACCACGTGAGGTATTAGTCACGTGTTACAACTTACGGGACTTGATTCCTACATCGGAGACCGAATTAAGTCCCAGTTTGCAAAACTCGCCAACACTTAGGCAAAAACCAAAAAGAGGTCAAAACCGCCTCGATTGTCCAAACGCATACGCAAAACACACACATAGCACCAGCGTAGGTATTAGACATGCATTAGAACTTACAGGACTCGATTCCGACATATCATAGACCGAAAGTTAAGTCCTAGTTTGCAAAACTCATGACACTTAGGCAAAAAGCCAAAAATAGGTCAAAACCCGCCTCGGTCGTCCAACGCCACGTAAACACACACATAACACCATATAGGTATTAGACATATGTTACAACTTACGGGACTGTATTCCGACATACAGAGACTTAGTTAAATCCTAGTTTGTAAAACTCTCCAACACTTAGGCAAAAAGCCGAAAAATAGGTCAAAACCCGCCTCGGTCGTCCGAACGCCTCACAAACTCACACATAGCACCGCGTAGGTATTAGATACGTGTTACAACTTACGGGACTCGATTCTGACATACGAAGACCGAATTAAGTCCCAGTTTGTAAAACTCGCCAACACTTAGGTAAAAAACCGAAAAATAGGTCAAAACCCGCCTCGGTGGATACAACGCCATACGCAAACACACACATAGAACCGCGTAGTTATTAGACACGCATTAGAACTTACTGGACTTGATTCCGACATACGGAGACCGAGTTAAGTCCCAGTTTGTAAAACTCGCCAACACTTAGGCAAAAAGCCAAAACAACAGGTCAAAACTCGCCTCGGTCGTCCGAATGCCATGCAAACACACACATAACACCGCTTAGGTATTAGACACGCGTTATAACTTATGGGACTCGATTAAGACATACGGAGACCGAGTTAAGTCCCAGTTTGCAAAACTCACCAACACTTAGGCAAAAAGCCAAAAAATAGGTCAAAACCCGCCTTGGTAGTTCGAATGCCACGCAAACACACACATAGCACCGCGTAGGTATTAGAAACGCGTTATAACTTACGAGACTCGATTCTGACATACGGAGACCGAGTTAAGTCCCAGTTTGCAAATCTCGCTAACACTTAGGCAAAAAGCTGAAAAACAGGTCAAAACCAGCCTTGGTCGTCCGAACGCCATGCAAACACACACATAGCACTGAGTAAGGATTAGAAACACGTTAGAACTTACGGGAATCGATTCTGATATACAGAATCTGTGTTATCGCCCAGTTTTCAAAACTCGCCAACACTTAGGCAAAACGCCAAAAAATAGGTCAAACCCCGCCTTGGTAGTCCGAACACCACGTAAACACACACATAACACCGCGTAGGTATTAGTCATGTGTTAAAACTTACGGGACTCGATTCCGACATATGGAGGCAGAATTAAGTCCTAGTTTGCAAAACTCGCCAACACTTAGGCAAAAAATCGAAAAAAGAGGTCAAAACCCGCCTCGGTCTTCCAAATGCCACGCAAACACACACATAGCACCGCATAGGTATTAGACACACGTTAGAACTTACGGGACTCGATTCCGACATACAGAGACCGCGTTAAGTCCTAGTTTACAAAACTCGCCAACACTTACGCAAAAAGTCGAAAAACAGGTCAAAACCAACCTCGGTCGTCTGAACGCCATACAAACTCACACGTAGCACCGCGTATGTGTTAGACACGTGTTAAAACTTATGGGACTCTATTCCGACATACGGAGACAGAGTTAAGTCCCAGTTTGCAAAACATGCCAATACTTAGGCAAAAAGCCGAAAAATAAGTTAAAACCCGCCTCGGTCGTCCGAACGCCACGCAAATGCACACATAGCACCGAGTAGGTTTTAGACAAGCATTAGAACTTAAGGGACTCAATTACAATTTACGAAATCCGAGTTATCGCCCAGTTTACAAAATTTGCCAACACTTAGGCAAAAAGGCAAAAAATAGGTCAAAACCCGCGTTGGTCGTTGGAACGCCACACAAACACACACATAGCACCGCGTAGGTATTAGACATGCATTAGAACTTACAGGACTCGATTCCAATATATGAAATCCGAGTTATTGTCGAGTTTGCAAAACTCGCTAATAGTTAGGCAAAAAGCCAAAAAAGAGCCCAAACCCCGCCTCGGCCGTCCGGACACCATACAAACACACACATAGCACCGTGTAGGTATTAGACACGTGTTACAACTTATGAGACTCAATTCTGACATACGGAGACTGAGTTAAGTCCCAGTTTGCAAACCTCGCTAAAAGTTAGGTAAAAAGCCGAAAAAGAGCCCAAAACCCGATTCGACCGTCCGAATGCCACGTAAACACACACATAGCACCGCGTAGGTATTAGACATGCGTTACAACTTACGGGACTCGATTCTGACATACGGAGACCGAGTTATCGCCCAATTTGCAAAACTCGCCAACACTTAGGCAAAAATCCAAAAAATAGGTTGAAACCCGCCTCAGTCGTCTGAACACTACGTAAACACACATATAGCACCGTGTAGGTATTAGACATGCGTTAGAACTTACGGGATCCAATTCTGACATACGTAGATTGAGTTAAGTCCAGTTTGCAAAACCCGCTAATAGTTAGGCAAAAAGCCAAAAAAGAGCAAAAACCTGCCTCGATCGTCCGAATGCCACGCAAACACACACATAACATTGAGTAGGTATTAGACACGCGTTAGAACATACTAGGCTCGATTCCGATATACAGAATCCGAGTTATCGCCTAGTTTGCAAAACTCTCTAACACTTAGGCAAAAAGCCAAAAAATAGGTCAAAACCAGCCTCGGTCATCTGAACGCAACGCAAACACATACATAGCACTGTGTAGGTATTAGAAACATGTTAGAACTTACGGGACTCGATTCCGATATACGGAATCCGAGTTATCGCCCAGTATTCAAAACTCGCCAACACTTAGGCAAAAAAGCCAAAAAATAGGTCAAAACCCGCCTCGGTAGTCCGAACGCCACGTAAACACACACATACCACCGCGTAGGTATTAGTCACGTGTTACAACTTACGGGACTCGATTTCGACATATGGAGGCGGAATTAAGTCCTAGTTTGCAAATCTCGCCAACACTTAGGCAAAAAACCGAAAAAAGAGGTCAAAACCACGCCTCGATGCGATGCGAATGCCACGCAAAACACACACATAATCTTCACAGTAGGTATTGAACACGCTGTTAGAACTTACGAGACTCGATTCTGACATATGGAGACCGAGTTAAGTCCTAGTTTGCAAAACTCGATAACACTTAGGCAAAAAGCCGAAAAACAGGTCAAAACCCGCCTCAGTCGTCCGAACGCCACGCAAACACACACATAGCACTGAGTAGGTATTAGAAACAGGTTAGAACTTACAGGACTCGATTTCGATATACGAAATCTGAGTTATCGCCTAGTTTTCAAAACTCGCCAACACTTAGGCAAAAAGCCAAAAAATAGGTCAAAACCCAACTCGGTCGCCCGAACGCCACGTTAACACACACATAACACCGCGTAGGTATTAGTCACGTGTTACAACTTACGGGACTCGATTCCGACATATGGAGACCGAAATAAGTCCCAGTTTGCAAAACTCGCCAACACTTAGGCAAAAAACTGAAAAAGAGGTCAAAACCCGCCTCGATCGTCCAAACGCCACGCAAATACACACATAGCACCGTGTAGGTTTTAAAAACATGTTAGAAAATACGGGACTCAATTCGATATAATTTAAAATCAGTGTTATCGCCAGCTTTTTAAAACTCGCCAACACTTAGGCAAAAAGCCAAAAAATAGGTCAAAACCCGCCTCGGTCATCCGAACGCCATGTTAATGCACACATAACACCGCGTAGGTATTAGTCAAGTGTTACAACTTACGGGGCTCGATTCTGACATACGGAGACCAAATTAAGTCCCAGTTTGTAAAACTCGCCAACACTTAGATAAAAAACCAAAAAAAGAGATCAAAACCCGCCTCTGTCGTCCAAACGCCACGCAAACACACATAGCACCGCGTAGGTATTAGACATGCATTAGAACTTACAGGACTTGATTCCGACATACAGAGACCGAGTTAAGTCCTAGTTTGCAAAACTCGCCAACACTTAGGCAAAAAGCCAAAAAATAGGTCAAAACCCACCTCGGTCGTTCAAACGCCACGTAAACACACACATAACACCATATAGGTATTAGACACGTGTTACAACTTACGGGACTCGATTCCGACATACGGAGACCGAATTAAGTCCCAGTTTGCAAAACTCGCCAACACTTAGGCAAAAAACTGAAAAAGAGGTCAAAACCCACCTCGATCATCAAAATGCCACGCAAACACACACACATAGCACGCGTGAGGTATTGAACACGTTAGAACTTACGGACTCGATTCCGACAAAGCGAGACCGAAGTTAAGTCCTGGTTTGCAAAACTCTCTAACACTTAGGCAAAAAGCCAAAAATAGGTCAAAACACGCCTCGATCGTCCGAGCGCCGCACAAACTCACACATAGCACCGCGTGAGTATCGAACCGGTGTTACAACTTATGGGACTCGATTCTGACATACGAAGACCGATTTAAGTCCCAATTTGTAAAACTCGCCAACACTTAGGCAAAAAGCCAAAACAACAGATCAAAACCCGCCTCGTTCGTCCGAATGCCATGCAAACACACACATAACATCGCGTAGGTATTGGACACGCGTTATAACTTATGGGACTCGATTACGACATACGGAGACCGAGTTAAGTCCCAGTTTGCAAAACTCACCAACACTTAGGCAAAAAGCCAAAAAATAGGTCAAAACCCGCCTCGGTCGTCCGAATGCCACGCAAACACACACATAGCACCGCGTAGGTATTAGACACGCGTTAGAACTTACGAGACTCGATTCTGACATACGAAGACCGAGTTAAGTCCCAGTTTGCAAAACTCGCTAACACTTAGGCAAAAAGCCGAAAAATCGGTCAAAACCAGCCTTGGTCGTCCGAACGCCACGCAAATACACACATAGCACTGAGTAGGTATTAGAAACACGTTAGAACTGACGGGACTCGATTCCGATATACGGAATCCGAGTTATCGCCCAGTTTTGAAAACTCGCCAACACTTAGGCAAAAAGCCAAAAAATAGGTCAAAACCTGCCTCGTTAGTCCGAACGCCACGTAAATACACATATAACACTGCGTAGAATTAGTCACATGTTACAACTTACGAGACTCGATTCTGACATATGGAAGCGGAATTATGTCCTAGTTTGCAAAACTCGCCAACACTTAGGCAAAAAACCGAAAAAAGAGGTCAAAACCCGCCTCGGTCGTCCGAATGCCACGCAAACACACACATAGCACCAGGTAGGTATTAGACACGCGTTAGAACTTAAGAGACTCGATTCTGACATACGGAGACCGAGTTAAGTCCCAGTTTGCAAAACTCGCTAACACTTAGGCAAAAAGCCGAAAAATCGGTCAAAACCAGCCTTGGTCGTCCGAACGCCACACAAACACACACATAGCACTGACTAAATATTAGAAACACGTTAGAACATACGGGACTCAATTCCGATCTACGGAATCCAAGTTATCGCCCAGTTTTCAAAACTCGCCAACACTTAGGCAAAAAGCCAAAAAATAGGTCAAAACCCGCCTCGGTAGTCCGAACGCCACGTAAACACACATATAACTCCGCGTAGGAATTAGTCACGTGTTACAACTTACGAGACTCGATTCCCACATGTGGAAATGGAATTAAGTCCTAGTTTGCAAAACTCGCAAACACTTAGGCAAAAAACTGAAAAAAGAGGTCAAAACCCGCCTCGGTCGTCCGAATGCCACGCAAATACACACATAGCACCAGGTAGGTATTAGACACGCGTTAGAACTTATGAGACTCGATTCTGATATACGGAGACCGAGTTAAGTCCTAGTTTGTAAAACTCGCTAACACTTAGGCAAAATGCCGAAAAATAGGTCAAAACCCGACTCGGTCGTCCGAACGACACGCAAACACACACATAGCACCGATTAGGTATTAGAAACAAGTTAGAACTTACGGGACTCGATTCCGATATATGAAATCTGAGTTATCGCCCAGTTTTCAAAACTCGCCAACACGTAGGCAACAAGACAAAAAATAGGTCAAAACCCGCCTCAGTCGTCTGAACGCCACGTAAACACACACATAATATCGTGTAGGTATTAGTCACGTATTACAACTTACGAGACTCGATTTCGACATACGGAGACCGAATTAAGTCCCAGTTTACAAAACTCGCCAACACTTAGGCAAAAAACTGAAAAAGAGGTCAAAACTCGCCTCGATCCTCCAAACGCCATGCAAACACACACATAGCACTGAGTAGGTATTAAAAACATGTTAGAACTTACGGGACTCAATTCCGATATACGAAATCCGAGTTATCGCCCAGTTTTTAAAACTCGCCAACACTTAGGCAAAAAGCAAAAAAATAGGTCAAAACCCGTCTCGGTCGTCCGAACGCCACATTAACACACACATAACCCCGCGTAGGTATTAGTCACGTGTTACAACTTACGGGACTCAATTCTGACATACGGAGACCAAATTAAGTCCCAGTTTGCCAAACTCGCCAACCCTTAGGTAAAAAACCAAAAAAAAGGTCAAAACCCGCCTCGGTCGTCCAAACGCCACACAAACACACACATAGCACCGCGTAGATATTAGACATGCATTAGAACTTACAAGACTAGATTCCGACATACAGAGACTGAGTTAAGTCCTAGTTTGCAAAACTCGCCAACACTTAGGCAAAATGCCAAAAAATAGGTCAAAACCCGCCTTGGTCGTTCGAACGCCACGTAAAAACACACATAACACCATATAGGTATTAGACAAGTGTTACAACTTACGGGACTCGATTCCGACATACGGAGACCAAATTAAGTCCCAGTTTGGAAAATTCGCCAACATTTAGGCAAAACTCGCTAACACTTAGGCAAAAAGCCAAAAAATAGGTCAAAACCAAATTTCGGTCAAATGCAGCAACGCAAACGCATACATATGTAGCTGCGTAGGTATTATTGAGACAGCGTTAGAACTTACGGGACTCAATTCCAATATATGGAATCGAGTTATCGCCCGATTTGAAAAACTCATTATGACGATTAGGCAAAAAAAGTGAAAAAGAGCCCATAACCCGCCTCGGCCATCCGAACGCCAATCAAACACACACATAGCACCGCGTAGGTATTAGACACGCGTTACAACTTACGGGACTCAATTCTGACATACAGAGACCGAGTTAAGTCCAAGTTTGCAAAACCCGCTAACAGTTAGGTAAAAAGCCAAAAAAGAGCCCAAAACCCGACTCGGCCATCTGAACGCCACGCAATCATACCCATAATACCGCGTAGGTATTAGACACACGTTACAAATTACGGGACTCTATTCTGACATACTTACGGAGACCGAATTATCGCCAAGTTTGCAAAACTCAACAACACTTAGGCGAAAAACCAAAAATAAGTTAAAACCCGCCTCGATCTAATGCAGGCATACAACAACACACATAGCACCGCGGCGTGGGTATTGAACAGCGTTAGAACTTATGGGACTCGAGTCCAAGCATACGGAGACCGAGTTAAGTCCCAGTTTGCAAAACCAACTAATAGTTAGAGAAAAAGCCGAAAAGAGCCCAAAACACCTCTACCGTCCAACGCCACGCAAACACACACATAGCAATCGAGTAGGTATTAGACACGCGTTAGAACTTACGGGACTCGATTCCAATATCACGAATCCGATTTATTGCCCATTTGAAAAACTTTATAACACTTAGGCAAAAAGCAAAAAATAGGTCAAAACACGCCTCGGTCGTCCGACGCCATGAAACACACACATAGCACCGAGTAGGTATTAGACACTGCGTCGAACTTACATCACTCGATTCCGATATCTGAAATCCGAAAGTTATCGCCCAATTTTCAAAACTCGCCAACACTTATGTGAAAGTAGAAAAGCAGTCAAAACCAATTTCTGTGGTCCGAACGCATGCGTCAACACACATAACACAGCGTAGGAATTAGTCACGTGTTACAACTTACGGGACTCGATTCAAACATATATGGAGGCGAATTAAGTCCTAGTTTGCAAAACTCGCCAACACTTAGGCAAAAACCAAAAAGAGGTCAAAACACCGCCTCGGTTAAATCCAATGCCACACAAACACACACATAGCACCGCGTAGGTATTAGACACGTGTTAGAACTTACGAGACTCGATTCTAACATACGGAGATCGAGTTAAGTCCTAGTTTGTAAAACTCGCTAACACTTTGGCAAAAAGCCGAAAAATAGGTCAAAACCCGACTCGGTCGTCCGAACGCCACGCAAATACACGCATAGCACCGAGTAGGTATTAGAAACATGTTAGAACTTACGGGACTCGATTCCGATATCTCTGAATCGAGTTATCGCCCGCCAAAACTCGCCAACACTTAGGCAAAAAGCCAAAAATAGGTCAAAAGCCGTACTCGGTCGTCCGAGCATACGTAAACACACATATAATACCGCTGTAGGTATTAGTCACATGTTACAACTTCACGAGACTCGATTCGACATACGGAGACCAAATTAAGTCCCGGTGTAAAACTACTTGATAATTAGGTAAAAATCAAAAAAAGAGGTCAAAACCCGCCTCGGTCGTCCGAACGCCACGTAAACACACATATAACACCATATAGGTATTAGACACATGTTACAACTTACAGGACTCGATTCCGACATACGGAGATCGAATTAAGTCCCAGTTTGGAAAACTCGCCAACACTTGGGCAAAAAACTGAAAAAGAGGTCAAAACCAGCCTCGATCGTTCAAATCCCACGCAAACACACACATAGCACCGCGTAGGTATTAGACATGCGTTAGAACTTACGAGACTCGATTCTGACATACGGCGACCGAGTTAAGTCCCAGTTTGCAAAACTCGCTAACACTAAGGAGAAAAGCCGAAAAATAGGTCAAAACCCGCCTCGATTAAATCGGCGCTACATAAATACGCACATAGAACCGCGTAGTTATTAGACACGCATTAGAACTTACGGGATTCGATTCCGACATACGGAGACCGAGTTAAGTCCCAGTTTGTAAAACTCGTCAACAATTAGGCAAAAAGCAAAACAACATATCAAAACACCTTTCGGTCGTCCGACGCATCACGTAAATACACACATAAACACCGCGTAGGTATTGAACCGCAGCGTTATAACTTACGGGACTCGATTCAGCATACGGAGATCGAATTAAGTCCTGATTTTGGAAAACTTCGCCAACACTTGGGCAAAAAAAGCGAAAAAAGAGGTCAAAACCCGCCTCGATCGTCCAAATGCCATGCAAACACACACATAGCACCGCGTAGGTATTAGACACGCGTTAGAACTTACGAGACTAGATTCTGACATACGGAGACCGAGTTAAGTCCCAGTTTGCAAAACTCGCTAACACTTAGGATAAAAGCCGAAAAATAGGTCAAAACCCGCCTCGGTCGTCTGAGCGCCACGCAAACACGCACATAGAACCGCGTAGTTATGAGACACGCATTAGAACTTACGGGACTCGATTCCGACATACGGAGACCGAGTTAAGTCCCAGTTTGCAAAACCCGCTAATAGTTAGAAAAAAAGCCGAAAAAGAGCCCAAAACCCGCATCGGCAGCGATCCGAATCACGCAAACACACACATAGCAATCGAGTAGGTATTAGACACGCGTTAGAACTTACACGGGACTCGATTCAATATCACGGAATCCGAGTTATTGCCAGATTTGAAAAACTTTATAACACTTAGGCAAAAAGCGAAAAATAGGTCAAAACACCTTCCTCGATCCCGAACGCCACCCAAACACACACATAGCACCGAGTAGGTATTAACCGCAGCGTCAAAACTTACATCACTCGATTCCGATATCTGAAATCCGAAGTTATCGCCCAATTGCAAAACTTCGCCAACACTTAGGTAAAAAGGTCGAAAAGCAATCGAAAACCGACCTGGTAGTCCGAACGCATACGTAAACACACACATAACACCGCGTAGGAATTAGTCACGTGTTACAACTTACGGGACTCGATTCCGACATATGGAGGCGGAATTAAGTCCTAGTTTGCAAAACTCGCCAACACTTAGGTAAAAAACCAAAAAAAGAGGTCAAAACCCGCCTCAGTCATCCGAACGCCACGTAAACACACACATAATACCATATAGGTATTAGACACGTGTTACAACTTACGGGACTCGATTCCGACATACGGAGACCGAATTAAGTACCAGTTTGGAAAACTCGCCAACACTTGGGCAAAAAAGCTGAAAAAAGGTCAAAACCGCCTCGGTCGTCCAGAATACCACGGAAACACACACATAAAGCCGCGTGGGTATTGAACACTGCGTTAGAACTTACGAGACTCGATTAAAATCTGGAGACCGAGTTAAGTCCTAGTTTGCAAAACTCGTTAACACTTTGGCAAAAAGCCAAAAACAATTCGACACCAGGCTTCGGTCGTCCAAACATACTCATGAACACACACATAGCTTGAGTAGGTATTAGAAACATGTTAGAACTTACGGGACACGATTCGATATCTGAATCTGAAAGTTATCGCCAGATTTAAAAATCGACAACAACTTAGGCAAAAACCAAAAATAGGTCAAAATCCGCCTCGGTCGTCCAGAATCTTTGTGCAAACACACATATAGCACCGCGTAGGTATTGAACACGTTATTATAACTTATGGGACTCGATTACGACATCACGGAGGATCGAATTAAGTCCCGATTTTGGAAAACTTCATGAACACTTGGGCAAAAAGCGAAAAAGAGGTCAAAACCCCTCGATCGTCTAAATGCCATGCAAACACACATAGCACCGCGTAGGTATTGAACACAGCGTTAGAACTTACGAGACTCGATTCCGACATACGGAGACCGAGTTAAGTCCCGGTTGCAAAACTTCGCTAACACTTAGGCAAAAAGCGAAAAATAGGTCAAAAACCGCCTCGATCGTCGCAGGCTCCACGCAAACACGCATATAGAACCACGTAGTTATAAGACACGCATTAGAACTTACGGGACTCGATTCCAACATCGGAGACCGAGTTAAGTCCCGGTTGCAAACGCAACTTATAATAGTTAGAAAAAAGCGAAAAAGAGCCCAAAACCCGCTCTCGGCCCGTCCGAGGCGCCACGCAAACACACACATAGCACTTAAGTAGGTATTAGACCACGCGTTAGAAGTTACGGGACTCGATTTCAATATATGGAATCAGAGTTATTGCCCGGTTGAAAAACTTTATAACACTTAGGCAAAAAGCCAAAAAATAGGTCAAAACACCTCTTCTCGGTCATCCGAACGCCATAAACACACACATGCACCAAGTAGGTATTAGACCGCTGCGTCAGAACTTACATCACTCGATTCAGATATCTGAAATCCGAGTTATCGCCCAATTTGCAAAACTTCACCAACACTTAGGTAAAAGGTCAAAAAGCAATTCAAAACCGACCTCGATAGTCAACGCATGCGTAAACACACACATAACACCGGCGTAGGAATTAGTCACGTGTATTACACTTACGGGACTTGATTCCAGGCATATGGAAGGCGGAATTAAGTCCTAGTTTGCAAAAACTTCGCCAACACTTAGGCAAAAACCGAAAAAGAGGTCAAAACACACGCCTTTGTCAGTCCAAGATGCCACGCAAACACACACATAGCAATCAGCGTGAGGTATTGAACACACGTTAGAACTTACGAGACTAGATTACTCAAATACGAAGACAGAGTTAAGTCCTGGTTTGCAAAACTTCGCTAACACTTGGGCAAAAAGCCAGAAAAATAGGTCAAAACCCACTTTGGCGTTTCGACGCATACGCAAACACACACATAGCACCAAGTAGGTATTAGAAACATGTTAGAACTTACAAGACTCGATTTCAATATACGGAATCTGAGTTATCGCCCAATTTTCAAAACTCGCCAACACTTAGGTAAAAAGCTAAAAAATAGGTCAAAACCCGCCTCGGTCGTGCGAACGCCACGTTAACACACACATAACACCGAGTAGGTATTAGAAACATGTTAGAACTTACGGGACACGATTCCGATATACGGAATCTGAGTTATCGCCCAGTTTTAAAAAATCGACAACACTTACGCAAAAAGCCAAAAAATAGGTCACAACCCGCCTCGGTCGTCCTAACGCCACGTAAACACACACATAACACCGCGTAGGTATTAGTCACGTGTTACAACTTACGGGACTCGATTCCGACATACGGAGACCGAATTAAGTCCCAGTTTTCAAAACTCGCCAACACTTAGGTAAAAAACCAAAAAAAGAGGTGAAAACCCGCCTCAATCGTCCGAACGCCACGTAAACACACACATAATACCATATAGGTATTAGACACGTGTTACAACTTACGGGACTCGATTCCGACATACGGAGATCGAATTAAGTACCGGTTTGGAAAACTCGCATGACAACTTGGGCAAAAAAACTAAAAAGAGGTCAAAACCCGTCTCGATCGTCCAAATGCCACGCAAACACACACATAGCACCGCGTAGGTATTAGACACGTGTTAGAACTTACGAGACTCGATTCTGACATACGGAGACCGAGTTAAGCCCTAGTTTGCAAAACTCGCCAACAATTAGGTAAAAAATCAAAAAAAGAGGTCAAAACCCGCCTCAGTCGTCCAAACGCCACGTAAACTAACACATAACACCATATAGGTATTGACACGTGTTACAACTTACGGGACTCGATTCGACATATACGGAGACCGAATTAAGTCCCGCTTTGGAAAACTCGCCAACACTTGGGCAAAAAAGCGAAAAAGAGGTCAAAACCGCCTCGATCATCCAAATGTCACGAAACACACACATAGGACCGCGTGGGTATTGAACACGCGTTAGAACTTATGGGATTCGATTCACACATACGGAGAATAAAGTTAAGTCCCAGTTTGCAAAACTCGCTAACACTTAGGATAAAAGCCAAAAAATAGGTCAAAACCCGCCTCGGTCAATCTGAGCGCTACGCAAATATTTCACATAGAACCGCGTGGTTATTAGACACCCATTAGAACTTATGGGATTCGATTCCTACATCACGGAGACCGAAAGTTAAGTCGGTTTGCAAAACCCGCTAATAGTTAGAAAAAAAGCCGAAAAAGAGCCCAAAACCCGCCTCGGTCGTCCGAACGCCACGTAAACACACACATAATACCATATAGGTATTGAACCGTATTACACTTACGGACTCGATTCAGACATCGGAGACCGAATTAAGTCCCGATTTGGAAAACTCATGAACACTTGGGCAAAAAAGCGAAAAAGAGGTCAAAACCAGCCTCGATCGTCCAAATGCCACACAAACACACACATAGCACCGCGTAGGTATTAGACACGCATTAGAACTTATGAGAATCGATTCTGACATACGGCGACCGAGTTAAGTCCCAGTTTGCAAAACTCGCTAACACTTAGGAGAAAAGCTGAAAAATAGGTCAAAACCCGCCTCGATCGTCTGAGCGCTACGCAAATACGCACATAGAACCGCGTAGTTATTAGACACGCATTAGAACTTACGGGATTCGATTCCGACATACGGAGACCGAGTTAAGTCCCAGTTTGTAAAACTCGTCAACAATTATGCAAAAAGCAAAAACAACATATCAAAACCTGCCTCGGTCGTCCGAACGCCACGTAAATACACACATATAACACCGCGTAGGTATTAGACATGCGTTATAACTTACGGGACTCGATTCCGACATACGGAGACCGGATTAAGTCCTAGTTTTGGAAAACTCGCCAACACTTGGGCAAAAAACTGAAAAAGAGGTCAAAACCCGCCTCGATCGTCCAAATGCCATGCAAACACACACATAGCACCGCGTAGGTATTAGACACGCGTTAGAACTTACGAGACTCGATTCTGACATACGGAGGCCGAAGTTAAGTCCCGGTTTACAAAACTTCGCTAACACTTAGGATAAAAGCCGAAAAATAGGTCAAAACCCGCCTCGATGGAAATGCGGCGCCACGCAAACACGCACATAGAACCGCGTTGTTATGAGACACGCATTAGAACTTACGGGACTCGATTCCGCATACTGAGAGACCGAAAGTTAAGTCCCGGTTTAAAAACCCCGCTAATAGTTAGAAAAAAGCGAAAAAGAGCCCAAAACCCCGCCTCGGTGGTCAAAGGCATACTTATAAACACACACATAGCACCGAGTAGGTATTAGACACACGCGTTAGAACTTACGGGACTCGATTCCAATATCTGGAATCCGAGTTATTGCCAGTTGAAAAACTTTATAACACTTAGGCAAAAAGCCAAAAATAGGTCAAAACACCTTTGCCGGTCGTCCGAGGCATACGCAAAACACACACATAAAGCCGAGTAGGTATTAGACCGCAGCGTCGAACTTACATCACTCGATTCCGATATCTGAAATCCGAAGTTATCGCCCAATTACAAAACTTCCATGACACTTAGGTAAAAGTAGAAAAAACAATCAAAACCGACCTCGATAGTCCTAACGCATGCGTAAACACACACATAACACCGCGTAGGAATTAGTCACGTGTTACAACTTACGGGACTCGATTCCTAAGCATATGGAAGCGAATTAAGTCCTGGTTGCAAAACTCGCCAACACTTAGGCAAAAACCGAAAAAGAGGTCAAAACCGCCTCGGTCGTCAAGATGCCACGCAAAACACACACATAGCACCGCGTGAGTATTGAACACTACGTTAGAACTTACGAGACTAGATTCAAAATCACGGAGACCGAAAGTTAAGTCCTGGTTTGCAAAACTTCGCTAACACTTTGGCAAAAAAGCGAAAAATAGGTCAAAACCAGGCTTCGGTCGTCCGAACATACCATGAAACACACACATAGCAATAGGTAGGTATTAGAAACATGTTAGAACTTACGGGACACGATTCCGATATACGGAATCTGAGTTATCGCCCAGTTTTAAAAAATCGACAACACTTACGTAAAAAGCCAAAAAATAGGTCACAACCCGCCTCGGTCGTCCTAACGCCACGTAAACACACACATAACACCGCGTAGGTATTAGTCACGTGTTACAACTTACGGGACTCGATTCCGACATACGGAGACCGAATTAAGTCCCGTTTTTAAAACTTCGCCAACACTTAGGTAAAAAACCAAAAAAAGAGGTGAAAACCCGCCTCAGTCGTCCGAACACCACGTAAACACACACATAATACCATATAGGTATTAGACACGTGTTACAACTTACGGGACTCGATTCCGACATACGGAGATCGAATTAAGTACCAGTTTGGAAAACTCGCCAACACTTGGGCAAAAAACTGAAAAAGAGGTCAAAACCCGTCTCGATCGTCCAAATTCCACGCAAACACACACATAGCACCGCGTAGAGTATTGAACACGTGTTAGAACTTACGAGACTCGATTACGATATCGGAGACCAAAGGTTAAGCCCGGTTTGCAAAACTTCGCTAACAATTAGGTAAACAATCAAAAAAAGAGGTCAAAACCCGCCTCAGTCGTCCAAACGCCACGTAAACTAACACATAACACCATATAGGTATTAGACACGTGTTACAACTTACGGGACTCGATTCCGACATACGGAGACCGAATTAAGTCCCAGTTTGGAAAACTCGCCAACACTTGGACAAAAAACTGAAAAAGAGGTCAAAACCCGCCTCGATCGTCCAAATGCCACGCAAACACACACATAGGACCGCGTAGGTATTAGACATGCGTTAGAACTTACGAGACTCGATTCTGACATACGGGGACCGAGTTAAGTCCCAGTTTGCAAAACTCGCTAACACTTAGGATAAAAGCCAAAAAATAGGTCAAAACCCTCCTCGGTCGTCTGAGCGCTACGCAAATACGCACATAGAACCGCGTAGTTATTAGACACGCATTAGAACTTATGGGATTCGATTCCGACATACGGAGACCGAGTTAAGTCCCAGTTTGCAAAACCCGCTAATGGTTAGAAAAAAAGCCGAAAAAGAGCCCAAAACCCGCCTCGGCCGACCGAACGCCACGCAAACACACACATAGAATCGAGTAGGTATTAGACACGCGTTAGAACTTACGGGACTCGATTCCAATATACGGAATCCGAGTTATTGCCCAGTTTGAAAAACTTTATAACACTTAGGCAAAAAGCCGAAAAATAGGTCAAACCCTGCCTCGATCGTCCGAAGGCCACGCAAACACACACATAGCACCGAGTAGGTATTAAACACGCGTCAGAACTTACATCACTCGATTCCGATATACGAAATCCTAGTTATCGCCCAATTTGCAAAACTCGCCAACACTTAGGTAAAAGGCCGAAAAATAGGTCAAAACCAGCCTCGGTAGTCCGAAAGCCACGTAAACACACACATAACACCACGTAGGAATTAGTCACGTGTTACAACTTACGGGACTCGATTCCGACATATGGAGGCGGAATTAAGTCCTAGTTTGTAAAACTCGCCAACACTTAGGCTAAAAACCGAAAAAAGAGGTCAAAACCCGCCTCGGTCGTCCAATGCCACGCAAACACACACATATCACAGCGTGGGTATTAGACACACGTTAGAACTTACGAGACTCAATTAAAATCACGGAGACCGAGTTAAGTCCTAGTTGCAAAACTACGCTAACACTTTGGTAAAAAGCGAAAAAGCAGTCAAAACTCGACTTCTCGGTCGTCCAACGCCACGCAAAACACACATATAGCACCGGTAGGTATTAGAAACATGTTAGAACTTACGGGACACGATTTGATATCTGAAATCGAGTTATCGTCCCGATTTTAAAAATCGACAACACTTAGGCAAAAAGCCAAAAAATAGGTCAAAACCCGCCTCGGTCGTCCTAACGTCACGTAAACACACACATAATACCGCGTAGGTATTAGTCACGTGTTACAACTTACGGGACTCGATTCTGACATACGGAGACCGAATTAAGTCCCAGTTTGCAAAACTCGCCAACACTTAGGTAAAAAACCAAAAAAAGAGGTCAAAACCCACCTCAGTCGTCCGAACGCCACGTAAACACACACATAATACCATATAGGTATTAGAAACGTGTTACAACTTACGGGACTCGATTCTGACATACGGATGCGAATTAAGTACCGGTTGGAAAACTTCGCCAACACTTGGGCAAAAAAGCGAAAAAGAGGTCAAAACCCGCCTCGATCATCCAAATGCCATGCAAACACACACACATAGCAGCGTAGGTATTGAGACACGCGTTAGAACTTACGAGACTCGATTCTGACATACGGGGACCGAGTTAAGTCCCAGTTTGCAAAACTCGCTAACACTTGGGATAAAAGCCAAAAAATAGGTCAAAACCCGCCTCGGTCGTCAGAGCGCTACGCAAATACGCACATAGAACCGCGTAGTTATTAGACACGCAATAGAACCTATGGGATTCGATTCCGACATACGGAGACCGAGTTAAGTCCCAGTTTGCAAAACCCGCTAATAGTTAGAAAAAAAGCTGAAAAAGAGCCCAAAACCCGCCTCGGTCGTCCGAACGCCACGTAAACACACACATAACACCATATAGGTATTAGACACGTGTTACAACTTACAGGACTCGATTCCGACATACGGAGACCGAATTAAGTCCCGGTTGGAAAACTTCGCCAACACTTGGGCAAAAAAGCGAAAAGAGGTCAAAACCGACTTTAGATCGTCCAAATGCCACGCATGAACACACACATAGCACCGCATAGATATTAGACACGCATTAGAACTTACGAGACTCGATTACGACATCTGGCCACCGAAAGTTAAGTCCCTGTTTGGAAAACTCGCTAACACTTAGGAGAAAAGCCGAAAAATAGGTCAAAACCGCCTTGGTCTTACGAGTGCTACTCTGCATAAATACGCCGCATAGAACCGCGTAGTTATTAGACACGTATTAGAACTTACGGGATTCGATTCCGACATACGGAGACCGAGTTAAGTCCCAGTTTGTAAAACTCGTCAATAATTAGGCAAAAAGCCAAAACAACATATCAAAACCCGCCTCGGTCGTCCGAATGCCGTGCAAACACACATATAACACCGCGTAGGTATTAGGCACGCGTTATAACTTATGGGACTCGATTCTGACATACGGAGACCGAATTAAGTCCCAGTTTTGGAAAACTCGCCAACACTTGGGCAAAAAACTGAAAAAGAGGTCAAAACCCGCCTCGATCGTCTAAATGCCATGCAAACACACACATAGCACCGCGTAGGTATTAGACATGCGTTAGAACTTACGAGACTCGATTCTGACATACGGAGACCGAGTTAAGTCCCAGTTTGCAAAACTCGCTAACACTTAGGCAAAAAGCTGAAAAATAGGTCAAAACCCGCCTCGGTCGTCTGAGCTCCACGCAAACACGCACATAGAACCGCGTAGTTATGAGACACGCATTAGAACTTACGGGACTCGATTCCGACATACGGAGAGACCGAAAGTTAAGTCCCATGTGCCAAACCCGCTAATAGTTAGAAAAAAAGCCAAAAAAGAGCCCAAAACCCGCCTCGGTGATCCAACGCATACGCAAACACACACATAGCACCGAGTAGGTATTAGACCGCAGCGTTAGAACTTACGGGACTCGATTTCAATATACTCGGAATCCGAGTTATTGCCCAGTTTGAAAAACTTTATAACACTTAGGCAAAAAGCGAAAAATAGGTCAAAACACGCCTCGATCGTCCAAGGCATCGCAAAACACACACATAGCACGGAGTAGGTATTAGACACGCGTCGAACTTACATCACTCGATTCGAGATATCTAAATCCGAGTTATCGCCAATTTGCAAAACTTCGCCAACACTTAGGTAAAAGGTCAAAAAGCAGTCAAAACCAAATTTCGATAGTCCGAACGCATGCGTAAACACACACACACATAACACCGTAGGGAATTAGTCACGTGTTACAACTTACGGGACTTGATTCCAACATATGAGGCGGAATTAAGTCCTGGTTTGCAAAACTTCGCCAACACTTAGGCTAAAAGCAGAAAAAGAGGTCAAAACCCGCTTTCGATCGTCCAATGCCACCACGCAAACACACACACATAGCACCGCGTAGGTATTGAACACACGTTAGAACTTACGAGACTCGATTATGAAATACGGAGACCGAGTTAAGTCCTAGTTTGCAAAACTCGCTAACACTTTGGTAAAAAGCCGAAAAACAGGTCAAAACTCGATTCGGTCGTCCGAACGCCACGCAAACACACACATAGCACCGAGTAGGTATTAGAAACATGTTAGAACTTACGGGACACGATTCCAATATACGAAATCTGAGTTATCGTCCAGTTTTAAAAAATCGACAACACTTAGGCAAAAAGCCAAAAAATAGGTCAAAACCCGCCTCGGTCGTCCTAACGCCACGTAAACACACATATAACACCGCGTAGGTATTAGTCACGTGTTACAACTTACGGGACTCGATTTCGACATACGGAGATCGAATTAAGTCCCAGATTGCAAAACTCGCCAACACTTAGGTAAAAAACCAAAAAAAAGAGGTGAAAACCCGCCTCAGTAGTCCGAACGCCACGTAAACACACACATAATACCATATAGGTATTAGACACGTGTTACAACTTACGAGACTCGATTCCGACATACGGAGACCGAATTAAGTACCAGTTTGGAAAACTCGCCAACACTTGGGCAAAAAACTGAAAAAGAGGTCAAAACCCGCCTCGGTCGTCCGAATACCATGCAAACACACACATAGCACCGCGTAGGTATTAGACACACGTTAGAACTTACGAGACTCGATTCTGAAATACGGAGACCGAGTTAAGTCCTAATTTGCCAAAAAATAGGTCAAAACCGCTTCTCGGTCGAAAGGCGCTTCTAAAATCACACATAGAACCGCGTAGTTATTAGACACGCAATAGAACCTATGGGATTCGATTCCGACATACGGAGACCGAGTTAAGTCCCAGTTTGCAAAACCCGCTAATAGTTAGAAAAAAAGTTGAAAAAGAGCCCAAAACCCGCCTCGGTCGTCCGAACGCCACGTAAACACACACATAACACCATATAGGTATTAGACACGTGTTACAACTTACAGGACTCGATTCCGACATACGGAGACCGAATTAAGTCCCAGTTTGGAAAACTCGCCAACACTTGGGCAAAAAACTGAAAAAGAGGTCAAAACCAGCCTCGATCGTCCAAATGCCACGCAAACACACACATAGCACCGCGTAGATATTAGACACGCATTAGAACTTACGAGACTCGATTCTGACATACGGCGACCGAGTTAAGTCCCTGTTTGCAAAACTCGCTAACACTTAGGAGAAAAGCCGAAAAATAGGTCAAAACCCGCCTCGGTCTTCTGAGTGCTACGCAAATACGCGCATAGAACCGCGTAGTTATTAGACACGCATTAGAACTTACGGGATTCGATTCCGACATACGGAGACTGAGTTAAGTCCCAGTTTGTAAAACTCGTCAACAATTATGCAAAAAGCAAAAACAACATATCAAAACCTGCCTCGGTCGTCCGAACGCCACGTAAATACACACATATAACACCGCGTAGGTATTAGACATGCGTTATAACTTACGGGACTCGATTCCGACATACGGAGACCGAATTAAGTCCTAGTTTTGGAAAACTCGCCAACACTTGGGCAAAAAACTGAAAAAGAGGTCAAAACCCGCCTCGATCGTCCAAATGCCATGTAAACACACACATAGCACCGCGTAGGTATTAGACACGCGTTAGAACTTACGAGACTCGATTCTGACATACGGAGACCGAGTTAAGTCCCAGTTTGCAAAACTCGCTAACACTTAGGATAAAAGCCGAAAAATAGGTCAAAACCCGCCTCGGTCGTCTGAGCGCCATGCAAACACGCACATAGAACCGCGTTGTTATGAGACACGCATTAGAACTTACGGGACTCGATTCCGACATACAGAGACCGAGTTAAGTCCCAGTTTGCAAAACTCGCCAACACTTAGGCAAAAAACCGAAAAAAGAGGTCAAAACCGCCTCGGTAGTCCGAGCATACGCAAACATACACATAGCACCGAGTAGGTATTAGACCGCAGCGTTAGAACTTACGGGACTCGATTCCAATATCACGGAATCAGAGTTATTGCCCGATTGAAAAAACTTTATAACACTTAGGCAAAAAGCTAGAAAAATAGGTCAAAACACCTTTCGATCGTCCGAACATACGCAAACACACACATAGCAACCGGTAGGTATTAGACACGCGTCGAACTTACATCACTCGATTCCGAGATATCTGAAATCCGAGTTATCGCCCAATTTGCAAAACTTCGCCAACACTTAGGTAAAAGGCGAAAAAAGCGAGTCAAAACCGACCTCGGTGGTCCGAACGCATGTAAACACACACATAACACCGCGTGGGAATTAGTCACGTGTTACAACTTACGGGACTCGATTCCAGATATATGGAGGCTAATTAAGTCCTGGTTTGCAAAACTCGCCAACACTTAGGTAAAAACCAAAAAAGAGGTCAAAACCCGCCTAAGTCGTCCGAACATACGTAAACACACACATAATACCATATAGGTATTAGACCGTGTTACAACTTACGGGACTCGATTCCGACATACACGAGACCGAATTAAGTACCGCTTTGGAAAACTCGCCAACACTTGGGCAAAAAAGCGAAAAAGAGGTCAAACTCACTTCTCGGTCGTCCGAATACCACGGAAACACACACATAGCACCGTGTAGGTATTGAACACGTTAGAACTTACGAGACTCGATTACGAAATCTGAGACCGAAAGTTAAGTCCTGGTTTGCAAAACTTCGTTAACACTTTGGCAAAAAGTCAAAAAGCAGTCAACACAGGCTTCTCGGTCGTCCGAGCATACTCGCAAAACACACACATATACTTGAGTAGGTATTAGAAACATGTTAGAACTTACGGGACACGATTCCGATATACGGAATCTGAGTTATCGCCCAGTTTTAAAAAATCGACAACACTTAGGCAAAAAACCAAAAAATAGGTCAAAACCCGCCTCGGTCGTCCTAACACCACGTAAACATACACATAACACCGCGTAGGTATTAGTCACGTGTTACAACTTACGGGACTCGATTCCGACATACGGAGACCGAATTAAGTTCCAGTTTGCAAAACTCGCCAACACTTAGGTAAAAAACCAAAAAAAGAGGTCAAAACCCGCCTCGGTCGTCCGAATGCCGTGCAAACACACATATAACACCGCGTAGGTATTAGACACGCGTTATAACTTATGGGACTCGATTCTGACATACGGAGACCGAATTAAGTCCCAGTTTTGGAAAACTCGCCAACACTTGGGCAAAAAACTGAAAAAGAGGTCAAAACCCGCCTCGATCGTCTAAATGCCATGCAAACACACACATAGCACCGCGTAGGTATTAGACACGCGTTAGAACTTACGAGACTCGATTCTGACATACGGAGACCGAGTTAAGTCCCAGTTTGCAAAACTCGCTAACACTTAGGCAAAAAGCCGAAAAATAGGTCAAAACCCGCCTCGGTCGTCTGAGCTCCACGCAAACACGCACATAGAACCGCGTAGTTATGAGACACGCATTAGAACTTACGGGACTCGATTCCGACATACGGAGACCGAGTTAAGTCCCAGTTTGCCAAACCCGCTAATAGTTAGAAAAAAAGCCGAAAAAGAGCCCAAAACCCGCCTCGGCCGTCCGAACGCCACGCAAACACACACATAGCACCGAGTAGGTATTAGACACGCGTTAGAAGTTACGGGACTCGATTTCAATATACGGAATCCGAGTTATTGCCCAGTTTGAAAAGCTTTATAACACTTAGGCAAAAAGCCGAAAAATAGGTCAAAACCTGCCTCGGTCGTCCGAACGCCACGCAAACACACATATAGCACCGAGTAGGTATTAGACACGCGTCAGAACTTACATCGCTCGATTCCGATATACGAAATCCGAGTTATCGCCCAATTTGCAAAACTCGCCAACACTTAGGAGAAAAGCTGAAAAATAGGTCAAAACCAGCCTCGATAGTCCGAACGCCACGTAAACACACACATAACACCGCGTAGGAATTAGTCACGTGTTACAACTTACGGGACTTGATTCCGACATATGGAGGCGGAATTAAGTCCTAGTTTGCAAAACTCGCCAACACTTAGGCAAAAAAGCAAAAAAGAGGTCAAAACCCGCTTTCGGTCGTCCGAATGCCACGCAAACACACACATAGCACCGCGTGGTATTGAACACACGTTAGAACTTACGAGACTCGATTACGAAATACGAGACCGAGGTTAAGTCCTAGTTTGCAAAACTCGCTAACACTTTGGCAAAAGCGAAAATAGGTCAAAACCCGCCTCGATGCGATAAGCGCTTCGCAAATACGCACATAGAACCGCGTGGTTATTAGACACGCAATAGAACCTATGGGATTCGATTCCTCATACGGAGACCGAAAGTTAAGTCCCAGTTGCAAAACCCATTAATAGTTAGAAAAAAGTTGAAAAAGAGCCCAAAACCCGCCTCGGTCAGTCGTCCAGAACGCCACGTAAACACACACATAACACCATATAGGTATTAGACACGTGTTACAACTTACAGGACTCGATTCCGACATACGGAGACCGAATTAAGTCCCGGTTTGGAAAACTTCATGCCAACACTTGGGCAAAAATCGAAAAAGAGGTCAAAACCGACCTCGATCGTCCAAATGCCACGCAAACACACACATAGCACCGCGTCGATATTAGACACGCATTAGAACTTACGAGACTCGATTCTGACATACGGCGACCGAGTTAAGTCCCTGTTTGCAAAACTCGCTAACACTTAGGAGAAAAGCCGAAAAATAGGTCAAAACCCGCCTCGGTCTTCTGAGTGCTACGCAAATACGCGCATAGAACCGCGTAGTTATTAGACACGCATTAGAACTTACGGGATTCGATTCCGACATACGGAGACTGAAGTTAAGTCCTAGTTTGTAAAACTCGTCAACAATTATGCAAAAAGCAAAAACAACATATCAAAACCTGCCTCGGTCGTCCGAACGCCACGTAAATACACACATATAACACCGCGTAGGTATTAGACATGCGTTATAACTTACGGGACTCGATTCCGACATACGGAGACCGAATTAAGTCCTAGTTTTGGAAAACTCGCCAACACTTGGGCAAAAAACTGAAAAAGAGGTCAAAACCCGCCTCGATCGTCCAAATGCCATGTAAACACACACATAGCACCGCTGGTGGGTATTGAACACAGCGTTAGAACTTACGAGACTCGATTCTGACATACGGAGACCGAGTTAAGTCCCAGTTTGCAAAACTCGCTAACACTTAGGATAAAAGCCGAAAAATAGGTCAAAACCCGCCTCGGTCGTCTGAGCGCCATGCAAACACGCACATAGAACCGCGTTGTTATGAGACACGCATTAGAACTTACGGGACTCGATTCCGACATACAGAGACCGAGTTAAGTCCCAGTTTGCAAAACTCGCCAACACTTAGGCAAAAAACCGAAAAAAGAGGTCAAAACCCGCCTCGGCCGTCCGAACGCCACGCAAACATACACATAGCACCGAGTAGGTATTAGACACGCGTTAGAACTTACGGGACTCGATTCCAATATACGGAATCCGAGTTATTGCCCAGTTTGAAAAACTTTATAACACTTAGGCAAAAAGCCGAAAAATAGGTCAAAACCTGCCTCGGTCGTCCGAACGCCACGCAAACACACACATAGCACCGAGTAGGTATTAGACACGCGTCAGAACTTACATCACTCGATTCCGATATACGAAATCCGAGTTATCGCCCAATTTGCAAAACTCGCCAACACTTAGGTAAAAGGCCGAAAAACAGGTCAAAACCAGCCTCGGTAGTCCGAACGCCACGTAAACACACACATAACACCGCGTAGGAATTAGTCACGTGTTACAACTTACGGGACTCGATTCCGATATATGGAGGCGGAATTAAGTCCTAGTTTGCAAAACTCGCCAACACTTAGGTAAAAAACCAAAAAAAGAGGTCAAAACCCGCCTAAGTCGTCCGAACGCCACGTAAACACACACATAATACCATATAGGTATTAGACACGTGTTACAACTTACGGGACTCGATTCCGACATACGGAGACCGAATTAAGTACCAGTTTGGAAAACTCGCCAACACTTGGGCAAAAAACTGAAAAAGAGGTCAAAACCCGCCTCGGTCGTCCGAATACCACGGAAACACACACATAGCACCGCGTAGGTATTAGACACACGTTAGAACTTACGAGACTCGATTCTGAAATACGGAGACTGAGTTAAGTCCTAGTTTGCAAAACTCGTTAACACTTTGGCAAAAAGCCGAAAAACAGGTCAACACCCGACTCGGTCGTCCGAACGCCTCGCAAACACACACATAGCACTGAGTAGGTATTAGAAACATGTTAGAACTTACGGGACACGATTCCGATATACGGAATCTGAGTTATCGCCCAGTTTTAAAAAATCGACAACACTTAGGCAAAAAACCAAAAAATAGGTCAAAACCCGCCTCGGTCGTCCTAACACCACGTAAACACACACATAACACCGCGTAGGTATTAGTCACGTGTTACAACTTACGGGACTCGATTCCCACATACTGAGACCGAATTAAGTTCCAGTTGCAAAACTCGCCAACACTTAGGTAAAAACCAAAAAAGGTTGTCAACCCCCGCCTCGGTCGAAATGCCGTGTAAACACACATATAACACCGCGTGAGGTATTAGACACAGCGTTATAACTTATGGGACTCGATTCGACATACGGAGACCGAATTAAGTCCCGCTTTTGGAAAACTCGCCAACACTTGGGCAAAAAACTGAAAAAGAGGTCAAAACCCGCCTCGATCGTCTAAATGCCATGCAAACACACACATAGCACCGCGTAGGTATTAGACACGCGTTAGAACTTACGAGACTCGATTCGACATACGAGACCGAAAGTTAAGTCCCGGTTTGCAAAACTCAACTAACACTTAGGCAAAAAGCCAGAAAAATAGGTCAAAACCCGCCTCTCGGTCGTCTCGAGCTCCACGAAAACACACATAGAACCGCGTAGTTATGAGACACGATTAGAACTTCACGGGACTCGATTCAGGCATACGGAGACCGAAAGTTAAGTCCCAGCTTACCAAACCCGCTAATAGTTAGAAAAAAAAGCGAAAAGAGCCCAAAACCCGCCTTCTACCGTCCAACGCATACGCAAACACACACATAGCACCGAGTAGGTATTAGACACGTTAGAAGTTACGGGACTCGATTTCAATATACGGAATCCGAGTTATTGCCCGCTTTGAAAAGCTTTATAACACTTAGGCAAAAAAGCGAAAAATAGGTCAAAACTCGCCTCTACGTCGTCCGAACGCCACGCAAACACACATATAGCACCTCAGTAGGTATTAGACACGCGTCGAACTTACATCGCCGATTCCGATATCTGAAATCGGAAGTTATCGCCCAATTTGCAAAACTCGCCAACACTTAGGAGAAAAGTTTGAAAAAATAGGTCAAAACCAAATTTCGATAGTCCTAACGCCACGTAAAACACACACATAACACCGCCAGAGGAATTAGTCACGTGTTACAACTTACGGGACTTGATTCCACATATGGAGGCGGAATTAAGTCCTAGTTTGCAAAACTCGCCAACACTTAGGCAAAAACCGAAAAAAGAGGTCAAAACCCGCCCTCGGTCGTCCAATGCCACGCAAAACACACACATAGCACCGCGTGAGTATTGAACACACGTTAGAACTTACGAGACTCGATTAAAATACTGGAGACCGAAAGTTAAGTCCTAGTTTGCAAAACTCATGCTGCTTTGGCAAAAAGCGAAAAATAGGTCAAAACCCGACTTCGGTCGTCCGAACGCATCGCAAACACACACACATAGCACCGGTAGGTATTAGAAACATGTTAGAACTTACGGGACACGATTCCGATATCACGGAATCTGAAAGTTATCGCCGATTTTAAAAAATCGACAACACTTACGCAAAAAAGCCAAAAATAGGTCACAACCCGCTTCGGTGTCCCTAACATACGTAAACACACACATAACACCGCGTAGGTATTAGTCACGTGTTACAACTAACGGGACTCAATTTCGACATACGAAGACCGAATTAAGTCCCAGTTTGCAAAACTCGCCAACACTTAGGTAAAAAACCAAAAAAGAGGTCAAAACCCGCCTCAGTCGTCCGAACGCCACGTAAACACACACATAATACCATATAGGTATTAGACACGTGTTACAACTTACGGGACTCGATTCCGACATACGGAGACCGAATTAAGTACCAGTTTGGAAAACTCGCCAACACTTGGGCAAAAAACTGAAAAAGAGGTCAAAACCCGTCTCGATCGTCCAAATGCCACGCAAACACACACATAGCACCGCGTAGGTATTAGACACGTGTTAGAACTTACGAGACTCGATTCTGACATACGGAGACCGAGTTAAGCCCCAGTTTGCAAAACTCGCTAACAATTAGGTAAAAAATCAAAAAAAGAGGTCAAAACCCGCCTCAGTCGTCCGAACGCCACGT
This sequence comes from Panax ginseng, assembly GCA_020205605.1. Lineage (NCBI taxonomy): Eukaryota > Viridiplantae > Streptophyta > Magnoliopsida > Apiales > Araliaceae > Panax > Panax ginseng. Next base: position 70,901,838 of record CM035128.1, on the reverse strand, counting down.
CAACACACACATAACACCATATAGGTATTAGACACGTGTCACAACTTACGGGACTCGATTCCGACATACGGAGACCGAATTAAGTTCCAGTTTGGAAAACTCGCCAACACTTGGGCAAAAAACTGAAAAAGAGGTCAAAACCCGCTCGATCGTCCAAATGCCACGCAAAACACACACATAGGACCGCGTGAGGTATTAGACACGCGTTAGAACTTACGAGACTCGATTCTGACATACGGGGACCGAGTTAAGTCCCAGTTTGCAAAACTCGCTAACACTTAGGATAAAAGCCAAAAAATAGGTCAAAACCCTCCTCGGTCGTCTGAGCGCTACGCAAATACGCACATAGAACCGCGTAGTTATTAGACACGCATTAGAACTTATGGGATTCGATTCACATACGGAGACCGAAAGTTAAGTCCCGCTTGCAAAACCCGCTAATGGTTAGAAAAAAAGCCAAAAAAGAGCCCAAAACCCGCCTCGACCGACCGAACGCCACGCAAACACACACATAGAACCAAGTAGGTATTAGACACGCGTTAGAACTTACGGGACTCGATTCCAATATACGAAATCCGAGTTATTGCCCAGTTTGAAAAACTTTATAACACTTAGGCAAAAAGCCAAAAAATAGGTCAAAACCTGCCTCGATCGTCCGAACGCCATGCAAACACACACATAGCACCGAGTAGGTATTAAACACGCGTCAGAACTTACATCACTCGATTCCGATATACGAAATCCTAGTTATCGCCCAATTTGTAAAACTAGCCAACACTTAGGTAAAAGGCCGAAAAACAGGTCAAAACCAGCCTCGGTAGTCCGAACGCCACGTAAACACACACATAACACCGCGTAGGAATTAGTCACGTATTTACAACTTACGGGACTCGATTCGACATATGGAGGCGAATTAAATCCTAGTTTGCAAAACTCGCCAACACTTAGGCCAAAACCAAAAAAGAGGTCAAAACCCGCCTCAAGTCCAAATGCCACGCAAACACACACATAGCACCGCGTGAGGTATTAGAACACACGTTAGAACTTACGAGACTCGATTACAAATACGGAGACCGAAAGTTAAGTCCTAGTTTGCAAAACTCGCTAACACTTTGGTAAAAAGTCAAAAAGCAGTCAAAACTCGATTCGGTCGTCCAAACGCATACATAAAACACACACATAGCACCGAGTAGATATTAGAAACATGTTAGAACTTACGGGACACGATTCCGATATACGAAATCTGAGTTATCGTCCAGTTTTAAAAAATCGACAACACTTACGCAAAAAGCCAAAAAATAGGTCAAAACCCGCCTCGGTCGTCCTAACGCCACGTAAACACACATATAACACCGCGTAGGTATTAGTCACGTGTTACAACTTACGGGACTCGATTCCGACATACGGAGATCGAATTAAGTCCTAGATTGCAAAACTCGCCAACACTTAGGTAAAAAACCAAAAAAAAGAGGTGAAAACCCGCCTCAGTCGTCCGAACGCCACGTAAACACACACATAATACCATATAGGTATTAGACACGTGTTACAACTTACGAGACTCGATTCCGACATACGGAGACCGAATTAAGTACCAGTTTGGAAAACTCGCCAACACTTGGGCAAAAAACTGAAAAAGAGGTCAAAACCCGCCTCGGTCGTCCGAATACCACGCAAACACACATATAACACCGCGTAGGTATTAGACATGCGTTATAACTTATGGGACTCGATTCTGACATACGGAGACCGAATTAAGTCCTAGTTTTGGAAAACTCGCCAACACTTGGGCAAAAAACTGAAAAAGAGGTCAAAACCCGCCTCGATCGTCTAAATGCCATTCAAACACACACATAGCACCGCGTAGGTATTAGACACGCGTTAGAACTTACGAGACTCGATTCGACATACGGAGACCGAAAGTTAAGTCCCAGCTTTGCAAAACTTCGCTAACACTTAGGCAAAAAAGCCGAAAAATAGGTCAAAACCATACTCGATTAAAATTTGAGCTCCACGCAAACACGCACATAGAACCGCGTAGTTATGAGACACGCATTAGAACTTACGGGACTCGATTCCGACATACGGAGACCGAGTTAAGTCCCAGTTTGCCAAACCCGCTAATAGTTAGAAAAAAAGCCGAAAAAGAGCCCAAAACCCGCCTCGGCCGTCCGAACGCCACGCAAACACACACATAGCACCGAGTAGGTATTAGACACGCGTTAGAACTTACGGGACTCGATTTCAATATACGGAATCCGAGTTATTGCCCAGTTGAAAAACTTTATAACACTTAGGCAAAAAGCCGAAAAATAGGTCAAAACCTGCCTCGGTCGTCCGAACGCCACGCAAACACACACATAGCACCGAGTAGGTATTAGACACGCGTCAGAACTTACATCACTCGATTCCGATATACGAAATCCGAGTTATCGCCCAATTTGCAAAACTCGCCAACACTTAGGTAAAAGGCCGAAAAACAGGTCAAAACCAGCCTCGATAGTCCGAACGCCACGTAAACACACACATAACACCGCGTAGGAATTAGTCACGTGTTACAACTTACGGGACTTGATTCCGACATATGGAGGCGGAATTAAGTCCTAGTTTGCAAAACTCGCCAACACTTAGGCAAAAAACCGAAAAAAGAGGTCAAAACCCGCCTCGGTCGTCCGAATGCCACGCAAACACACACATAGCACCGCGTAGGTATTAGACACACGTTAGAACTTACGAGACTCGATTCTGAAATACGGAGACCGAGTTAAGTCCTAGTTTGCAAAACTCGCTAACACTTTGGCAAAAAGCGAAAATAGGTCAAAACCCGACTCGGTCGTCCGAACGCCACGCAAACACACACATAACACCGAGTAGGTATTAGAAACATGTTAGAACTTACGGGACACGATTCCGATATACGGAATCTGAGTTATGACCCAGTTTTAAAAAATCGACAACACTTACGCAAAAAGCCAAAAAATAGGTCACAACCCGCCTCGGTCGTCCTAACGCCACGTAAACACACACATAACACCGCGTAGGTATTAGTCATGTGTTACAACTTACGGGACTCGATTCCGACATACGGAGATCGAATTAAGTACCAGTTTGGAAAACTCGCCAACACTTGGGCAAAAAACCAAAAAAAGAGGTGAAAACCCGCCTCAGTAGTCCGAATGCCACGCAAACACACACATAGCACCGCGTAGGTATTAGACACGTGTTAGAACTTACGAGACTCGATTCATACATACGGAGACCGAATTAAGTCCCAGTTTGCAAAACTCGCCAACACTTGGGCAAAAAACCAAAAAAAGAGGTCAAAACCCGCCTCGATTGTCCAAACGCCACGCAAACACACACATAGCACCGCGTAGGTATTAGACATGCATTAGAACTTACAGGACTCGATTCCAGGCATACATAGACCGAAAGTTAAGTCCTGGTTTGCAAAAACGCCAACACTTAGGCAAAAAGCCAAAAATAGGTCAAAACCCGCCTCGGTCGTCCAACGCCATCACGTAAACACACACATAACACCATATAGGTATTGAACCGTGTCACAACTTACGGGACTCGATTCACATACGGAGACCGAATTAAGTCCCGGTTGGAAAACTCGCCAACACTTGGGCAAAAATCAAAAAGAGGTCAAAACCCGCCTCGATCGTCCAAATGCAACGCAAACACACACATAGGACCGCGTAGGTATTAGACACGCGTTAGAACTTACGAGACTCGATTCTGACATACGGGGACCGAGTTAAGTCCCAATTTGCAAAACTCGCTAACACTTAGGATAAAAGCCAAAAAATAGGTCAAAACCCTCCTCGGTCGTCTGAGCGCTACGCAAATACGCACATAGAACCGCGTAGTTATTAGACACGCATTAGAACTTATGGGATTCGATTCCGACATACGGAGACCGAGTTAAGTCCCAGTTTGCAAAACCCGCTAATGGTTAGAAAAAAAGCCAAAAAAGAGCCCAAAACCCGCCTCGGCCGACCGAACGCCACGCAAACACACACATAGAACCGAGTAGGTATTAGACACGCGTTAGAACTTACGGGACTCGATTCCAATATACGGAATTCGAGTTATTGCCCAGTTTGAAAAACTTTATAACACTTAGGCAAAAAGCCGAAAAATAGGTCAAAACCTGCCTCGATCGTCCGAACGCCACGCAAACACACTCATAGCACCGAGTAGGTATTAAACACGCGTCAGAACTTACATCACTCGATTCCGATATACGAAATCCTAGTTATCGCCCAATTTGCAAAACTAGCCAACACTTAGGTAAAAGGCCGAAAAACAGGTCAAAACCAGCCTCGGTAGTTTGAACGCCACGTAAACACAAACATAACACCGCGTAGGAATTAGTCACGTGTTACAACTTACGGGACTCGATTCCGACATATGGAGGCGGAATTAAGTCCTAGTTTGCAAAACTCGCCAACACTTAGGCTAAAAACCGAAAAAAGAGGTCAAAACCCGCCTCGGTCGTCCGAATGCCACGCAAACACACACATAGCACCGCGTAGGTATTAGACACACGTTAGAACTTACGAGACTCGATTCTGAAATACGGAGACCGAGTTAAGTCCTAGTTTGCAAAACTCGCTAACACTTTGGTAAAAAGCCGAAAAACAGGTCAAAACTCGATTCGGTCGTCCGAACGCCACGCAAACACACACATAGCACCGAGTAGGTATTAGAAACATGTTAGAACTTACGGGACACGATTCCAATATACGAAATCTGAGTTATCGTCCAGTTTTAAAAATCGACAACACTTAGGCAAAAAGCCAAAAATAGGTCAAAACCCGCCTCGGTTAGTCTAACGCCGTAAACACACATATAACATCACGTAGGTATTAGTCACGTGTTACAACTTACGGGACTCGATTCCGGCATCTGAGATCGAATTAAGTCCCAGTTACAAAACTCGCCAACACTTAGGTAAAAACCAAAAAAAGAGGTGAAAACCCGCCTCGGTCGTCAAACGCCACGTAAACACACACATAATACCATATAGGTATTGAACCGTGTTACAACTTACGAGACTCGATTCAGCATCACGGAGACCGAATTAAGTACCGGTTTGGAAAACTCGCCAACACTTGGGCAAAAAAGCTGAAAAAGAGGTCAAAACCCGCTTTCGGTCGTCCGAATACCACGCAAACACACACATAGCACCGCGTAGGTATTAGACACACGTTAGAACTTACGAGACTCGATTCTGAAATACGGAGACCGAGTTAAGTCCTAGTTTGCCAAAAAATAGGTCAAAACCCGCCTCGGTCGTCAGAGCGCTACGCAAATACGCACATAGAACCGCGTAGTTATTAGACACGCAATAGAACCTATGGGATTCGATTCCGACATACGGAGACCGAGTTAAGTCCCAGTTTGCAAAACCCGCTAATAGTTAGAAAAAAAGCTGAAAAAGAGCCCAAAACCCGCCTCGGTCGTCCGAACGCCACGTAAACACACACATAACACCATATAGGTATTAGACACGTGTTACAACTTACAGGACTCGATTCCGACATACGGAGACCGAATTAAGTCCCAGTTTGGAAAACTCGCCAACACTTGGGCAAAAAACTGAAAAAGAGGTCAAAACCAGCCTCGATCGTCCAAATGCCACGCAAACACACACATAGCACCGCGTAGATATTAGACACGCATTAGAACTTACGAGACTCGATTCTGACATACGGCGACCGAGTTAAGTCCCTGTTTGCAAAACTCGCTAACACTTAGGAGAAAAGCCGAAAAATAGGTCAAAACCGCCTCGATCAAATTTGAGCTCCACGCAAACACGCACATAGAACCGCGTAGTTATGAGACACGCATTAGAACTTACGGGACTCGATTCCGACATACGGAGACCGAGTTAAGTCCCAGTTTGCCAAACCCGCTAATAGTTAGAAAAAAAGCCGAAAAAGAGCCCAAAACCCGCCTCGGCCGTCCGAACGCCACGCAAACACACACATAGCACCGAGTAGGTATTAGACACGCGTTAGAACTTACGGGACTCGATTTCAATATACGGAATCCGAGTTATTGCCCAGTTTGAAAAACTTTATAACACTTAGGCAAAAAGCCGAAAAATAGGTCAAAACCTGCCTCGGTCGTCCGAACGCCACGCAAACACACACATAGCACCGAGTAGGTATTAGACACGCGTCAGAACTTACATCACTCGATTCCGATATACGAAATCCGAGTTATCGCCCAATTTGCAAAACTCGCCAACACTTAGGTAAAAGGCCGAAAAACAGGTCAAAACCAGCCTCGATAGTCCGAACGCCACGTAAACACACACACAACACCGCCAGAGGAATTAGTCACGATGTTACAACTTACGGGACTTGATTCCAGCATATGGAGGCGGAATTAAGTCCTAGTTTGCAAAACTCGCCAACACTTAGGCAAAAAACCGAAAAAAAGAGGTCAAAACCTGCCTCGGTCGTCCGAATGCCACGCAAACACACACATAGCACCGCGTAGGTATTAGACACACGTTAGAACTTACGAGACTCGATTCTGAAATACAGAGACCGAGTTAAGTCCTAGTTTGCAAAACTCGCTAACACTTTGGCAAAAAGCCGAAAATAGGTCAAAACCCGCCTCGGTCGTCTGCGAAGGCTACATAAACACGTACGCACATAGAACCGCGTGAGTTATTAGACACGCAATAGAACCTATGGGATTCGATTCACATACGGAGACCGAAAGTTAAGTCCCATTTGCAAAACCCGCTAATAGTTAGAAAAAGTTGAAAAGAGCCCAAAACCCGCCTCGATCCGTCCGAACGCATACGTAAACACACACATAACACCATATAGGTATTAGACCGTGTTACAACTTACGGACTCGATTCCGACATACGGAGACCGAATTAAGTCCCGGTTTGGAAAACTTCGCCAACACTTGGGCAAAAAAGCGAAAAAGAGGTCAAAACCGACCTCGATCGTCCAAATGCCACGCAAACACACACATAGCACCGTAGATATTGAACACGCATTAGAACTTACGAGACTCGATTCGACATACTGGCGGCCAAGGTTAAGTCCTGTTTTACAAAACTCGCTAACACTTAGGAGAAAAGCCGAAAAATAGGTCAAAACCCGCCTCGGTCTTCTGAGTGCTACGCAAATACGCGCATAGAACCGCGTAGTTATTAGACACGCATTAGAACTTACGGGATTCGATTCCGACATACGGAGACCGAGTTAAGTCCCAGTTTGTAAAACTCGTCAATAATTAGGCAAAAAGCCAAAACAACATATAAAAACCCGCCTCGGTCGTCCGAATGCCGTGCAAACACACATATAACACCGCGTAGGTATTAGACACGCGTTATAACTTATGGGACTCGATTCTGACATACGGAGACCGAATTAAGTCCCAGTTTTGGAAAACTCGCCAACACTTGGGCAAAAAACTGAAAAAGAGGTCAAAACCCGCCTCGATCGTCTAAATGCCATGCAAACACACACATAGCACCGCGTAGGTATTAGACACGCGTTAGAACTTACGAGACTCGATTCTACACATACGGAGACCGAAGAGTTAAGTCCCGGTTTACAAAACTACGCTAACACTTAGGCAAAAAGTCGAAAAATAGGTCAAAACCCGCCTCGATTAAATTTGAGCTCCACGCAAACACGCACATAGAACCGCGTGGTTATGAGACACGCGCATTAGAACTTACGGGACTCGATTCCGACATACTGAGACCGAAAGTTAAGTCCCAGATTTACCAAACCCGCTAATAGTTAGAAAAAAAGCCAAAAAAAAGAGCCCAAAACCCGCCTCGGCCGTCCAAGGCATACACGCAAACACACACATAGCACCGAGGTAGGTATTAGACACACGTTAGAACTTACGGGACTCGATTTCAATATACTGGAATCCGAGTTATTGCCCATTGAAAAACTTTATAACACTTAGGCAAAAAGCAGAAAAATAAGTCAAAACACCTCCTCGATCCGAAGGCATCACGCAAAACACACACATATGCACCGAGTAGGTATTAGACACAGCGTCGAACTTACATCACTCGATTCCGAGATATCTGAAATCCGAGTTATCGCCCAATTTGCAAAACTCGCCAACACTTAGGTAAAAGTAGAAAAACAAAAGTCAAAACCAAACCTTCGATAGTCCGAACGCCACGTAAACACACATAACACGCGTAGGAATTAGTCACGTGATATACAACTTACGGGACTTGATTCAATACATATGGAGGCGAATTAAGTCCTAGTTTGCAAAACTCGCCAACACTTAGGCAAAAACCAAAAAAGAGGTCAAAACACGCCTTTTAAATCCGAATGCCACGCAAACACACACATAGCACCGCGTGGAGTATTAGAACACACGTTAGAACTTACGAGACTCGATTCTGAAATACGGAGACCGAGTTAAGTCCTAGTTTGCAAAACTCGCTAACACTTTGGCAAAAAGCCAAAAAATAAGTCAAAACCCGACTCGGTCGTCCGAACGCCACGCAAACACACATATAGCACCGAGTAGGTATTAGAAACATGTTAGAACTTACGGGACACGATTCCGATATACGGAATCTGAGTTATCGCCCAGTTTTAAAAAATCGACAACACTTACGTAAAAAGCCAAAAAATAGGTCACAACCCGCCTCGGTCGTCCTAACGCCACGTAAACACACACATAACACCGCGTAGGTATTAGTCACGTGTTACAACTTACGGGACTCGATTCCGACATACGGAGACCGAATTAAGTCCCAGTTTTCAAAACTCGCCAACACTTAGGTAAAAAACCAAAAAAAGAGGTGAAAACCCGCCTCAGTCGTCCGAACACCACGTAAACACACACATAATACCATATAGGTATTAGACACGTGTTACAACTTACGGGACTCGATTCCGACATACGGAGATCGAATTAAGTACCAGTTTGGAAAACTCGCCAACACTTGGGCAAAAAACTGAAAAAGAGGTCAAAACCCGTCTCGATCGTCCAAATTCCACGCAAACACACACATAGCACCGCGTAGGTATTAGACACGTGTTAGAACTTACGAGACTCGATTCTGATATACGGAGACCGAGTTAAGCCCCAGTTTGCAAAACTCGCTAACAATTAGGTAAAAATCAAAAAAAGAGGTCAAAACCCGCCTCAGTCGTCCAAACGCCACGTAAACTAACACATAACACCATATAGGTATTAGACACGTGTTACAACTTACGGGACTCGATTCCGACATACGGAGACCGAATTAAGTCCCAGTTTGGAAAACTCGCCAACACTTGGGCAAAAAACTGAAAAAGAGGTCAAAACCCGCCTCGATCGTCCAAATGCCACGCAAACACACACATAGGACCGCGTAGGTATTAGACACACGTTAGAACTTACGAGACTCGATTCTGACATACGGGGACCGAGTTAAGTCCCAGTTTGCAAAACTCGCTAACACTTAGGATAAAAGCCAAAAAATAGGTCAAAACCCTCCTCGGTCGTCTGAGCGCTACGCAAATACGCACATAGAACCGCGTAGTTATTAGACACGCATTAGAACTTATGGGATTCGATTCCGACATACGGAGACCGAAAGTTAAGTCCCGCTTTACAAAACCCGCTAATGGTTAGAAAAAAAAGCGAAAAAGAGCCCAAAACCCGCCTCGGTAAATTTAACGCCACGCAAAAACACACACATAGAATCGAGTAGGTATTAGACACGCCGTTAGAACTTACGGACTCGATTCCAATATACTAAATCCGAAGTTATTGCCCGATTTGAAAAACTTTATAACACTTAGGCAAAAAGCCGAAAATAGGTCAAACCTCGCCGATCGTCCAAGAAGGCACGCAAACACACACATAGCACCGAGTAGGTATTAAACACGCGTCGAACTTACATCACTCGATTCCGAGATATCTTAAATCCTAGTTATCGCCTGAATTTGCAAAAAACTCGCCAACACTTAGGTAAAAGGTAGAAAAAATAGGTCAAAACCACCTCGAGTCCTCACGCCACGTAAACACACACATAACACCACGTAGGAATTAGTCACGTGTTACAACTTACGGGACTCGATTCCGACATATGGAGGCGGAATTAAGTCCTAGTTTGTAAAACTCGCCAACACTTAGGCTAAAAACCGAAAAAAGAGGTCAAAACCCGCCTCGGTCGTCCGAATGCCACGCAAACACACACATATCACCGCGTAGGTATTAGACACACGTTAGAACTTACGAGACTCAATTCTGAAATACGGAGACCGAGTTAAGTCCTAGTTTGCAAAACTCGCTAACACTTTGGTAAAAAGCCGAAAAACAGGTCAAAACTCGACTCGGTCGTCCGAACATGCAAACACACACATAGCACCGAGTAGGTATTAGAAACATGTTAGAACTTACGGGACACGATTTCGAGATATCTAAATCGAAAGTTATCGTCCAGTTTTAAAAAATCGACAACACTTAGGCAAAAAGCCAAAAAATAGGTCAAAACCCGCCTCGGTCGTCCTAACGTCACGTAAACACACACATAATACCGCGTAGGTATTAGTCACGTCATTACAACTTACGGGACTCGATTCGACATATCTGAGACCGAATTAAGTCCCGCTTGCAAAACTCGCCAACACTTAGGTAAAAAACCAAAAAAAGAGGTCAAAACCCGCCTCAGTCGTCCGAACGCCACGTAAACACACACATAATACCATATAGGTATTAGACACGTGTTACAACTTACGGGACTCGATTCTGACATACGGATACCGAATTAAGTACCAGTTTGGAAAACTCGCCAACACTTGGGCAAAAAACTGAAAAAGAGGTCAAAACCCGCCTCGATCATCCAAATGCCACGCAAACACACACATAGCACCGCGTAGGTATTAGACACGCGTTAGAACTTACGAGACTCGATTCTGACATACGGGGACCGAGTTAAGTCCCAGTTTGCAAAACTCGCTAACACTTGGGATAAAAGCCAAAAAATAGGTCAAAACCCGCCTCGGTCGTCTGAGTGCTACACAAATACGCACATAGAACCGCGTAGTTATTAGACACGCATTAGAACTTATGGGATTCGATTCCGACATACGAAGACCGAGTTAAGTCCCAGTTTGTAAAACTCGTCAACAATTAGGCAAAAAGCCAAAACAACATATCAAAACCCGCCTCGGTCATCCGAATACCATGCAAACACACATATAACACCGCGTAGGTATTAGAAACCCGTTATAACTTATGGGACTCGATTACGACATACGGAGACCGAGTTAAGTCCCAGTTTGCAAAACTCACCAACACTTAGGCAAAAGCCAAAAATAGGTCAAAACCGCCTCGGATCGTCCGAACGCCGCACAAACACACATAGCACCGCGTAGGAATTAGAAACGTGTTAGAACTTACGAGACTCGATTCTGACATACGGAGACCGAGTTAAGTCCCAGTTTGAAAAACTCGCTAACACTTAGGCAAAAAGCCAAAAAAGCAGTCAAAACCAAATTTCGATCGTCCGAACGCCAAAGCAAACACACACATAGCACTAAGTAGGTATTAGAAACATGTTTGAACTTACAGGGACTCGATTCCGATATCTGGAATCCGAAGTTATCGCCCAATTTTCAAAACTCGCCAACACTTAGGCAAAAAGCCAAAAAATAGGTCAAAACCAACCTCGGTCGTCCGAACGCCACGTAAACACACACATAACACCGCGACAGTATTAGTCACGTGTAACAACTTACGGGACTCGATTCCAACATATCACGGTGGAATTAAGTCCTAGTTTGCAAAACTCGCCAATAATTTGGCAAAAACCGAAAAAGAGGTCAAAACCAAATTTCGGTCGTCCAGATGTTAGTACTTACGGGACTCGATTTCGATATCACTGGAATCCGAAGTTATCGCCTAATTTTAAAACTCGCTAACACTTAGGCAAAAAGCCAAAAAATAGGTCAAAACCCGCCTCGGTCGTCCGAACGCTACGTTAAAACACACATAACACCGCGTAGGTATTATTCACGTGTTACAACTTACGGGACTCAATTCCGATATACGGAGACCGAATTAAGTCCCAGTTTGTAAAACTCGCCAACACTTGCACAAAAAACCCAAAAAGAGGTCAAAACCGCCTCGGATTGGCGTCCAAACGCCATGCAAATGTACACACATAGCACCGCGTGGGTATTAGACACGCAATAGAACTTACAGGACTCGATTCCGACATACAGAGACCGAGTTAAGTCCTAGTTTGCAAAACTCGCTAACACTTAGGCAAAAAGCCGAAAAATAGGTCAAAACCCGCCTCGGTCGTCCGAACGCCGCACAAACTCACACATAGCACCGCGTAGGTAATAGACACGTGTTACAACTTACGGGACACGATTCCGACATACAGAGACCTAGTTAAGTCCTAGTTTACAAAACTATCCAACACTTAGGCAAAAAGCCGAAAAATAGGTCAAAACCCACCTCGGTGCGTCCAATGCCACACAAAAACACACATAGAATCGCGTATTTATTAGACACGCATTAGAACTTACGGGACTCGATTCCGACATATGGAGACCGAGTTAAGTCCCAGTTTGTAAAACTCGTCAACAATTAGGCAAAAAGCCAAAACAACATATCAAAACCCGCCTCGATCGTCTGAATGCCATGCAAACAGACACATAACACCAGCGTGGTATTGTGAACCGTGTTATAACTTATGGGACTCGATTACGACATACGGAGACCGAGTTAAGTCCCAGTTTGCAAAACTCACCAACACTTAGGCAAAAAGCCAAAAAATAGGTCAAAACCCGCCTCGGTCGTCCGAACGCCGCACAAACTCACACATAGCACCGCGTAGGTAATAGACACGTGTTACAACTTACGGGACACGATTCCGACATACAGAGACCTAGTTAAGTCCTAGTTTACAAAACTATCCAACACTTAGGCAAAAAGCCGAAAAATAGGTCAAAACCCACCTTGGTCGTCCGAATGCCACACAAACACACATAGAACCACGTATTTATTAGACACGCATTAGAACTTACGGGACTCGATTCCGACATACGGAGACCGAGTTAAGTCCCAGTTTGTAAAACTCGTCAACAATTAGGCAAAAAGCCAAAACAACATATCAAAACCCGCCTCGGTGTCTCGAATGCCATGCAAACACACACATAATACCGCGTAGGTATTAGACACGCGTTACAACTTATGGGACTCGATTACGACATACGGAGACTGAGTTAAGTCCCAGTTTGCAAAACTCACCAACACTTAGGCAAAAAGCCAAAAAATAGGTCAAAACCCGCCTCGGTCGTCCGAACGCCGCACAAACTCACACATAGCACCGCGTAGGAATTAGAAACGTGTTAGAACTTACGAGACTCTATTCTGACATACGGAGACCGAGTTAAGTCCCAGTTTGAAAAACTCGCTAACACTTAGGCAAAAAGCCAAAAAACAGGTCAAAACCAGCCTCGGTCGTCCGAACGCCACGCAAACACACACATAGCACTAAGTAGGTATTAGAAACATGTTTGAACTTACAGGACTCGATTCCGATATACGGAATCCGAGTTATCGCCCAATTTTCAAAACTCGCCAACACTTAGGCAAAAAGCCAAAAAATAGGTCAAAACCAGCCTCGGTAGTCCGAACGCCACGTAAACACACACATAACGCCGCATAGGTATTAGTCACGTGTAACAACTTACGGGACTCGATTCCAACATATGCAGGCGGAATTAAGTCCTAGTTTGCAAAACTCGCCAACAATTTGGCAAAAAATCGAAAAAAGAGGTCAAAACCCGCCTCGGTCGTCCGAATGCCACGCAAACACACACATAGCACCGCGTAGGTATTAGACATACGTTAGAACTTACGAGACTCGATTCTGAAATACGGAGACCGAGTTAAGTCCTAGTTTGCAAAACTCGCTAACACTTTGGTAAAAAGCCGAAAAACAGGTCAAAACTCGATTCGGTCGTCCGAACGCCACGCAAACACACACATAGCACCGAGTAGGTATTAGAAACATGTTAGAACTTACGGGACACGATTCCGATATACGAAATCTGAGTTATCGTCCAGTTTTAAAAAATCGACAACACTTAGGCAAAAAGCCAAAAAATAGGTCAAAACCCGCCTCGGTCGTCCTAACGCCACGTAAACACATATAACACTCACAGAGGTATTAGTCACGTGTTACAACTTACGGGACTCGATTCCGACATACAGAGATCGAATTAAGTCCCAGATTGCAAAACTCGCCAACACTTAGGTAAAAAACCAAAAAAGAGAGGTGAAAACCCGCCTCAGTCGTCCGAACGCCACATAAACACACACATAATACCATATAGGTATTAGACACGTGTTACAACTTACGAGACTCGATTCCGACATACGGAGACCGAATTAAGTACCAGTTTGGAAAACTCGCCAACACTTGGGCAAAAAACTGAAAAAGAGGTCAAAACCCGCCTCGGTCGTCCGAATACCACGCAAACACACACATAGCACCGCGTAGGTATTAGACACACGTTAGAACTAACGAGACTCGATTCTGAAATACGGAGACCGAGTTAAGTCCTAGTTTGCCAAAAAATAGGTCAAAACCCGCCTCGGTCGTCAGAGCGCTACGCAAATACGCACATAGAACCGCGTAGTTATTAGACACGCAATAGAACCTATGGGATTCGATTCCGACATACGGAGACCGAGTTAAGTCCCAATTTGCAAAACCCGCTAATAGTTAGAAAAAAAGTTGAAAAAGAGCCCAAAACCCGCCTCGGTCGTCCGAACGCCACGTAAACACACACATAACACCATATAGGTATTAGACACGTGTTACAACTTACAGGACTCGATTCCGACATACGGAGACCGAATTAAGTCCCAGTTTGGAAAACTCGCCAACACTTGGGCAAAAAACTGAAAAAGAGGTCAAAACCAGCCTCGATCGTCCAAATGCCACACAAACACACACATAGCACCGCGTAGATATTAGACACGCATTAGAACTTACGAGACTCGATTACGACATACTGGCGACCGAAAGTTAAGTCCACTGCTTGCAAAACTCGCTAACACTTAGGAGAAAAGCGAAAAAAAGGTCAAACCCGCCTTTCGGTCTTGAAAGCTTGCATACGCAATCTGTGCGTAGAACCGCGTGAAGTTATTGAACCGCGATTAGAACTTACGGGATTCGATTCGACATACGGAGACCGAGTTAAGTCCCAGTTTGTAAAACTCACAATAATTAGGCAAAAAGCCAAAACAACATATAAAAACCCCTCTTCGGTCTCAATGCCGTGCAAACACACATATAACACCGCGTAGGTATTAGACACACGTTATAACTTATGGGACTCGATTACGACATACGGAGACCGAATTAAGTCCCGCTTTTGGAAAACTCGCCAACACTTGGGCAAAAAAAGCGAAAAAGAGGTCAAAACCGCCTCGATCGTCTAAATGCCATGCAACACACACATAGCACCGCTGTAGGTATTGACACAGCGTTAGAACTTACGAGACTCGATTCGACATACGGAGACCGAAAAGTCCCGGTTGCAAAACTCGCTAACACTTAGGCAAAAAGCCGAAAAATAGGTCAAACCCGCCTCGGTCGGTTGAGCTCCACGCAAACACGCATACATAGAACCGCGTAGTTATGAGACACGATTAGAACTTACGGACTCGATTCCACATACGGAGACCGAAAGTTAAGTCCCGGTTTACAAACCCGCTAATAGTTAGAAAAAAGCCAAAAAGAGCCCAAAACCCGCCTTACCCGTCCAACGCCACGCAAACACACACATAGCAGCAAAGTAGGTATTAGACACGCGTTAGAACTTACGGGACTCGATTTCAATATACTGGAATCCGAGAGTTATTGCCCGCTTTTGAAAAACTTTATAACACTTAGGCAAAAAGCGAAAAATAGGTCAAAACCCCCTTTTCGGTCGTCCGAACGCATCACGCAAACACACATGCACCGAGTAGGTATTAGACACGCCGTCAGACTTACATCACTCGATTCCGATATCACGAAATCCGGAAGTTATCGCCCAATTTGCAAAACTCGCCAACACTTAGGTAAAAGGCCGAAAAACAGGTCAAAACCAGCCTCGATAGTCCGAACGCCACGTAAACACACACATAACACCGCGTAGGAATTAGTCACGTGTTACAACTTACGGGACTTGATTCCGACATATGGAGGCGAATTAAGTCCTAGTTTGTAAAACTACCAACACTTAGGCAAAAAAACGAAAAGAGGTCAAAACCCGCCTCGGTCGTCCGAATGCCACGCAAACACACACATAGCACCGCGTAGGTATTAGACACGCGTTAAAACTTACGATACTCGATTCTAACATACGGAGACCGAGTTAAGTCCTAGTTTGTAAAACTCGCTAACACTTAGGCAAAACGCCAAAAAATAGGTCAAAACCCGCCTCGGTCGTCCGAACGCCGCACAAACTCACACATAGCACCGCGTAGGAATTAGAAACGTGTTAGAACTTACGAGACTCGATTCGACATACGGAGACCGAAAGTTAAGTCCCGCTTGAAAAACTCGCTAACACTTAGGCAAAAAGCCAAAAATGTGTCAAAACCAAATTTCTACGTCCAAACGCCACGCAAAAACACACACATAGCACTAAGTAGGTATTAAAAACATGTTTGAACTTACGGACTCGATTCCGATATCTGAATCCGAAAGTTATCGCCAATTTTCAAAACTCGCCAACACTTAGGCAAAAAGCCAAAAATAGGTCAAAACCAAATTTCTAGGTGAGTCCGAACGCCATGCGTAAACACACACATAACACCGCATAGGTATTAGTCACGTGTAACAACTTACGGGACTCGATTCCAACATATGCAGGCGGAATTAAGTCCTAGTTTGCAAAACTCGCCAATAATTTGGCAAAAAACCGAAAAAAGAGGTCAAAACCAGCCTCGGTCGTCCGAATGTTAGTACTTACAGGACTCGATTTCGATATACGGAATCCGAGTTATCGCCCAATTTTTAAAACTCGCTAACACTTAGGCAAAAAGCCAAAAAATAGGTCAAAACCCGCCTCGGTCGTCCGAACGCTACGTTAAAACACACATAACACCGCGTAGGTATTATTCACGTGTTACAACTTACGGGACTCAATTCCGATATACGGAGACCGAATTAAGTCCCAGTTTGTAAAACTCGCCAACACTTAGACAAAAAACCCAAAAAAGAGGTCAAAACCCGCCTCGGTCGTCCAAACGCCATGCAAACAGACACATAGCACCGCGTAGGTATTAGACACGCAATAGAACTTACAGGACTCGATTCCGACATACAGAGACCGAGTTAAGTCCTAGTTTGCAAAACTCGCTAACACTTAGGCAAAAAGCCGAAAAATAGGTCAAAACCCGCCTCGGTCGTCCGAACGCCGCACAAACTCACACATAGCACCGCGTAGGTAATAGACACGTGTTACAACTTACGGGACACGATTCCGACATACAGAGACCTAGTTAAGTCCTAGTTTACAAAACTATCCAACACTTAGGCAAAAAGCCGAAAAATAGGTCAAAACCCACCTCGGTCGTCCGAATGCCACACAAACACACACATAGAATCGCGTATTTATTAGACACGCATTAGAACTTACGGGACTCGATTCCGACATATGGAGACCGAGTTAAGTCCCAGTTTGTAAAACTCGTCAACAATTAGGCAAAAAGCCAAAACAACATATCAAAACCCGCCTCGATCGTCTGAATGCCATGCAAACAGACACATAACACCGCGTAGGTATTAGACACGTGTTATAACTTATGGGACTCGATTACGACATACGGAGACCGAGTTAAGTCCCAGTTTGCAAAACTCACCAACACTTAGGCAAAAAGCCAAAAAATAGGTCAAAACCCGCCTCGGTCGTCCGAACGCCGCACAAACTCACACATAGCACCACGTGGGTAATGAACACGTGTTACAACTTACGGGACACGATTCCGACATACAGAGACCTAGTTAAGTCCTAGTTTACAAAACTATCCAACACTTAGGCAAAAAGCCGAAAAATAGGTCAAAACCCACCTTGGTCGTCCGAATGCCACACAAACACACATAGAACCACGTATTTATTAGACACGCATTAGAACTTACGGGACTCGATTACGACATACGGAGACCGAGTTAAGTCCCGATTTATAAACTCGTCAACAATTAGGCAAAAAGCCAAAACAACATATCAAAACCCGCCTCGGTTGCTCAATGCCATGCAAACACACACATAATACCGCGTGGGTATTAGAACCGCAGCGTTACAACTTATGGGACTCGATTACGACATACGGAGATCGAGTTAAGTCCCGGTTGCAAAACTCACCAACACTTAGGCAAAAAGCCAAAAAATAGGTCAAAACCCGCCTCGGTCGTCCGAACGCCGCACAAACTCACACATAGCACCGCGTAGGAATTAGAAACGTGTTAGAACTTACGAGACTCGATTCTGACATACGGAGACCGAGTTAAGTCCCAGTTTGAAAAACTCGCTAACACTTAGGCAAAAAGCCAAAAAACAGGTCAAAACCAGCCTCGGTCGTCCGAACGCCACGCAAACACACACATAGCACTAAGTAGGTATTAGAAACATGTTTGAACTTACAGGACTCGATTCCGATATACGGAATCCGAGTTATCGCCCAATTTTCAAAACTCGCCAACACTTAGGCAAAAAGCCAAAAAATAGGTCAAAACCAGCCTCGGTAGTCCGAACGCCACGTAAACACACACATAACGCCGCATAGGTATTAGTCACGTGTAACAACTTACGGGACTCGATTCCAACATATGCAGGCGGAATTAAGTCCTAGTTTGCAAAACTCGCCAACAATTTGGCAAAAATCGAAAAAGAGGTCAAAACCCGCCTCGGTCGTCCGAATGCCACGAAACACACACATAGCACCGCCAGAGGTATTGAACATACGTTAGAACTTACGAGACTCGATTAAAATACGGAGACCGAAAGTTAAGTCCTAGTTTGCAAAACTCGCTAACACTTTGGTAAAAAGCCGAAAAACAGGTCAAAACCCGACTCGGTCGTCCGAACGCCACGCAAACACACACATAGCACCGAGTAGGTATTAGAAACATGTTAGAACTTATGGGACTCGATTCGGATATACGTAATCTGAGTTATCGCAAGTTTTCAAAACTCGCCAACACTTAGGCAAAAAGCCAAAAAATAGGTCAAAACCCGCCTCGATCGTCCGAATGCCACGTAAACACACATAATACCGCGTAGGTATTAGCCACGTGTTACAACTTACGGGACTCGATTCCGACATACGGAGACCGAATTAAGTCCCAGTGTGTAAAACTCGCCAACACTTAGGCAAAAAACTGAAAAAGAGGTCAAAACCCGCCTCGATCGTCCAAACACCACGCAAACACACATATAGCACCGAGTAGATATTCAAAACATGTTAGAACTTACGGGACTCTATTCCGATATACGAAATCCGAGTTATCGCCCAGTTTTTAAAACTCGCCAACACTTAGGCAAAAAGCCAAAAAATAGGTCAAAACCCGCCTCGGTAGTCCGAACGCCACCTTAACACACACATAACACCGCGTAGGTATTAGTCACGTGTTACAACTTACGGGACTCAATTTCGACATACGGAGACCGAATTAAGTCCCAGTTTGCAAAACTCACCAACACTTAGGCAAACAACCAAAAAAAGAGGTCAAAACCCGCCTCGGTCGTCCAAAAGACATGCAAATACACACATAGCACCGCGTAGGTATTAGACATGCATTAGAACTTACAGGACTCGATTCCGACATACAGAGACCGAGTTAAGTCCTAGTTTGCAAAACTCGCTAACACTTAGGCAAAAAGCTAAAAATTAGGTCAAAACCCGCCTCGGTCTTCCGAACGCCACGTAAACACACACATAGCACCATATACGTATTAGACATGTGTTCCAACTTACGGGACTCGATTCCGACATACAGAGACCAAATTAAGTCCCAGTTTTGAAAACTCGCCAACAATTAGGCAAAAAACTGAAAAAGTGGTCAAAACCCGCCTCGATCGTCCAAATGCCACGCAAACACACACATAGCACCGCGTTGGTATTAGACACATGTTAGAACTTACGGGACTTGATTCCGACATACAGAGACCGAGTTAAGTCCTAGTTTGCAAAACTCTCCAACACATAAGTAAAAAGCCGAAAAATAGGTCAAAACCCGCCTCGGTCGTCCGAACGCCGCACAAACTCACACATAGCACCGCGTAGGTATTAGATACGTGTTACAACTTACGGGACTCGATTCTGACATACGAATACCGAATTAAGTCCCAGTTTGTAAAACTCGCCAACACTTAAGTAAAAAACCGAAAAATAGGTCAAAACCCGCCTCGGTCGTCTGAACGCCACGTAAACACACACATAGAACTGCCTAGTTATTAGACACGCATTAGAACTTACGGGACTTGATTCCGACATACGGAGACCGAGTTAAGTCCCAGTTTGTAAAACTCGCCAACACTTAGACAAAAAGCCAAAACAACAGATCAAAACCCGCCTCGGTAGTCCGAATGCCATGCAAACACACACATAACACCGCGTAGGTATTAGACACGCGTTACAACTTATGGTACTCGATTACGACATATGGAGACCGAGTTAAGTCCCAGTTTGCAAAACTCACCAACACTTAGGCAAAAAAGAAAAAAATAGGTCAAAACCCACCTCGGTCGTCCGAATGCCACGCAAACACACATATAGCACCGCGTAGGTATTAGAAACGCGTTAGAACTTACGAGACTCGATTCTGACATACGGAGACCGAGTTAAGTCCCAGTTTTCAAAACTCGCTAACACTTAGGCAAAAAGCCAAAAAACAGGTCAAAACAAGCCTTGGTCGTCCGAACGCCATGCAAACACACACATAGCACTGAGTAGGTATTAGAAACACGTTAGAACTTACGGGACTCGATTTTGATATACAGAATCCGAGTTATCGTCCAGTTTTCAAAACTCGCCAACATTTAGGCAAAAAGCCAAACAATAGATCAAAACCCGCCTCGGTCTTCCGAACGCCACGTAAACAGACACATAACACCGCGTAGGTATTAGTCATGTGTTAAAACTTACGGGACTCGATAGTCCGAACTATGGAGGCCGAATTAAGTCCTAGTTTGCAAAACTCGCCAACACTTAGGCAAAAAATTGAAAAAAGAGGTCAAAACCCGCCTCGGTCTTCCAAACGCCACGCAAACACAGACATAGCACCACGTAGGTATTAGAAACGTGTTAGAACTTACGGGACTCGATTCCGACAAACAGAGACCGCATTAAGTCCTTGTTTACAAAACTCGCCAACACTTATGCAAAAAGTCGAAAAACAGGTCAAAACCCACCTCGGTCGTCCGAACGCCATACAAACTCAGACGTAGCACCGAGTTTGTATTAGACACGTGTTAAAACTTACGGGACTCGATTCCGACATACAGAGACCGAGTTAAGTCCTAGTCTGCAAAACTCGCCAATAATTATGTAAAATGCTGAAAAATAGGTCAAAACCCGCCTCGGTCATCCGAATACCACGCAAACACACACATAGCACCGCATAGGTATTAAACACGTGTTAGAACTTATAGGACTCGATTCTGACATACGGAGACTGAGTTAAGTCCCAGTTTTTAAAACTCGCCAACACTTAGGCAAAACGCCAAAAAATAGGTCAAAACCCGCCTCGGTCGTCCGAACGCCACGTTACCACACACATAACACCGCGTAAGAATTAGTCACGTGTTACAACTTACGGCACTCGATTCCGACATATGGAGGCGGAATTAAGTCCAAGTTTGCAAAACTCGCCAACACTTAGGTAAAAAACCGAAAAAAGAGGTCAAAACCCGCCTCGGTCGTCCGAATGCCACGCAAACACACACATAGCACCACGTAGGTATTAGACACGCGTTAGAACTTATGAGACTCGATTCTGACATACGGAGACCGAGTTAAGTCCTAGTTTGCAAAACTCGATAACACTTAGACAAAAAGCCGAAAAACAGGTCAAAACCCGACTCGATCGTCCGAATGCCACGCAAACACACACATAGCACCGAGTAGGTATTAGAAACATGTTAGAACTTACGGGACTAGATTCCGATATACGGAATCTGAGTTATCGCCCAGTTTTTAAAACTCGCCAACACTTAGGCAAAAAGCAAAA
The DNA here is from genome assembly GCA_020205605.1 of Panax ginseng. NCBI lineage: Eukaryota > Viridiplantae > Streptophyta > Magnoliopsida > Apiales > Araliaceae > Panax > Panax ginseng. The sequence continues at coordinate 70,879,580 of CM035128.1, read as the reverse complement.
AAATAGGTCAAAACCCACCTCGGTCGTCCGAATGCCACGTAAACACACACATAATACCGCGTAGCTAATAGTCACGTGTTACAACTTACGAGACTCGATTTCGACATATGGAGACCGAATTAAGTCCCAGTTTACAAAACTCGCCAACACTTAGGCAAAAAACTGAAAAAGAGGTCCAAACCCGCCTCGATCTTCCAAACGCCATGCAAACACACATAGCACCGAGTAGGTATTAAAAACATGTTAGAACTTACGGGACTCGATTCCGATATACGAAATTCGAGTTATCGCCCAGTTTTTAAAACTCGCCAACACTTAGGTAAAAAGCCAAAAATAGGTCAAAACCGCCTCTCGTCCCGACGCCACGTTAACACACACATAACACCAGAGGGTATTAGTCACGATATTCTGACTTACGGGACTCGATTCACATCGGAGACCAAATTAAGTCCCAGTTTGCAAAACTCACCAACACTTAGGTAAAAAAGCAAAAAAAGAGGTCAAAACCCGCCTCAGTCGTCCGAACGCCATGTAAACACACACATAACACCATATAGGTATTAGACATGTGTTACAACTTACGGGACTCGATTCTGACATACGGAGGCATAATTAAGTCCCAGTTTGGAAAACTCGCCAACACTTGGGCAAAAAACTGAAAAAGAGGTCAAAACCCGCCTCGATCATCAAAATACCACGCAAACACACACATAGTACCGCGTAGGTATTAGACACGCGTTAGAACTTACGATACTCGATTCTGACATACGGAGACCGAGTTAAGTCCCAGTTTGCAAAACTCGCTAACACTTAGGCAAAAAGTCGAAAATTAGGTCAAAACCTGCCTCGGTCGTCTGAGCGCCACGCAAACACGCACATAGAACCGCGTAGTTATAAGACACGTATTAGAACATACGGGACTTGATTCCGACATATGGAGACCGAGTTAAGTCCCAGTTTGTAAAACTCGCCAACACTTAGGCAAAAAGCCAAAACAACAGGTCAAAACCCGCCTCGGTCGTCCGAACGCCACGCAAACACACACATAGCACCGAGTAGGTATTAGAAACACGTTTGAATTTACGAGACTCAATTCTGATATACGGAATCTGAGTTATCGCCCAGTTTTCAAAACTCGCCAACACTTAGGCAAAAAGCCAAAAAATAGGTCAAAACCCACCTCGGTCGTCCGAATGCCACGTAAACACACACATAATACCGCGTAGCTATTAGTCACGTGTTACAACTTACGAGACTCGATTTCGACATATGGAGACCGAATTAAGTCCCAGTTTGCAAAACTCGCCAACACTTAGGCAAAAAACTGAAAAAGAGGTCAAAACCCCCCTCGATCGTCTAAACGCCACGCAAACACACACATAACACCGAGTAGGTATTAAAAACATGTTAGAACTTACATGACTCGATTCCGATATACGAAATCCGAATTATCGCCCAGTTTTTAAAACTCGCCAACACTTAGGTAAAAAGACAAAAAATAGGTCAAAACCCGCCTCGGTCGTCCGAACGCCACGTTAACACACACATAACACCGCGTAGGTATTAGTCACGTGTTACAACTTACGGGACTCGATTCCGACATACGGAGACCAAATTAAGTCCAAGTTTGCAAAACTCACCAACACTTAGGTAAAAAAGAAAAAAAAGAGGTCAAAACCCGCCTCAATCGTCCGAACGCCACGTAAACACACACATAACACCATATAGGTATTAGACATGTGTTACAATTTACGAGACTCGATTCTGACATACGGAGACAGAATTAAGTCCCAGTTTGGAAAACTCGCCAACACTTGGGCAAAAAACTAAAAAAGAGGTCAAAACTCGCCTCGATCGTCCAAATACCACGCAAACACACACATAGTACCGCGTAGGTATTAGACACGCGTTAGAACTTACGAGACTCGATTCTGACATACGGAGACCGAGTTAAGTCCCAGTTTGCAAAACTCGCTAACACTTAGGTAAAAAGCCGAAAATTAGGTCAAAACCCGCCTCGGTCGTCTGAGCGCTACGTAAACACGCACATAGAACTGCGTAGTTATTAGACACGCATTAGAACATACGGGACTCAATTCTGACATATGGAGACCGAGTTAAGTCCCAGTTTGTAAAACTCGCCAACACTTAGGCAAAAAGCCAAAACAACAGTTAAAAACCCGCCTAGGTCGTCCGAATGCCATGCAAACACATAACACCGCGTAGGTATTAGACACACGTTATAACTTATGGGACTCGATTACGACATACGGAGGTCGAGTTAAGTCCTAGTTTGCAAAACTCACCAACACTTAGGCAAAAAGCCAAAAAATAGGTCAAAACCCGCCTCGTTCGTCCGAATGCCACGCAAACACACACATAGCACCGCGTAGGTATTAGACACGCGTTAGAACTTACGAGACTCGATTCTGACATACGGAGACCGAGTTAAGTCCCAGTTTGCAAAACTCGCTAACACTTAGGCAAAAAGCCGAAAAACCGGTCAAAACCCACCTTGGTCGTCCGAACGCCACGCAAACACACACATAACACTGAGTAGGTATTAGAAACACGTTAGAATTGATGGGACTCGATTCCGATATACGAAATCCGAGTTAATTCCTAGTTTGCAAAACTCGCTAACACTTAGGCAAAAAAAGCAGAAAATAGGTCAAAACCTTAGGCTTTGGTCGTCCGAATGCCATGCAAACACACACATAGCACCGAGTAGGTATGAAACATGTTAGAACTTACGGGACTCGATTCCGAGATATACGGAATCTGAGTTATCGCCCAGTTTCAAAACTCGCCAACACTTAGGCAAAAAGCCAAAAAATAGGTCAAAACCCGCCTCGGTCGTCCGAACACCACGTAAACACACACATAATACCGTGTAGGTATTAGTCACGAGTTATAACTTACGAGACTCGATTTCAACGTACGGAGACCGAATTAAGTCCCAGTTTGCAAAACTCGCCAACACTTAGGCAAAAAACTGAAAAAGAGGTCAAAACTCTCCTCGATCGTCCAAACACCATGCAAACACACACATAGCACCGAGTACGTATTAAAAACATGTTAGAACTTACGGGACTCGATTTCGATATACGAAATCCGAGTTATCGCCTAGTTTTTAAAACTCGCTAACACTTAGGCAAAAAGCCAAAAAATAGGTCAAAACCCGCCTCGGTCGTCCGAACGCCACGTTAACACACACATAACACCGCGTAGGTATTAGTCACGTGTTACAACTTACGGGACTCGATTCCGACATACGGAGACCAAATTAAGTCCCAGTTAGCAAAACTCGCCAACACTTAGGTAAAAAACCAAAAAAAAGAGGTCAAAACCCACCTCGATCGTCTAAACGCCACGCAAACACACACATAGCACCGCGTAGGTATTAGACATGCATTAGAACTTACAGGACTCGATTCCGACATACAGAGACCGAGTTAAGTCCTAGTTTGCAAAACTCGCCAACACTTAGGCAAAAAGCCAAAAAATAGGTCAAAACCCGCCTCGGTCGTCCAAACGCCACGTAAACACACACATAACACCATATAGGTATTAGACACGTGTTACAGCTTACGGGACTCGATTCTGACATACGAAGACCAAATTAAGTCTCAGTTTTGAAAACTCGCCAACACTTAGGTAAAAAACCAAAAAAAGAGGTCAAAACCCCGCCTCGATTAGTTCGAACGCCACGTAAACACACACATAACACCATATAGGTACTAGACACGTGTTAAAACTTACGAGACTCGATTCTGACATACGGAGACCGAATTAAGTCCCAGTTTGGAAAACTCGCCAACACTTGAGCAAAAAACTGAAAAAGAGGTCAAAACCCGCCTCCATCGTCCAAATGCCATGCAAACACACACATAGCACCGCGTAGGTATTAGACACGCGTTAGAACTTTCGACACTCGACTTTGACATACAGAGACCGAGTTAAGTCCTAGTTTGCAAAACTCGATAACACTTAGGCAAAAAGCCGAAAAATAGGTCAAAACCCGCCTCGGTTGATACGAAGCGCCACGCGCAACACATACATAGAACCGCTGTGGGTATTAGACACGCAGCGTTAGAACTTACGGGACTCGATTCCAATCTACGGAATCCGAGTTATTGCCCAGTTTGAAAAACTTTATAATACTTAGGCAAAAAGCCGAAAAATAGGTCAAAACCTGCCTCGGTCGTCCTAACGCCACGCAAACACACACATAGCACCGAGTATGTATTAGACACGCGTCAGAACTTACATAACTCGATTCCGATATACGAAATCCGAGTTATCGCCCAATTTGCAAAACTCGCCAACAATTAGGTAAAAGGCCGAAAAATAGGTCAAAACCAGCCTTGGTAGTCCGAACGCCACGTAAACACACACATAACACCGCGTAGGTATTAGTCACGTGTTACAACTTACGGGACTCGATTCCGACATATGGAGACCGAATTAAGTCCTAGTTTGCAAAACTCGCCAACACTTAGGCAAAAAACCGAAAAAAGAGGTCAAAACCCGCCTCGGTCGTCCGAATGCCACGCAAACACACACATAGCAATCGTGGAGGTATTGAACACAGCGTTAAAACTTACGATACTCGATTCTGACATACGGAGACCGAGTTAAGTCCTAGTTTGTAAAACTCACTAACACTTAGGCAAAACGCCAAAAAACAGGTCAAAACACACACATAGCACCGCATAGGTATTAAAAACATGTTAGAACTTACGGGACTCGATTCCGACATACGGAGACTGAGTTATCGCCCAGTTTTTAAAACTCGCTAACACTTAGGCAAAAAGCCAAAAAATAGGTCAAAACCCGCCTCGGTCGTCCAACGCCATCACGTTAACACACATAACACCGCGTAGGTAATAGTCACGTGTTACAACTTACGGGACTCGATTCCGACATACGGAGACCAAATTAAGTCTCAGTTAGCAAAACTCGCCAACACTTAGGTAAAAAACCAAAACAGAGGTCAAAACCCGCCTCGGTCGTCCAAACGCCATGAAACACACATAGCATCACAGTGAGGTATTAGACATGCATTAGAACTTACAGGACTCGATTCCAGGCATACGAGACCGAAGTTAAGTCCTAGTTTGCAAAACTTCATGACACTTAGGCAAAAAGCCAAAAATAGGTCAAACCCACTTTCGGTCGTCTAAACGCCACGTAAACACACACATAACACCATATAGGTATTGACACGTGTTACAACCTTACGGGACTCGATTACGACATACGGAGACCAAATTAAGTCTCGGTTTTGAAAACTCGCCAACACTTAGGTAAAAACCAAAAAAGAGGTCAAAACCCTCCTCGGTCGTCCGAACGCATACGTAAACACACACATAACACCATATAGGTACTGAACACGTGTTAAAACTTACGAGACTCGATTACGACATACGGAGACCGAATTAAGTCCCGCTTTGAAAACTCATGAACACTTGAGCAAAAAAAAAACCGAAAAAGAGGTCAAAACCCGCTCGATCGTCCAAATGCCATGCAAACACACACATAGCACCGCGTGAGGTATTAGACAACGCTGCTAGAACTTTCGACACTCGACTTTGACATACGAGAGACCGAAAGTTAAGTCCTAGTTTGCAAAACTCGATAACACTTAGGCAAAAAGTCGAAAAAGGTCAAAACCCGCCTCGTCGATCGAAAATTCCACGCAAACACGCACATAGAACCGCGTAGGTATTAGACACGCGTTAGAACTTACGGGACTCGATTCCAATCTACGAAATCCGAGTTATTGCCAGTTTGAAAAACTTTATAATACTTAGGCAAAAAGCGAAAAATAGGTCAAAACACGCTTTTGGTCGTCCCTAACGCCACGCAAACACACACATAGCACTGAGTATGTATTAGACACGCGTCAGAACTTACATAACTCAATTCCGATATACGAAATCTGAGTTATCGCCCAATTTGCAAAACTCGCCAACACTTAGGTAAAAGGCCGAAAAATAGGTCAAAACCAGCCTTGGTAGTCCGAACGCCACGTAAACACACACATAACACCGCGTAGGTATTAGTCACGTGTTACAACTTACGGGACTCGATTCCGACATATGGAGACCGAATTAAGTCCTAGTTTGCAAAACTCGCCAACACTTAGGCAAAAAACCGAAAAAAGAGGTCAAAACCCGCCTCGGTCGTCCAAATGAAACGCAAACACACACATAGCACCGCGTAGGTATTAGACACGCGTTAGAACTTTCGACACTCGACTTTGACATCTGAGACCGAAAGTTAAGTCCTAGTTTATGAAAACTTCGATAACACTTAGGCAAAAAGCCAAAAAATAGGTCAAAACCCGCCTCGATTAGATCGCGAAAGCGCCACGCAAACACGCACATAGAACCGCGTGGGTATTAGACAGCGTTAGAACTTCGGGACTCGATTCCAATCTCACGAATCCGAGTTATTGCCCGATTTGAAAAACTTTATAATACTTAGGCAAAAAGTCGAAAAATAGGTCAAAACTCGCTTTCGGTTAGTCCCTAACGCCACGCAAAACACACACATAGCACCGGTATGTATTAGACACGCGTCGAACTTACATAACTCGATTCCGAGATATCTGAAATCCGAAGTTATCGCCAAATTTGCAAAACTTCGCCAACACTTAGGTAAAAGGTAGTAGAAAAACGAGTGTCAAAACCAAATTGGTAGTCCGAGGCATGCGTAAACACACACATAACACCACGTAGGTATTAGTCACGTGTTACAACTTACGGGACTCGATTCCGACATATGGAGACCGAATTAAGTCCTAGTTTGCAAAACTCGCCAACACTTAGGTAAAAAACCGAAAAAAGAGGTCAAAACCCGCCTCGGTCGTCCGAATGCCACGCAAACACACACATAGCACCGCGTAGGTATTAGACACGCGTTAAAACTTACGATACTCGATTCTGACATACGGAGACCGAGTTAAGTCCTAGTTTGTAAAACTCACTAACACTTAGGCAAAACGCCAAAAAATAGGTCAAAACTCGACTCGGTTGTCCGAACGCCACGCAAACACACACATAGCACCGCATAGGTATTAAACACGTGTTAGAACTTATAGGACTCGATTCTGACATACGGAGACTGAGTTAAGTCCTAGTTTTTAAAACTCGCCAACACTTAGGCAAAACGCCAAAAAATAGGTCAAAACCCGCCTCGGTCGTCCAACGCATACGTTCCCACACACATAACACCGCGTAAGAATTAGTCACGTGTTACAACTTACGGCACTCGATTCCGACATATGGAGGCGGAATTAAGTCCTAGTTTGCAAAATTAGCCAACACTTAGGTAAAAAACCGAAAAAAGAGGTCAAAACCCACCTCGGTCGTCCGAATGCCACGCAAACACACACATAGCACTGCGTAGGTATTAACACGCGTTAGAACTTATGAGACTCGATTCTGACATCGGAGACCGAAGGTTAAGTCCCGGTTGCAAAACTCGCTAACACTTAGGCAAAAAGCCGAAAAACCGGTCAAAACCCACCTTGGTCGTCCGAACGCCACGCAAACACACACATAACACTGAGTAGGTATTAGAAACACGTTAGAATTGACGGGACTCGATTCCGATATACGAAATCCAAGTTAATTCCTAGTTTGCAAAACTCGCTAACACTTAGGCAAAAAACCGAAAAATAGGTCAAAACCCGACTCGGTCGTCCGAATGCCATGCAAACACACACATAGCACCGAGTAGGTATTAGAAACATGTTAGAACTTACGGGACTCGATTCCGATATACGGAATCTGAGTTATCGCCCAGTTTCAAAACTCGCCAACACTTAGGCAAAAAGCCAAAAAATAGGTCAAAACCCGCCTCGGTCGTCCGAACACCACGTAAACACACACATAATACCGTGTAGGTATTAGTCACGAGTTACAACTTACGAGACTCGATTTCAACGTACGGAGACCGAATTAAGTCCCAGTTTGCAAAACTCGCCAACACTTAGGCAAAAAACTGAAAAAGAGGTCAAAACTCTCCTCGATCGTCCAAACACCATGCAAACACACACATAGCACCGAGTACGTATTAAAAACATGTTAGAACTTACGGGACTCGATTCCGATATACGAAATCCGAGTTATCGCCTAGTTTTTAAAACTCGCTAACACTTAGGCAAAAAGCCAAAAAATAGGTCAAAACCCGCCTCGGTCGTCCGAACGCCACGTTAACACACACATAACACCGCGTAGGTATTAGTCACGTGTTACAACTTACGGGACTCGATTCCGACATACGGAGACCAAATTAAGTCCCAGTTTGCAAAACTCGCCAACACTTAGGTAAAAACCAAAAAAGAGGTCAAAACCACCTCGATCGTCCAAACATACGCAAAACACACACATAGCACCGCGTAGAGGTATTAGAACATGCATTAGAACTTACAGGACTCGATTCCACATACGAGACCGAAAGTTAAGTCCTGGTTTGCAAAACTTCATGACAACACTTAGGCAAAAAGCCAAAAAATAGGTCAAAACCCGCCTCGGTCGTCCGAACGCCACGTTAACACACACATAACACCGCGTAGGTATTAGTCACGTGTTACAACTTACGGGACTCGATTCCACATACTCTGGAGACCAAATTAAGTCCCAGTTTGCAAAACTCGCCAACACTTAGGTAAAAAACCAAAAAAAGAGGTCAAAACCCGCCTCGGTCGTCCAAACGCCACGCAAACACACACATAGCACCGCGTAGGTATTAGACATGCATTAGAACTTACAGGACTCGATTCCGACATACGGAGACCGAGTTAAGTCCTAGTTTGCAAAACTCGCCAACACTTAGGCAAAAAGCCAAAAAATAGGTCAAAACCCGCCTCGGTCGTCCAAACGCCACGTAAACACACACATAACACCATATAGGTATTAGACACGTGTTACAGCTTACGGGACTCGATTCTGACATACGAAGACCAAATTAAGTCTCAGTTTTGAAAACTCGCCAACACTTAGGTAAAAAACCAAAAAAAGAGGTCAAAACCCGCCTCGGTCGTTCGAACGCCACGTAAACACACACATAACACCATATAGGTACTAGACACGTGTTACAACTTACGAGACTCGATTCTGACATACGGAGACCGAATTAAGTCCCAGTTTGGAAAACTCGCCAACACTTGAGCAAAAAACTGAAAAAGAGGTCAAAACCCGCCTCCATCGTCCAAATGCCACGCAAACACACACATAGCACCAGCAGTAGGTATTGAACACAGCGTTAGAACTTTCGACACTCGACTTTGACATACTGAGACCGAAGTTAAGTCCTAGTTTGCAAAACTTCGATAACACTTAGGAAAAAAAGCGAAAATAGGTCAAAACCCGCCTCGGTCAAATGAAAGCCATAAACATTTCGCACATAGAACCGCGTAGGTATTAGACACGCGTTAGAACTTACGGGACTCGATTCCAATCTACGGAATCCGAGTTATTGCCCAGTTTGAAAAACTTTATAATACTTAGGCAAAAAGCCGAAAAATAGGTCAAAACCTGCCTCGGTCGTCCTAACGCCACGCAAACACACACATACCACCGAGTATGTATTAGACACGCGTCAGAACTTACATAACTCGATTCCGATATACGAAATCCGAGTTATCGCCCAATTTGCAAAACTCGCCAACACTTAGGTATAAGGCCGAAAAACAGGTCAAAACCAGCCTTGGTAGTCCGAACGCCACGTAAACACACACATAACACCGCGTAGGTATTAGTCACGTGTTACAACTTACGGGACTCGATTCCGACATATGGAGACCGAATTAAGTCCTAGTTTGCAAAACTCGCCAACACTTAGGCAAAAAACCGAAAAAAAAGAGGTCAAAACCGCCTCGATTAATCCGAATGCCACACAAACACACACATAGCACCGCGTGAGGTATTGAACACGCGTTAAAACTTACGATACTCGATTCGACATACACGAGACCGAAAGTTAAGTCCTAGTTTGTAAAACTCACTAACACTTAGGCAAAACGCCAAAAATAGGTCAAAACACACACATAGCAATCACCCGCATAGGTATTAAAAACATGTTAGAACTTCACGGACTCGATTCCGACATACGGAGATGAGTTATCGCCAGCTTTTAAAACTTCGCTAACACTTAGGCAAAAAGCCAAAAAATAGGTCAAAACCCGCCTCGGTCGTCCGAACGCCACGTTAACACACACATAACACCGCGTAGGTAATATTCACGTGTTACAACTTACGGGACTCGATTCCGACATACGGAGACCAAATTAAGTCTCAGTTAGCAAAACTCGCCAACACTTAGGTAAAAAACCAAAACAGAGGTCAAAACCCGCCTCGGTCGTCCAAACGCCACGCAAACACACACATAGCACCGCGTAGGTATTAGACATGCATTAGAACTTACAGGACTCGATTCCGACATACAGAGACCGAGTTAAGTCCTAGTTTGCAAAACTCGCCAACACTTAGGCAAAAAGCCAAAAAATAGGTCAAAACCCGCCTCGGTCGTCCAAACGCCACGTAAACACACACATAACACCATATAGGTATTAGACACGTGTTACAGCTTACGGGACTCGATTCTGACATACGGAGACCAAATTAAGTCTCAGTTTTGAAAACTCGCCAACACTTAGGTAAAAAACCAAAAAAAGAGGTCAAAACCCGCCTCGGTCGTCCGAACGCCACGTAAACACACACATAACACCATATAGGTACTAGACACGTGTTAAAACTTACGAGACTCGATTCTGACATACGGAGACCGAATTAAGTCCCAGTTTGGAAAACTCGCCAACACTTGAGCAAAAAACTGAAAAAGAGGTCAAAACCCGCCTCGATCGTCCAAATGCCATGCAAACACACACATAGCACCGGCGTGAGTATTGAACACACGTTAGAACTTTCGACACTCGACTTTGACATCTGAGAGACCGAAGTTAAGTCCTAGTTTGCAAAACTCGATAACACTTAGGCAAAAAGCCGAAAAATAGGTCAAAACCCGCCTCGGTCGTCTGAGCGCCACGCAAACACGCACATAGAACCGCGTAGGTATTAGACACGCGTTAGAACTTACGGGACTCGATTCCAATCTACGAAATCCGAGTTATTGCCCAGTTTGAAAAACTTTATAATACTTAGGCAAAAAGCCGAAAAATAGGTCAAAACCTGCCTCGGTCGTCCTAACGCCACGCAAACACACACATATCGTAATCGAGTATGTATTAGACACGCGTCAGAACTTACATAACTCAATTCGATATCTGAAATCGAGTTATCGCCCAATTTTCAAAACTTCGCCAACACTTAGGTAAAAGGTAGAAAATAGGTCAAAACCAGCCTTGGTAGTCCGAACGCCACGTAAACACACACATAACACCGCGTAGGTATTAGTCACGTGTTACAACTTACGGGACTCGATTCCGACATATGGAGACCGAATTAAGTCCTAGTTTGCAAAACTCGCCAACACTTAGGCAAAAAACCGAAAAAAGAGGTCAAAACCCGCCTCGGTCGTCCGAATGCCACGCAAACACACACATAGCACCGCGTAGGTATTAGACACGCGTTAGAACTTTCGACACTCGACTTTGACATACAGAGACCGAGTTAAGTCCTAGTTTGCGAAACTCGATAACACTTAGGCAAAAAGCCGAAAAATAGGTCAAAACCCGCCTCGATTGCCCGGCGCCACGCAACACAGCACATAGAACCCGCGTGGGTATTAGACACAGCGTTAGAACTTACGGGACTCGATTCCATCTACGGAATCCGAAGTTATTGCCAGATTGAAAAACTTTATAATACTTAGGCAAAAAGTCGAAAATAGGTCAAAACACCTTCGATTAGATCCTAACATACGCAAACACACACATAGCACCGGTATGTATTAGACACGCAGCGTCGAACTTACATAACTCGATTCCGATATCTGAAATCCGAAGTTATCGCCCAATTTGCAAAAACTCGCCAACACTTAGGTAAAAGGTCGAAAAAGCGAGTCAAAACCGACCTTGGTAGTCCGAACGCATACGTAAACACACACATAACACCGCGTGGGTATTAGTCACGTGTTACAACTTACGGGACTCGATTGAGCATATGGAGACCGAATTAAGTCCTAGTTTGCAAAACTCGCCAACACTTAGGCAAAAAACCAAAAAGAGGTCAAAACCCGCCTTCGGTCGTCCAAGATGCCACGCAAAACACACACATAGCACCGCGTGGGTATTGAACAGCGTTAAAACTTACGATACTCGATTCTGACATACGGAGACCGAGTTAAGTCCTAGTTTGTAAAACTCACTAACACTTAGGCAAAACGCCAAAAAATAGGTCAAAACCCGACTCGGTTGTCCGAACGCCACGCAAACACACACATAGCACCGCATAGGTATTAAACACGTGTTAGAACTTATAGGACTCGATTCTGACATACGGAGACTGAGTTAAGTCCTAGTTTTTAAAACTCGCCAACACTTAGGCAAAACGCCAAAAAATAGGTCAAAACCCGCCTCGGTCGTCCGAACGCCACGTTCCCACACACATAACACCGCGTAAGAATTAGTCACGTGTTACAACTTACGGCACTCGATTCTGACATATGGAGGCGGAATTAAGTCCTAGTTTGCAAAACTAGCCAACACTTAGGTAAAAAACCGAAAAAGAGGTCAAAACCCGCCTCGGTCGTCCGAATGCCACGCAAACACACACATAGCACTGCGTAGGTATTAGACACGCGTTAGAACTTATGAGACTCGATTCTGACATACGGAGACCGAGTTAAGTCCTAGTTTGCAAAACTCGATAACACTTAGACAAAAAAGTCGAAAAATTGTCAAAACCCGACTTCGGTGGCGTCCAATGCCACGCAAACACACACATAGCACCGAGTAGGTATTAGAAACATGTTAGAACTTACGGGACTAGATTCCGATATACGGAATCTGAGTTATCGCCCAGTTTTCAAAACTCGCCAACACTTAGGCAAAAAGCAAAAAAATAGGTCAAAACACACCTCGGTCGTCCGAATGCCACGTAAACACACACATAATACCGCGTAGCTAATAGTCACGTGTTACAACTTACGAGACTCGATTTCGACATATGGAGACCGAATTAAGTCCCAGTTTGCAAAACTCGCCAACACTTAGGCAAAAAAAGCGAAAAAGAGGTCCAAACATACCTCGATCTTCCAAACGCCACGCAAACACACACATAGCACCGAGTAGGTATTAAAAACATGTTAAAACTTACGGGACTCGATTCCGATATACGAAATCCGAGTTACCGCCCAGTTTTTAAAACTCGCCAACACGTAGGTAAAAAGCCAAAAAATAGGTCAAAACCCGCCTCGGTCGTCCGAACGCCACGTTAACACACACATAACATCGCGTAGGTATTAGTCACGTGTTACAACTTACGGGACTCGATTCCGACATACGGAGACCAAATTAAGTCCCAGTTTACAAAACTCACCAACACTTAGGTAAAAAAGAAAAAAAAGAGGTCAAAACCCGCCTCAGTCGTCCGAACGCCATGTAAACACACACATAACACCATATAGGTATTAGACATGTGTTACAACTTACGGAAATCGATTCTGACATACGGAGACATAATTAAGTCCCAGTTTGGAAAACTCGCCAACACTTGGGCAAAAAACTGAAAAGGAGGTCAAAACCCGCCTCGATCGTCAAAATACCACGCAAACACACACATAGTACCGCGTAGGTATTAGACACGCGTTAGAACTTACGAGACTCGATTCTGACATACGGAGACCGAGTTAAGTCCCAGTTTGCAAAACTCGCTAACACTTAGGCAAAAAGTCGAAAATTAGGTCAAAACCTGCCTCGGTCGTCTGAGCGCCACGAACACGCACATAGAACCGCGTAGTTATAAGACACGTATTAGAACATACGGGACTCGATTCCGACATATGGAGACCGAGTTAAGTCCCAGTTTGTAAAACTCACCAACACTTAGGTAAAAAAGCAAAAAAAGAGGTCAAAACCCGCCTCAGTCGTCCGAACGCCACGTAAACACACACATAACACCATATAGGTATTAGACATGTAAATATTAAACTTACGGGACTCGATTCGACATACGGAGACGTAATTAAGTCCCAGTTTGGAAAACTTCGCCAACACTGGGCAAAAAACTAAAAAGAGGTCAAAACTTCGCCTCGATCGTCCAAATACCACGCAACACACACATAGTACCGCGTAGGTATTGAGACACGCGTTAGAACTTACGAGACTCGATTCTCGACATCTGAGACCGAAGTTAAGTCCCGGTTTACAAAACTCGCTAACACTTAGGCAAAAAGCCGAAAATTAGGTCAAAACCCGCCTCGGTCGTCTGAGCGCTACGTAAACATGCACATAGAACTGCGTAGTTATTAGACACGCATTAGAACATACGGGACTCGATTCCGACATATGGAGACCGAGTTAAGTCCCAGTTTGTAAAACTCGCCAACACTTAGGCAAAAAGCCAAAACAACAGTTAAAAACCCGGCTAGGTCGTCCGAATGCCATGCAAACACACATAACACCGCGTAGGTATTAGACACACGTTATAACTTATGGGACTCGATTCCGATATACGAAATCCGAGTTAATTCCTAGTTTGCAAAACTCGCTAACACTTAGGCAAAAAACCGAAAAATAGGTCAAAACTCGACTTTGGTTAGATCCAAATGCCATGCAAACACACACATAAAGACCGAGTAGGTATTAGAAACATGTTAGAACTTACGGACTTGATTCCGATATCACGGAATCGAGTTATCGCCAGCTTCAAAACTTCATGCCAACACTTAGGCAAAAAGCGAAAAATAGGTCAAAACCACGCCTCGGTCGTCAACACCACGTAAACACACACATAATACCGTGTAGGTATTAGTCACGTCATTACAACTTACGAGACTTCGATTTACGACATATGGAGACCGAATTAAGTCCCGGTTGCAAAACTCGCCAACACTTAGGCAAAAAACTGAAAAAGAGGTCAAAACTCTCCTCGATCGTCCAAACACCATGCAAACACACACATAGCACCGAGTACGTATTAAAAACATGTTAGAACTTACGGGACTCGATTCCAATATACGAAATCCGAGTTATCGCCCAGTTTTTAAAACTCGCTAACACTTAGGTAAAAAGCGAAAAATAGGTCAAAACCCGCCGCTTGGTCGTCCGAACGCCACGTTAACACACACATAACACCGCGTAGGTATTAGTCACGTGTTACAACTTACGGGACTCGATTCAGGCATCTGGAGACCAAATTAAGTCTCGATTAGCAAAACTCGCCAACACTTAGGTAAAAAACCAAAAAGAGGTCAAAACCCGCCTCGGTCGTCAAGCATACGCAAACACACACATAGCACCGCGTGTAGTATTAGACATGCATTCGAACTTACGGGACTCGATTTCGACATACGAGAGGCCGAGTTAAGTCCTGGTTTGCAAAACTCGCCAACAACTTAGGCAAAAAGCCAAAAATAGGTCAAAACCCGCCTCGGTCGTCCAAACGCCACGTAAACACACACATAACACCATATAGGTATTAGACACGTGTTACAGCTTACGGGACTCGATTCTAACATACGGAGACCAAATTAAGTCTCAGTTTTGAAAACTCGCCAACACTTAGGTAAAAAACCAAAAAAAGAGGTCAAAACCCGCCTCGGTCGTCCGAACGCCACGTAAACACACACATAACACCATATAGGTACTAGACACGTGTTACAACTTACGAGACTCGATTCTGACATACGGAGACCGAATTAAGTCCCAGTTTGGAAAACTCGCCAACACTTAGGTAAAAAACCAAAAAAAGAGGTCAAAACCCGCCTCGGTCGTCCGAACGCCACGTAAACACACACATAACACCATATAGGTACTAGACACGTGTTAAAACTTACGAGACTCGATTCTGACATACGGAGACCGAATTAAGTCCCAGTTTGGAAAACTCGCCAACACTTGAGCAAAAAACTGAAAAAGAGGTCAAAACCCGCCTCGATCGTCCAAATGCCACGCAAACACACACATAGCACCGCGTAGGTATTAGACACGCGTTAGAACTTTCGACACTCGACTTTGACATACAGAGACCGAGTTAAGTCCTAGTTTGCAAAACTCGATAACACTTAGGCAAAAAGCCGAAAAATAGGTCAAAACCCGCCTCGGTCGTCTGAGCGCCACGCAAACACGCACATAGAACCGCGTAGGTATTAGACACGCGTTAGAACTTACGGGACTCGATTCCAATCTACGGAATCCGAGTTATTGCCCAGTTTGAAAAACTTTATAATACTTAGGCAAAAAGCCGAAAAATAGGTCAAAACACCGCCTCGATTAATCTAACGCCATATGAAACACACATGTAGCACCGAGTATGTATTAGACACGCGTCAGAACTTACATAACTCGATTCCGATATACGAAATCCGAGTTATCGCCCAATTTGCAAAACTCGCCAACACTTAGGTAAAAGGCCGAAAAATAGGTCAAAACCAGCCTTGGTAGTCCGAACGCATACGTAAACACACACATAACACCGCGTGGGTATTAGTCACGTGTTACAACTTACGGGACTCGATTCCACATATGGAGACCGAATTAAGTCCTGGTTTGCAAAACTCGCCAACACTTAGGCAAAAACCGAAAAAAGAGGTCAAAACCCGCCTCGATTGTCCTAATGCCACGCAAACACACATAGCATAGCACCGCGTGGGTATTGAACACAGCGTTAAAACTTACGATACTCGATTACGACATACGGAGACCGAGTTAAGTCCTAGTTTGTAAAACTCACTAACACTTAGGCAAAACGCCAAAAAACAGGTCAAAACACACACATAGCACCGCATAGGTATTAAAAACATGTTAGAACTTACGGGACTCGATTCCGACATACGGAGACTGAGTTATCGCCCAGTTTTTAAAACTCGCTAACACTTAGGCAAAAAGCCAAAAAATAGGTCAAAACCCGCCTCGGTCGTCCGAACGCCACGTTAACACACACATAACACCGCGTAGGTATTAGTCACATGTTACAACATACGGGACTCGATTCCGACATAGGGAGACCAAATTAAGTCTCAGTTAGCAAAACTCGCCAACACTTAGGTAAAAAACCAAAACAGAGGTCAAAACCCGCCTCGGTCGTCCAAACGCATACGCAAACACACACATAGCACCATATAGTATTAGACATGCATTAGAACTTACGGGACTCGATTCCGGCATACGAGAGACCGAAAGTTAAGTCCTGGTTTGCAAAACTTCATGACACTTAGGCAAAAAGCCAAAAATAGGTCAAAACCACGCCTCGGTCGTCCAAACGACACGTAAACACACACAAACACCATATAGGTATTGAACCGTGTTACGACTTACGGGACTCGATTCGACATACGGAGACCAAATTAAGTCTCGGTTTTGGAAAACTTCGCCAACACTTAGGTAAAAACCAAAAAAGAGGTCAAAACCGCCTCGGTCGTCCGAGCATCACGTAAACACACACATAACACCATATAGGTACTAGACACGTGTTAAAACTTACGAGACTCGATTCGACATACGGAGACCGAATTAAGTCCCGGTTGGAAAACTTCCAACACTTGAGCAAAAAAGCGAAAAAGAGGTCAAAACCCTTCTCGATCGTCCAAATGCCACGCAAACACACACATAGCACCACGTGGGTATTGAACAGCGTTAGAACTTTTCGACACTCGACTTTGACATCGAGAGACCGAAGTTAAGTCTGGTTTGCAAAACTCGATAACACTTAGGCAAAAAGCGAAAAATAGGTCAAAACCCGCCTCGATTGATGCGAAAGCCACGCAAACACACATATAGAACCGCGTGGGTATTAGACACAGCGTTAGAACTTCGGGACTCGATTCCAATCTCTGGAATCAGAGTTATTGCTCGATTTGAAAAACTTTATAATCGTGTAGGCAAAAAGCCGGAAAAATAGGTCAAAACACGCTTCGGTCGTCCCTAACATACGCAAAAACACACACATAGCACCGAGTATGTATTAGACACGCGTCAGAACTTACATAACTCAATTCCGATATACGAAATCTGAGTTATCGCCCAATTTGCAAAACTCGCCAACACTTAGGTAAAAGGCCGAAAAATAGGTCAAAACCGACCTTGCTTAGTCCAGGCATACGTAAACACACACATAACACCGCGTAGGTATTAGTCACGTGTTACAACTTACGGGACTCGATTCAACATATCGCACCCAATTAAGTCCTAGTTTGCAAAACTACCAACACTTAGGCAAAAAAGCGAAAAAAGAGGTCAAAACCACCGCCTCGGTCGTCCAAGAATGCCACGCAAACACACACATAGCACCGCTGTGGGTATTGAGACACGCGTTAAAACTTACGATACTCGATTCTAACATACGGAGACCGAGTTAAGTCCTAGTTTGTAAAACTCGCTAACACTTAGGCAAAACGCCAAAAAATAGGTCAAAACCCGACTCGGTTGTCCGAACGCCACGCAAACACACACATAGCACCGAGTAGGTATTAGAAACATGTTAGAACTTACGGGACTCGATTCCGATATACGGAATCTGAGTTATCGCCCAGTTTTCAAAACTCTCCAACACTTAGGCAAAAAGCCAAAAAATAGGTCAAAACCCGCCTCAGTCGTCCGAACGCCACGTAAACACACACATAACACCATATAGGTATTAGACACGTGTTACAACTTACGGGACTCAATTCCGACATACGGAGACCGAATTAAGTCCCGGTTGGAAAACTTCGCCAACATTTGGGCAAAAAGCGAAAAAGAGGTCCAAACCCGCCTCGATCGTCCAAATGCCACGCAAACACACACATAGCACCGCGCAGGTATTAGACACGCGTTAGAACTTACGAGACTCGATTCTGACATACGGAGACCGAGTTAAGTCCCAGTTTGCAAAACTCGCTAACACTTAGGCAAAAAGCCGAAAAATAGGTCAAAACCCGCCTCGGTCGTCTGAGCGCCACGCAAACACGCACATAGAACCGCGTAGTTATTAGACACGCATTAGAACTTACGGGACTCGATTCCAACATACGGAGACCGAGTTAAGTCCCAGTTTGTAAAACTCGCCAACACTTAGGCAAAAAGCCAAAACAACAGATCAAAACCCGCCTCGGTCGTCCGAATGCCATGCAAACACACACATAACACCGCGTAGGTATTAGACACGCGTTATAACTTATGGGACTCGATTACGACATACGGAGACCGAGTTAAGTCCCAGTTTGGAAAACTCACCAACACTTAGGCAAAAAGCCAAAAAATAGGTCAAAACCCGCCTCGGTCGTTCGAATGCCACGCAAACACACACATATGCACCGCGTGGGTATTGAACAGCGTTAGAACTTACGAGACTCGATTCGACATACGGAGACCGAGAGTTAAGTCCCGGTTACAAAACTACGCTAACACTTAGGCAAAAAAATCGAAAAACCTATCAAAACCAAATTTCGTCGTCCGAACATACCTTAAAACACACACATAGCAATTGAGTAGGTGTAAGACCGAAAATTTTTAAATAAAAAGGAATTTCCTTTATTTATTATTTTGAAATAGTAAGGGTGGATTTGATTAATGTGGTTAGTTATGGGTAAAATGCATGAAATATTTTAAATAAGCAAGTGGTGATATAATATTCATTATTGTCGAGAATATTCGTTTGGTCGTGGAATATTAAATCTTTGTGTCGGGAATATTAAATGCGACTGCAAGTAGCGACCATGTGTGGGCCCCATAACTAGCGATTGGAGGAAGAAAACGGCGAGAATAAGTTGTTTATAAATAACTAGTAGCTTGTTATTCACAGTTAATCTTGTTGGAATACCCATGGTTAAAACACACTAATACGCGTTGTTGAACAGTAGCACGCGGTATTGCACCAATTATTGATTCTTACGTAAGAAGACACTACTCAATAATGGTCACAGTAATTACTGTTCAGTATTTTATTTTATTGATTCAATAATTCTTTGCATTGATATTTTATATTCTTTGTTGTTTCAATAATTGTCATTACACGATTATTTTTATTATCGAAGCAATAATTCATATTATCTGAATAATATTATTAGAAAACATTATTGGCAATGTCTAGAAAGTTACATCTAAGGAGAGGTTTGGTCACCTAATTGCGCCAAGATGAGGAGAAATTCTTATTGGAAAGCCCTCTTTCACTGAACTGCACAGTTGTCGATATTGTGATTACGTAATATTATTTGTGAATAATTAATTATTGATTCATAATGATGGAAAAATATTGATTTTATGTGGATATAGATGGAGAAAATTTTTAATGTGAGAATTGTTGAAAATTAAAATTTTATCTTTTTCGATAAAATAATTCATTTAAATATATATATTATTATATTTTAATAATATAATAATGGTGATATTTTACAACGAATGTGGGATATATGAGTATACTGAGGAGGAAGAGTATTTTTGTTGCAATAAATGTTTAAAACATGTTAAACATGTGTCGGTGGACCCCATTTATTGACTTGAAATTTGATTATAGCTGCAATAAAATCGCTTTCGTTTGTGGATTTCGCCAATTTACATTTGGAATTTGGAAAAACTTTCTTCAGTAAAGTTGTAGAAATTGAATTTCCTATAAAACTCAAGTGATTCAATTTTCGGCAAAAGGGCTATTTATTATGAATTATTGAAGTTCAAGAAGCTCAAAATAATTGATTTTTGGAAGTTTTAATTATTTTAAATAAGAAAACGTTTTTCTTATTTTTTCTAGAAGGTTGGCATGTGTGAATTGCTGAAATTCAGATTTCAAGGAATACGATAATATTTTATAAATATTAATATTTTATTAAATTTTACGCTTTGGTGTTCTAAGCATTTTCTTATAAATAGGGTGCTTAGGTTAGAATTGAAAATCACACGAAATCAAGTTTTCTCTCTATATTATTATCGAAGCGTATTCTTGTGAGTATTTTGAGTATACTTTGAGTATTGCTATACTGATTGCAAGTTCAAGTCATAGCCTATATCCAGGTGTTTCAACTAAATCTTGTCTTTTCGAGGTAAGGGATGTTATTTTCTTCTCAAATGATATTATTTCTTCAATATCATTATCTTTGAAATATTGGTTGGAACTTTTTATCAAATTTGGAACTTTTTCATGTCGGGGTTACTATTCATGAGTTACTATTCATGAGTACTATTTACTAAGCGTGAAGATATTTTTTGTGAAATTTCTATCTTTTGGTGTTTGAGATTCTTTCACACGTATATTACTTACCTTATTCACGATATCTTACACTATTCCCGAATACGGCACTATTCACCGAAAAATGAAATTTCTTCTTTTCGTCCAAAATATCTATTGTGGATACTAGTTTTGATTGTATCTATGTTTTGATCATTCTTGAATTTTACCTCACTCTGGTTATTTATGAAGTATTTTTGAATCGGGGAATTTAAAATACGAATCCTTAATATTTGTTCTTTTGTTTCACTGGATTCGTTTCCTTTAAAATATTTTTCATCATCCTCAGTCTTAAATGATGATATTATTGAATATCTTTGGCATGTAGTGCAAAGATGAATGATTTCTGATGAATATCTTTGGCCCGTAGTGCAAAGATGAACAAGTGTTTAGATGAACATGACCAACTGATGAATATCCTTGTCTGTAGTGCAAGGATGAGTATATGATTCCAGATATATATTGATTGATGTTACAGGGATAAAAATTTTGATGATGGACTGTTAAATTCATGGATATTAGTAGATTTCATCCTCCACGTAACTCTTCTATGAATTAATATTTTTCGCTGCGAGTATTGATTTAAAACTTGTTGTCTATTGTATTCTATTAGATTTTTCCCTATTGAAGACTAACGATAATTTTGTTGTATATTATCTTAGTCATAATATTCTTTACTGGGCTAGTTGAGCTCACCCTTTTCCTTTTTGTTCCATTTTTCTTCTCAGGAGATGAGAATGTAGCGATTACTAGTCGGGGTATGGAATGAAGGTTCTAGAGAGAGTTGTTTAGTAGTCCTCACTATTTTTGTAAAATAATGTATCAATAATTATGATGGGGATTTATTTGCGTGTGGATATTGTCTAGATGGCAATATCTGTATTTAAACTCATAGTTTATATGTTGTAATAATAAAGTTGTAGTTATTTCTGTACCATGTATTTGGCGACTCAGAATGGGTTGGTTGGAATGAACCTATTTTGGGGGCGTCACAGTAGGTATTAGAAACACGTTAGAACTGACGGGACTCGATTCCGATATACGAAATCCTAGTTATCGCCCAGTTTTCAAAACTCGCCAACACTTAGGCAAAAAGCCAAAAAATAGGTCAAACCCCGCCTCGGTAGTCCGAACGCCACGTAAACACACATATAACATCGCGTGGGAATTAGTCACGTGTTACAACTTATAGGACTCGATTCCGACATATAGAGGCGGAATTAAGTCCTAGTTTGCAAAACTCGCCAACACTTAGGCAAAAAACGAAAAAAGAGGTCAAAACCCGCCTCGATTAAATCCGAATGTTAGAACTTACGGGACTCGATTACGATATCTGGAATCCGAAGTTATCGCCAGATTTTAAAACTACATGACAACACTTAGGCAAAAAGCCAAAAAATAGGTCAAAACCCGCCTCGGTCGTCTAAACGCTACGTTAATACACACATAACACCGCGTAGGTATTATTCACGTGTTACAACTTACGGGACTCAATTTCGACATACGGAGACTGAATTAAGTCCTAGTTTGTAAAACTCGCCAACACTTAGACAAAAAACCGAAAAAGAGGTCAAAACCCGCCTCGGTCGTCCGAACGCCGCACAAACTCACACATAGCACCGCGTAGGTAATAGACACGTGTTACAACTTACGGGACTCGATTCCGACATACAGAGACCGAGTTAAGTCCTAGTTTATAAAACTATCCAACACTTAGGCAAAAAGCCGAAAAATAGGTCAAAACCAACCTCGGTCGTCCGAATGCCACACAAACACACACATAGATTAGCGTATTTATTAGACACGCATTAGAACTTACGGAACTCGATTCTGACATACGGAGACCGAGTTAAGTCCCAGTTTGTAAAACTCGCCAACACTTAGGTAAAAAGCCAAAACAATAGGTCAAAACCCGCCTCGGTTGTCCGAATGCGATGCAAACACACACATAATACTGCGTACGTATTAGACACGCGTTACAACTTATGGGACTCGATTACGACATCACGAGATCGAGGTTATGTCCCGGTTGCAAAACTCACCAACACTTAGGCAAAAAGCCAAAAATAGGTCAAAACCGACCTCGGTCGTCCGAATGCCATGCAAACACACACATAGCAATATAGCGTAGGAATTGAACACAGCGTTAGAACTTACGAGACTCGATTACGACATACGGAGACCGAAAGTTAAGTCCCGGTTTGCAAAACTCGCTAACACTTAGGCAAAAAGCCAAAAAGCAATCAAAACCAAATTTCTCGGTCGTCCGAGACGCCACGCAAAACACACACATAGCACTAAGTAGGTATTAGAAACATGTTTGAACTTACGGGACTTGATTCCGATATCTGAAATCCGAAAGTTATCGCCCAATTTTCAAAACTACGTCGACACTTAGGCAAAAAACAAAAAATAGGTTAAAACCAAATTCGGTGAGTCCAAACGCCAACGAAACACACACATAACACCGCGTGGGTATTAGACACGCGTTACAACTTATGGGACTCGATTTACGACATATGGAGACCGAAAGTTAAGTCCCATTGCAAAACTCACCAACACTTAGGCAAAAAGCCAAAAATAGGTCAAAACCCGCCTCGGTCGTCCGAATGCCACGCAAACACACATATAGCACCGCGTAGGTATTAGAAACCGCGTTAGAACTTACGAGACTCGATTTGGACATCGGAGACCGTGTTAAGTCCCAGTTGCAAAACTCGCCTAACACTTAGGCAAAAAGCCAAAAAAACAGGTCAAAACCAGCCTTGGTCGTCCGAACGCCATGCAAACACACACATAGCTCTGAGTAGGTATTAGAAACACGTTAGAACTTACGGGACTCGATTCCGATATACAGAATCCGTGTTATCGCCAGATTTTCAAAACTACGCCAAAACTTAGGCAAAACGCCAAAAATAGGTCAAAACCGCCTCGGTAGTCCGAACGCATGCGTAAACACACACATAACACCACGTAGGTATTAGTCATGTGTTTAAAACTTACGGGACTCGATTCCCAGCATATGGAGGCCGAATTAAGTCTGGTTTGCAAAACTCGCCAACACTTAGGCAAAAGATCGAAAAAAGAGGTCAAAACCCGCCTCGGTCTTCCAAATGCTACGCAAACACACACATAGCACCGCGTAGGTATTAGACATGCGTTAGAACTTACGGGACTCGATTCCGACATACAGAGACCGCGTTAAGTCCTAGTTTACAAAATTCGCCAACACTTACGCAAAAAGTTAAAAAATAGGTCAAAACCCACCTCGGTCGTCCGAATGCCATACAAACTCAGACGTAGCACCGCGTATGTATTAGACACGTGTTAAAACTTACGGGACTCGATTCCGACATACGGAGACCGAGTTAAGTCCCAGTTTGCAAAACTCGCCAATACTTAGGTAAAAAGCTGGAAAATAGGTCAAAACGAGCCTCTGTCATCCGAATGCCACGCAAACACACACATAGCACCGCATAGGTATTAAACACGTGTTAGAACTTATAGGACTAGATTCTGACATACGGAGACTAAGTTAAGTCCCAGTTTTTAAAACTCGCCAACACTTAGGCAAAATGCCAAAAAATAGGTCAAAACCCGCCTCGGTCATCCGAACGCCACGTTAACAAACACATAACACTGCGTAGGTATTAGTCACGTGTTACAACTTATGGGACTCGATTCCAACATACGGAGACCAAATTAAGTCCCAGTTTGCAAAACTCGCCAACACTTAGGTAAAAAAGTAAAAAAAGAGGTCAAAACCCGCCTCAGTCGTCCGAACGCCACGTAAACACACACATAACACCATATAGGTATTAGACATGTGTTACAACTTACGGGACTCGATTACGACATCTCGAGACCGAATTAAGTCCCGGTTGGAAAACTTCGCCAACACTTGGGCAAAAAAGCGAAAAAAGAGGTCAAAACCCGCCTCGATCGTCCAAATGCCATGCAAACACACACATAGTACCGCGTAGGTATTAGACACGCGTTAGAACTTACGAGACTCGATTCTGACATACAGAGACCGAGTTAAGTCCCAGTTTGCAAAACTCGCTAACACTTAGGTAAAAAGCCAAAAATTAGGTCAAAACCCGCCTCGATCGTCTGAGCGCCACGCAAACACGCACATAGAGCCGCGTAGGTATTAGATACACGTTAGAACTTACGGGTCTCGATTCCGACATACAAAGACCGAGTTAAGTCCTAGTATGCAAAACTCTCCAACACTTAGGCAAAAAGCCGAAAAATATGTCAAAACCAGCCTTGGTCGTCCGAACACCATGCAAACAGACACATAGCACTGAGTAGGTATTAGAAACACGTTAGAACATACGGGACTCGATTAGATATCGAGAATCCGAGTTTATCGTCCGGTTTTCAAAACTTCATGACATTTAGGCAAAAAGCGAACAATAGGTCAAAACCGCCTACTCGTAGTCCGAACGCCACGTAAACACACACTTAACACCGCGTATGTATTAGTCATATGTTACAACTTACGGGACTCGATTCAGAGCATATGGAGTAGAATTAAGTCCTGGTTGCAAAATTCGCCAACAACTTAGGCAAAAAAACGAAAAAAGAGGTCAAAACCCGCCTCGGTCTTCCAAACGCCATATGAACACATACATAGCACCGCGTAGGTATTAGAACATGCGTTAGAACTTACGGGACTCGATTCCGACATACGAGAGACGCGTTAAGTCCTAGTTTACAAAACTACATGACACTTACGAAAAAGTCGAAAAATAGGTCAAAACCCACCTCGGTCGTCCGAGCGCCACACAAAACTCACACATAGCACAAGCGTATGTATTGAACACGTGTTAAAACTTACGGGACTCGATTCCGACATACGGAGACCGAGTTAAGTTCCAGGTTGCAAAACTTCGCCAATCTTAGGTAAAAAATCGAAAAAATAGGTCAAAACCCGCCTCGATCGTCAACGCATCACGCAAACACACACATAGCACCGCGTAGGTATTAAACACGTGTTAGAACTTATAGGACTCTATTCGACATACGGAGATCGAGTTAAGTCCCGGTTTACAAAACATGCCAATACTTAGCAAAAAAGCGAAAAATAAGTCAAAACCCGCCTCGATCATCCGAACGCCACGCAGATGCACACATAGCACCGAGTAGGTTTTTGAAAAGCGTTAGAACTTATGGGACTCAATTACGATATACGAAATCCGAGTTATCGCCCGGTTTACAAAACTACGCCAACACTTAGGTAAAAAGGCGAAAAATAAATCAAAACCAAGCGTCGATCGTTGGATCGCCACGCAAAACACAAACATAGCACCGCGTAGGTATTAGACATGCATTAGAACTTACGGGACTCGATTCCGATATACGAAATCCGAGTTATTGCCCATTTTGCAAAACTCGATAATAGTTAGGCAAAAAGCCAAAAAAGAGCCCAAACCCCGCCTCGGCCGTCCGAACGCCATACAAACACAAACATAGCACCGTGTAGGTATTAGACACGTGTCACAACTTTTGAGACTCAATTCTGACATACGGAGACTGATTTAAGTCCCAGTTTGTAAAACTCGCTAATAGTTAGGCAAAAAGTCAAAAAAGAGCCAAAAACCCGGAATCGATTGTCCAAGATACCACGCAAACACACACATAGCACCGCGTAGGTATTAGACATGCGTTAAAACTTATGGGAATCGATTCCGACATACGGAGACCGATTTATCGCCCAATTTGCAAAACACGCCAACACTTAGGCAAAAATCCAAAAAATAGGTCAAAACCTTCTCGGATCCTCTGAGGCATGCGTAAACACACCGTAGCACCGCGTGGGTATTAGACATGCATTAGAACTTACGGATTCAATTACGACATCGTAGATTGAGTTAAGTTCGGTTTGGAAAACTTCGCTAATAATTAGGCAAAAAGTCGAAAAAAGAGCCAAAACTTCGCCTCGATGGTCCGAACGCATACACAAACACACATATAAAGCCTTTGGTGGGTATTAGACGCGCGTTAGAACTTACTAGGCTCGATTACGATATCTGAGAATCCGAGTTATCGCTGGTTTGCAAAACTTCGCTAACACTTAGGCAAAAAGCCAAAAAATAGGTCAAAACCACCTCGATTCGTTGCGAACGCTTAACGCAAACACATACATAGCACTGCGTAGGTATTAGACACGCATTAGAACTTACGGGACTCAAATCCAATATATGGAATATGAGTTATCGCCCAGTTTGCAAAACTCGCTAACAAATAGGCAAAAAGCTGAAAAAGAGCCCTTAACCCGCCTCGGCCATCCGAACGTCACGCAAATACACACATAGCCTTTGCGTGGGTATTGAACCGCATTACAACTTACGGGACTCAATTACGATATACAAAGACCGAAGTTAAGTCCCGGTTGCAAAACCCGCTAATGATTAGGCAAAAAGCCAAAAAGATCCCAAAACCCGACTTCGGTAGATCATCTCAACGCCATGCAATCACACCCATAGCACCGCGTGGGTATTGAACACGTTACAACTTACGGGACTCGCTTGAAGCATACTTACGGAGATAGAATTATCGCTGGTTTGCAAAACTTCAACAACACTTAGGCAAAAAGCCAAAAAATAAGTTAAAACCCGCCTCCGATCGATGCGCCATGCAAACACACACATAGCACCACAGTGGGTATTGAACAGCGTTAGAACTTGTGGGACTCGAGTCCGACATACGGAGACCGAGTTAAGTCCCAGTTTGCAAAACCCGCTAATAGTTAGAAAAAAAGCCGAACAAGAACCCAAAACCAGCCTCGGCCGTCCAAACACCATGCAAACACACACATAGCACCGCGTAGGTATTAGACATGCGTTACAACTTACGGGAATCGATTCCGACATACGGAGACCGATTTATGGCCCAATTTGCAAAACAATCCAACACTTAGGCAAAAATCCAAAAAATAGGTCAAAACCCGCCTCAGTCGTCTGAACGCAACGTAAACACACACGTAGTACCGCGTAGGTATTAGACATGCGTTAGAACTTACGGGATTCAATTCTGACATACGTAGATTGAGTTAAGTTCAGTTTGGAAAACTCACTAATAATTAGGCAAAAAGCCGAAAAAGAGCCAAAACTCGCCTCAATCGTCCGAACGCCACGCAAACACACATATAGCACTGAGTAGGTATTAGACACGCGTTAGAACTTACTAGGCTCGATTCCGATATACAGAATTCCGATATACATACGGAGACCGAATTAAGTCCTAGTTTGGAAAATTCGCCAACACTTACGCAAAAAACTGAAAAAGAGGTCAAAACCCGCCTCGATCCTCGAAATGCCACGCAAACACACACATAGCACCGCGTGGAGTATTGAACAGCGTTAGAACTTACGGGACTCGATTCCAGACATCGAGACCGAGTTGAGTCCTGGTTTGTAAAACTCTCCAACAACTTAGGCAAAAAGCCAAAAAACATGTCAAAACCAAATTGGTCGTCCAACACCATGCAAACACACACATAGCACTGAGTAGGTATTAGAAACACGTTAGAACATACGGGACTCGATTCCGATATACTGAGAATCCGAAGTTTTAAATCCGGTTTTCAAAACTTCGCCAACATTTAGGCAAAAGCTAAACAATAGGTCAAAACCCGCCTCGGTGGTCCGAGGCATACGTAAACACACACTTAACACCGCGTAGGTATTATTCATGTGTTACAACTTACCGGACTCGATTCCGACATATGGAGGCCGAATTAAGTCCTAGTTTGCAAAACTCGCCAACACTTAGGCAAAAAACCGAAAAAAGAGGTCAAAACCCGCCTCGGTCTTCCAAACGCCACGCAAACACATACATAGCACCGCGTAGGTATTAGACATGCGTTAGAACTTACGGGACTCGATTCCGACATACAGAGACCGCGTTAAGTCCTAGTTTATAAAACTCGCCAACACTTACGCAAAAAGTCGAAAAACAGGTCAAAACCCACCTCGGTCGTCCGAGCATACACACAAACTCACACATAGCACTTTCGTATGTATTAGACACGTGTTAAAACTTACGGGACTCAATTCTAAACATCTGGAGACCGAAAGTTAAGTCCCAGTTTGTAAAACTCGCCAATACTTAGGTAAAAAGCTGAAAAATAGGTCAAAACCCGCCTCGGTCGTCCGAACGCCACGCAAACACACGCATAGCACCGCGTAGGTATTAAACACGTGTTAGAACTTACAAGACTCTATTCTGACATACGGAGACTGAGTTAAGTCCCAGTTTGCAAAACATGCCAATACTTAGGCAAAAAGCCGAAAAATAAGTCAAAACCCGCCTCGGTAGTTCGAACGCCACGTAAACACACACTTAACACCGCGTAGGTATTAGTCACGTGTTACAACTTACGGGACTCGATTCCGACATATGGAGGCCGAATTAAGTACTAGTTTTCAAAACTCGCCAACACTTACGCAAAAAATTGAAAAAAGAGGTCAAAACCCGCCTCGGTCTTCCAAACACCATGAACACACACATAGCACCAGCGTGGGTATTAGACACTGCGTTAGAACTTACGGGACTCGATTCCCGACATACATCAGAGGCGAAAGTTAAGTCCTGGTTTGCAAAACTCTCCAACATTTAGGCAAAAAGCCGAAAAACATGTCAAAACCAGCCTTGGTCGTCCGAATGCCATGCAAACACACACATAGCAATGAGTAGGTATTAGAAACACGTTAGAACATACGGGACTCGTTTAGATATCTGAGAATCCGAGTTATCGTCCGGTTTTCAAAACTTCTACATGACATTTAGGCAAAAAGCCAAACAATAGGTCAAAACCCGCCTCGGTAGTCCGAACGCCACGTAAAGACACACTTAACACCGCGTAGGTATTAGTCACGTGTTACAACTTACGGGACTCGATTCCGACATATGGAGGCCGCATTAAGTCCTAGTTTGCAAAACTCGCCAACACTTACGCAAAAAGCGAAAAAGAGGTCAAAACCCACCTCGGTCTTCCAAACGCCACGCAAACACACACACATAGCACCGCGTAGGTATTAGACACGCGTTAGAACTTACGGGACTCGATTCCGGCATCTGGAGACCACGTTAAGTCCTAGTTTACAAAACTCGTCAACACTTACGCAAAAAAGTCAAAAAGCAGTCAAAACCCACCTCGGTCGTCCGAGGCATCAAAACACACACATAGCACCGCATAGGTATTAAACACGTGTTTGAACTTATAGGACTCGATTCTGATATACGGAGACTGAGTTAAGTCCCAGTTTGCAAAACATGCCAATACTTAGGCAAAAAGCCAAAAATAAGTTAAAACCGCCCTCGGTCGTCAAACGCCACACAAATGCACACATATGCACCGAGTAGGTTTTAGACAAGCATTAGAACTTACGGGACTCAATTACGATATACGAAATCCGAGTTATCGCCCAGTTTGCAAAACTTGCCAACACTTAGGTAAAAAGGCGAAAAATAGGTCAAAACCCGCGTCGGTCATTGGAACGCCATACAAATACACACATAGCACCGCATAGGTATTAGACATGCATTAGAACTTACGGGACTCGATTCCGATATACGAAATCCGAGTTATTGCCCATTTTGCAAAACTCGCTAATAGTTAGGCAAAAAGCCAAAAAGAGCCCAAACCCGCCTCGGTAGTCAACGCCATACAAACACAAACATAGCACTGTAGTGTAGGTATTAGACCGTGTGTCACAACTTTTGAGACTCAATTCTGACATACGGAGACTGATTTAAGTCCCAGTTTGTAAAACTCGCTAATAGTTAGGCAAAAAGTCAAAAAAGAGCCCAAAACCCGATTCGACCGTCCGAATGCCACGCAAACACACACATAGCACCGCGTAGGTATTAGACATGCGTTAAAACTTATGGGAATCGATTC
Source organism: Panax ginseng (assembly GCA_020205605.1). Classification (NCBI taxonomy): domain Eukaryota; kingdom Viridiplantae; phylum Streptophyta; class Magnoliopsida; order Apiales; family Araliaceae; genus Panax; species Panax ginseng. The sequence continues at coordinate 70,848,338 of CM035128.1, read as the reverse complement.
CGACATACGGAGACCGATTTATCGCCCAATATGAAATCCGAGTTATTGCCGAGTTTGCAAAACTCACTAATAGTTAAGCAAAAGCGAAAAAGAGCCCAAACCCCGCCTCGTGTTTCGGACACCATACAAACACACACATATAGCACCGTAGGTATTGAACCGCGATGTTACAACTTATGAGACTCAATTCGACATACGGAGACCGAGTTAAGTCCCGTTTGCAAAACTCGCTAATAGTTAGGCAAAAAGCCAGAAAAAAGAGCCCAACACCCGATTCGATCGTATGAATGCCACGCTAAACACACACATATGCTTAGCACGCGTGGGTATTAGAACATGCGTTACAACTTATGGGACTCGCTTAGGCATACGGAGACCGAGTTAAGTCCCGGTTGCAAAACTCGCCAATACTTAGGTAAAAAATTTGAAAAATAGGTCAAAACCCGCCTCCTCGGTCATCCAAACGCCACGCAAAACACACACATAGCACCATGCATAGGTATTAAACACGTGTTTGAACTTATAGGACTCGATTCTAACGTCTGGATGAGTTAAGTCCCGGTTGCAAAACATGTCAATACTTTGGCAAAAGTCGAAAAATAAGTCAAAACCCTTCTCGGTCATCCGAACATACCGCGAGATGCACACATATAGACCGAGTAGGTTTTCGAAAGCGTTAGAACTTATGGGACTCAATTACGATATATACGAATCCGAGTTATCGCCCGGTTTGCAAAACTTCAAACACTTAGGCAAAAAAGGCAAAAATAGGTCAAAACCCGCGTCGGTCGTTGGATCGCATACGCAAACACACACATAGCACCGCGTAGGTATTAGACATGCATTAGAACTTACGGGACTCGATTCAAAATCGAAATCCGAGTTATTGCCCGGTTGCAAAACTCGCTAATAGTTAAAGCAAAAAGCGAAAAAGAGCCCAAACCCCGCCTCGGCCATCCGAACGCCATACAAACACAAACATAGCACCGTGTAGGTATTAGACACGTGTTACAACTTTTGAGACTCAATTCTGACATACGGAGACTAAGTTAAGTCCCAGTTTGCAAAACTCGCTAATAGTTAGGCAAAAAGCCGAAAAAGAGCCCAAAACCCGATTCGACCGTCCGAATGCCACGCAAACACACACATAGCACCACAGTGGGTATTGAACATGCGTTACTGACTTACGGAATCGATTCCGAACATACGGAGACCGATTTATGGCCCAATTTGCAAAACAATCCAACACTTAGGGCAAAAATCCAAAAATAGGTCAAAACCCGCCTCGATCGATATGCGAGCGCAACGTAAACACACACGTAGTACTTGCGTGGGTATTGAACATGCGTTAGAACTTACGGGATTCAATTCGACATACGTAGATTGAGTTAAGTTCGGTTTGGAAAACTCACTAATAATTAGGCAAAAAGCGAAAAAAAGAGCCAAAACTACGCCTCGATCGTCCGAACATCACGCAAAAACACATATAAAGCCTTTGGTAGGTATTGAACACGTTAGAACTTACTAGGCTCGATTAGATATCTGAGAATCCGAGTTATCGTCTGGTTTGCAAAACTCGCTAACAACTTAGGCAAAAAGGCAAAAAATAGGTCAAAACCACCTCGGTTAAATGCAACGCATAACGCAAACACATACATAACCTTTGCGTGGGTATTGAACAGCGTTAGAACTTACGGGACTCAAATCCAATATATAGAATCGAGTTATTGCCCGGTTTGCAAAACTACGCTATGATTAGGCAAAAAAGTGAAAAAGAGCCCATAACCCTACGGCCATCCGAATGCCACGCAAACACACATAGCACCGCGTAGGTATTGAACAGCGTTACAACTTACGGGACTCAAATCGACATACAGAGACCGAAAGTTAAGTCCTGGTTTATAAAACCCACGTAACAGATTAGGCAAAAAGCGAAAAAGAGCCCAAAACCCGACTTCGGTAGATACGAGGCATACGCCTTGATCACACCCATAGCACCCGCGTGGGTATTGAACACAGCGTTACAACTTACGGGACTCGCTTGAGCATAGTTACGGAGATCGAATTATCGCCTGGTTTGCAAAACACAACAACACTTAGGCAAAAAGCCAAAAATAAGTTAAAACCCGCCTCGATCGAATGCAGGCATACAAAACACACATAGCACCGCGTAAGTATTGAACACACGTTAGAACTTGTGGGACTCGAGTCCGACATACGGAGACCGAGTTAAGTCCTAGTTTGCAAAACCCGATAATAGTTAGAAAAAAAAGCCGAAAAAGAACCTAAAACCCGCCTCGGCCGTCCGAACGCCACGCAAACACACACATAGCACCGAGTAGGTATTAGACACGCGTTAGAACTTACGGGACTCGATTCCAATATCTTCAATCCGAAGTTATTGCCCGTTTGAAAAACTTTATAACACTTAGGCAAAAAGATGAAAAAATAGGTCAAAACACCTTTCGATTAAATCCGAACGCATACGCAACACACACATAGACCTGAGTAGGCATTAGACACGCAGCGTCGAACTTCCAAGACTCGATTACGATATCTGAAATTCGAGTTATCGCCCAATTTGCAAAACTTCATGACACACTTAGGTAAAAGTAGAAAAAGCAGTCAAAACCAACCTCGGTGGTCCGAACGCCACGTAAACACACACATAACAACTGCGTAGGAATTAGTCACGTGTTCTGACTTATGGGACTCGATTCCGACATATGGAGGCGGAATTAAGTCTGGTTTGCAAAACTTCATGACACTTGGGCAAAAATCGAAAAAATAGGTCAAAAACCGCCTCGGTCGTCCGAATGCCACACAAACACACACATAGCACCGCGTAGGTATTAGACACGCGTTAGAACTTACGAGACTCGATCCTGACATAAAGAGACCGAGTTAAGTCCTAGTTTGCAAAACTCGCTAACACTTGGGTAAAAGCCGAAAAACAAGTCAAAACTCGACTCGGTCGTCCGAATGCCACGCAAACACACATAGCACCGAGTAAGTATTAGAAACATATTAGAACTTACGGGACTCGATTCCGATATCACGGAATCTGAGTTATCGCCAGATTTTCAAAACTTCATGCGACACTTGGGTAAAAAGCCAAAAAATAGGTCAAAACCGCCTTGGTCGTCCGAGGCATACGTAAACACACACATAATACTTGTGGGTATTAGTCACGTGTTACAACTAACGAGACTCGATTTACGACATACGGAGACCGAATTAAGTCTTAGTTTGCAAAACACGCCATCACTTAGGCAAAAAACTGAAAAAGAGGTCAAAACCCGCCTCGATCGTCCAAATGCCACGCAAACACACACATAGCACCGAGTAGGTATTAAAAACATGTTAGAACTTATGGGACTCGATTACGACATACGGAGACCGAGTTAAGTCCCAGTTTGCAAAACTCACCAACACTTAGGCAAAAAGCTAAAAAATAGGTCAAAACTCACGTCTCGATGCGATTCAATGCCACGCAAACACACACATAGCACCGCGTAGGTATTAGACACACGTTAGAACTTACGAGGCTCGATTTTGACATACGTTGACCGAGTTAAGTCCCAGTTTGCAAAACTCGCTAACACTTAGGTAAAAAGCCGAAAAATCGGTCAAAACCAGCCTTGGTCGTCTGAACGCCACGCAAACACACACATAGCACTGAGTAGGTATTAGAAACACGTTATAACTTACGGGACTCAATTTCGATATACGGAATCCGAGTTATCGCCCAGTTTTCAAAACTCGCCAACACTTAGGCAAAAAGCCAAAAAATAGGTCAAAACCCACCTCGGTAGTCTGAACGCCACGTAAACACACGCATAACACCGCGTAGGTATTAGTCACGTGTTATAACTTACGGGACTAGATTACGACATATGCAGGCGGAATTAAGTCCTAGTTTGCAAAACTCGCCAACAATTAGGCAAAAAACCGAAAAAGAGGTCAAAACCCGCCTCGGTCGTCCGAATGCCACGCAAACACACACATAGCACCGCGTAGGTATTAGACTCGCGTTAGAACTTACGGGACTCGATTCCAATATACAGAGACCGCGTAGGTATTAAATACGTGTTACAACTAACAGGACTCGATTCTGACATACGAATACCGAATTAAGTCCCAGTTTGTAAAACTCGCCAACACTTAGGTAAAGAATCGAAAAATAGGTCAAAACCGCGCTCGATCGATCTGAGCGCCCGCAAACACACACATAGAACCGCGTGGTTATTAGAACACGCATTAGAACTTCACGGGACTTGATTACGACATACGGAGACCGAAAGTTAAGTCCCGGTTGTAAAACTTCATGCCAACACTTAGGCAAAAAGCCAAAACAACGGATCAAAACCCGCCTCGGTCGTCCGAATGCCATGAAAACACACATATAACAATGCGTAGGTATTAGACACGCGTTACAACTTATGGGACTCGATTACGACATACGGAGACCAAGTTAAGTCCCAGTTTGCAAAACTCACCAACACTTAGGCAAAAAGCCAAAAAATAGGTCAAAACCCGCCTCGGTCGTTCGAATGCCACGCAAACACACTCATCGTGTAGGTATTAGAAACGCGTTAGAACTTACGAGACTTGATTCTGAAATACGGAGACCGAGTTAAGTCCCAGTTTGCAAAACTCGCTAACACTTAGACAAAAAGCCGAAAAACAGGTCAAAACCAGCCTTGGTCGTCTGAACGCCATGCAAACACACACATAGCACTGAGTAGGTATTAGAAACACGTTAGAACTTACGGGACTCGATTCCGATATACAAAATCCGTGCTATCGCCCAGTTTTCAAAACTCGCCAACACTTAGGCAAAACACCAAAAAATAGGTCAAAACCCGCCTTGGTAGTCTGAATGCCACGTAAACACACACATAACACCGCGTAGGTATTAGCCATGTGTTAAAACTTACGGGACTCGATTCTTACATATGGAGGCCGAATTAAGTCCTAGTTTGCAAAATTCGCCAACACTTAGGCAAAAAACCGAAAAAAGAGGTCAAAAACCGTCTCGGTCTTCCAAACGCCACGCAAACACATACATAGCACCGCGTAGGTATTAGACATGCGTTAGAACTTACGGGACTCGATTCCGACATACAGAGACCGCGTTAAGTCCTAGTTTACAAAACTCGCCAACACTTACGCAAAAAGTCGAAAAATAGGTCAAAATCCACCTCGGTCGTCCGAACGCCACACAAACTCACACATAGCACCGCGTAGGTATTAGACATGCATTAAAACTTACAGGACTCGATTCCGACATACGGAGACTGAGTTAAGTCCCAGTTTGCAAAACTCGCCAATACTTAGGTAAAAAGCTGAAAAATAGGTCAAAACGAGCCTCGGTCATCCGAATGCCACGCAAACACACACATAGCACCGCATAGGTATTAAACACGTGTTAGAACTTATAGGACTCGATTCTGACGTACGGAGACTGAGTTAAGTCCCAGTTTTTAAAACTCGCCAACACTTAGGCAAAAAGCCAAAAAATAGGTCAAAACCCGCCTCGGTCGTCCGAACGCCACGTTAACACAAACATAACACCGCGTAGGTATTAGTCACGTGTTACAACTTACGGGACTCGATTCCGACATACGGAGACCGAATTAAGTCCCAGTTTTGCAAAACTCGCCAACACTTAGGTAAAAAACCAAAAAAAGAGGTCAAAATCCGTCTCGATTAGAGTCCAAATGCCACGCAAAAACACACATAGCACCAGCGTAGGTATTGAACATGCATTAGAACTTACGGGACTCGATTCCAGGCATCACGAGACCGAAAGTTAAGTCCTGGTTTGCAAAACTTCGCCAAAACTTAGGCAAAAAAAAAGCCAAAAATAGGTCAAAACTCACTCGATCGTCCAAGAGCATACGTAAACACACACATAACACCATATAGGTATTAGGCACGTGTTAAAACTTACGGGACTCGATTCCAACATACGGAGACCGAATTAAGTCCTAGTTTGGAAAATTCGCCAACACTTACGCAAAAAACTGAAAAAGAGGTCAAAACCCGCCTCGATCCTCGAAATGCCACGCAAACACACACATAGCACCGCGTAGGTATTAGACACGCGTTAGAACTTACGGGACTCGATTCCGACATACAGAGACCGAGTTGAGTCCTAGTTTGTAAAACTCTCCAACACTTAGGCAAAAAGCCGAAAAACATGTCAAAACCAGCCTTGGTCGTCCGAACACCATGCAAACACACACATAGCACTGAGTAGGTATTAGAAACACGTTAGAACATACGGGACTCGATTCCGATATACAGAATCCGAGTTTTCGTCCAGTTTTCAAAACTCGCCAACATTTAGGCAAAAAGCTAAACAATAGGTCAAAACCCGCCTCGGTAGTCCGAACGCCACGTAAACACACACTTAACACCGCGTAGGTATTATTCATGTGTTACAACTTACGGGACTCGATTCCGACATATGGAGGCCGAATTAAGTCCTAGTTTGCAAAACTCGCCAACACTTAGGCAAAAAACCGAAAAAAGAGGTCAAAACCCGCCTCGGTCTTCCAAACGTCACGCAAACACATACATAGCACCGCGTAGGTATTAGACATGCGTTAGAACTTACGGGACTCGATTCCGACATACAGAGACCGCGTTAAGTCCTAGTTTATAAAACTCGCCAACACTTACGCAAAAAGTCGAAAAACAGGTCAAAACCCACCTCGGTCGTCCGAACGCTACACAAACTCACACATAGCACCGCGTATGTATTAGACACGTGTTAAAACTTACGGGACTCAATTCCGACATACGGAGACCGAGTTAAGTCCCAGTTTGTAAAACTCGCCAATACTTAGGTAAAAAGCTGAAAAATAGGTCAAAACCCGCCTCGGTCGTCCGAACGCCACGCAAACACACACATAGCACCGCATAGGTATTAAACACGTGTTAGAACTTACAGGACTCTATTCTGACATACGGAGACTGAGTTAAGTCCCAGTTTGCAAAACATGCCAATACTTAGGCAAAAAGCCGAAAAATAAGTCAAAACCCGCCTCGGTAGTCCGAACGCCACGTAAACACACACTTAACACCGCGTAGGTATTAGTCACGTGTTACAACTTACGGGACTCGATTCCGACATATGGAGGCCGAATTAAGTACTAGTTTGCAAAACTCGCCAACACTTACGCAAAAAACCGAAAAAAGAGGTCAAAACCCGCCTCGGTCTTCCAAACGCCACGCAAACACACACATAGCACCGCGTAGGTATTAGACACGCGTTAGAACTTACGGGACTCGATTCCGACATACAGAGACCGAGTTAAGTCCTAGTTTGCAAAACTCTCCAACATTTAAGCAAAAAGCCGAAAAACATGTCAAAACCAGCCTTGGTCGTCCGAATGCCATTCAAACACACACATAGCAATGAGTAGGTATTAGAAACACGTTAGAACATACGGGACTCGATTCCGATATACAGAATCCGAGTTATCGTCCAGTTTTCAAAACACACCAACATTTAGGCAAAAAGCCAAACAATAGGTCAAAACCCGCCTCGGTAGTCCGAACGCCACGTAAACACACACTTAACACCGCGTAGGTATTAGTCACGTGTTACAACTTACGGGACTCGATTCCGACATATGGAGGCCGAATTAAGTCCTAGTTTGCAAAACTCGCCAACACTTACGCAAAAAACCGAAAAAAGAGGTCAAAACCCACCTCGGTATTCCAAACGCCACGCAAACACATACACATAGCACCGCGTAGGTATTAGACACGCGTTAGAACTTACGGGACTCGATTCCGACATATAGAGACCGCGTTAAGTCCTAGTTTACAAAACTCATCAACACTTACGCAAAAAGTCAAAAAACAGGTCAAAACCTACCTCGGTCGTCCGAACGCCACGCAAACACACACATAGCACCGCATAGATATTAAACACGTGTTTGAACTTATAGGACTCGATTCTGATATACGGAGACTGAGTTAAGTCCCAGTTTGCAAAACATGCCAATACTTAGGCAAAAAGCCGAAAAATAAGTTAAAACCCGCCTCGGTCGTCCGAACGCCACACAAATGCACACATAGCACCGAGTAGGTTTTAGACAAGCATTAGAACTTACGGGACTCAATTACGATATACGAAATCCGAGTTATCGCCCAGTTTGCAAAACTTGCCAACACTTAGGTAAAAAGGCGAAAAATAGGTCAAAACCCGCGTCGGTCATTGGAACGCCACACAAATACACACATAGCACCGCGTAGGTATTAGACATGCATTAGAACTTACAGGACTCGATTCCGATATAAGAAATCCGAGTTATTGCCGAGTTTGCAAAACTCACTAATAGTTAGGCAAAAAGCCAAAAAAGAGCCCAAACCCCGCCTCGGCCGTTCGGATACCATACAAACACACACATAGCACCGTGTAGGTATTAGACACGTGTTACAACTTATGAGACTCAATTCTGACATACGGAGACTGAGTTAAGTCCCAGTTTGCAAAACTCGCTAATAGTTAGGCAAAAAGCCGAAAAAGAGCCCAACACCCGATTCGATCGTATGAATGCCACGCAAACACACACATAGCACCGCATAGTTATTAGACATGCGTTACAACTTATGGGACTCGCTTCCGACATACAGAGACCGCGTTAAGTCCTAGTTTATAAAACTCGCCAACACTTACGCAAAAAGTCGAAAAACAGGTCAAAACCCACCTCGGTCGTCCGAACACCATACAAACTCACACGTAGCACCGCATATGTATTAGACACGTGTTAAAACTCACGGGACTCGATTCCGACATACGGAGACCGAGTTAAGTCCCAGTTTGCAAAACTCGCCAATACTTAGGTAAAAAGCTGAAAAATAGGTCAAAACCCGCCTCGGTCATCCAAACGCCACGCAAACACACACATAGCACCGCATAGGTATTAAACACGTGTTTGAACTTATAGGACTCGATTCTAACGTACGGAGACTGAGTTAAGTCCCAGTTTGCAAAACATGTCAATACTTTGGCAAAAAGCCGAAAAATAAGTCAAAACCCGCCTCGGTCATCCGAACGCCCTTGCAGATGCACACACATAAGACCAAGTAGGTTTTGAAAAGCGTTAGAACTTATGGGACTCAATTACGATATACTGAAATCCGAGAGTTATCGCCAGGTTTGCAAAACTACATGAACACTTAGGCAAAAAGGCGAAAAATAGGTCAAAACCAGCGTCGGTCGTTGGATCGCCACGCAAACACACACATAACAGACCGTGTAGGTATTAAACATGCATTAGAACTTACGGGACTCGATTCGATATCTGAAATCCGAGTTATTGCCCGGTTTGCAAAACTTCGCTAATAGTTAAGCAAAAAGCGAAAAAGAGCCCAAACCAGCCTCTACCGTCCAACGCATATACAAACACAAACATAGCACCGTGTAGGTATTAGACACGTGTTACAACTTTTGAGACTCAATTCTGACATACGGAGACTGAGTTAAGTCCCAGTTTGCAAAACTCGCTAATAGTTAGGCAAAAAGCCGAAAAAGAGCCCAAAACCCGATTCGACCATCCGAATGCCACGCAAACACACACATAGCACCGCGTAGGTATTAGACATGCGTTACAACTTACGGGAATCGATTCCGACATACGGAGACCGATTTATGGCCCAATTTGCAAAACAATCCAACACTTAGGCAAAAATCCAAAAAATAGGTCAAAACCCCTCCTCGATTAAATGCGAACGCAGCGTAAACACACACGTAGTACCGCGTGGGTATTAGACGTGTGTTAGAACTTACGGATTCAATTCGACATCGTAGATTGAGTTAAGTTCGGTTTGGAAAACTCGCTAATAATTAGGCAAAAAAGGCGAAAAAAGCCAAAACTCGCCTCGATCGTCCTAGCATCCACGCAAACACACATATATAGCCTTTGAGTAGGTATTAGAACGCAGCGTTAGAACTTACTAGGCTCGATTCCGATATCAGAATCCGAAAGTTATCGCCTAGTTTGCAAAACTCGCTAACACTTAGGCAAAAAGCCAAAAATAGGTCAAAACCAAATTTCGGTGGTCTACGGGCATAACGCAAACACATACATAGCAACTGCGTGGGTATTGAACAGCGTTAGAACTTACGGGACTCAAATCCAATATATAGAATCTGAGTTATCGCCCAGTTTGCAAAACTCGCTAACAGTTAGGCAAAAAGCTGAAAAAGAACCCATAACCCGCCTCGGCCATCCGAATGCCACGCAAACACACACATAGCACCGCGTAGGTATTAGACACGCGTTACAACTTACGGGACTCAAATCTGACATACAGAGACCGAGTTAAGTCCTAGTTTACAAAACCCGCTATGATTAGGCAAAAAGCCAAAAAAGAGCCCAAAACTGGACTTCGGTGATTCAGGCATACGCAATCTCACCCATAGCACCGCGTAGGTATTAGACACACGTTACAACTTACAAGACTCGCTTCTGACATAGTTACGGAGATCGAATTATCGCCTAGTTTGCAAAACACAACAACACTTAGGCAAAAAGCCAAAAAATAAGTTAAAACCCGCCTCGGTCGATGCGCCATACGCAAAACACACACATAGCAATCAGCGTGCGTAAGTATTGAACACGCGTTAGAACTTGTGGGACTCGAGTCCGATATCGGAGACCGAAAGTTAAGTCCTGGTTTGTAAAACCCGCTAATAGTTAGAAAAAAGCGCGAAAAGAACCTAAAACCCCTTACTACGTGGTCCGAACGCATCACGCAAACACACACATAGCACCGAGTAGGTATTAGACACAGCGTTAGAACTTACGGGACTCAATTCCAATATACTAGATCCGAGAGTTATTGCCCAGGTTTGAAAAACTTTATAACACTTAGGCAAAAAGATGAAAAATAGGTCAAAACACGCCTCGGTTGTCCGAGGCATCACGCAAAACACACACATAAAGACTGAGTAGGCATTAGACACTACGTCGAACTTCCAAGACTGATTCGATTACGATATCTGAAATCCGGGGTTATCGCCCAATTTGCAAAACTCGCCAACACTTAGGTAAAAGGCCGAAAAACAGGTCAAAACCAACCTCGGTAGTCCGAACGCCACGTAAACACACACATAACACTGCGTAGGAATTAGTCACGTGTTACAACTTATGGGACTCGATTCCGACATATGGAGGCGGAATTAAGTCCTAGTTTGCAAAACTTGCGCCAACACTTGGGCAAAAAATCGAAAAAATAGGTCAAAAACCGCCTCGATTAGTCCAGAATGCCACACAAACACACACATAGCACCGCGTAGGTATTAGACACGCGTTAGAACTTACGAGACTCGATTCTGACATACAGAGACCGAGTTAAGTCCTAGTTTGCAAAACTCGCTAACACTTGGGTAAAAGCCGAAAAACAAGTCAAAACTCGACTCGGTCGTCCGAATGCCACGCAAACACACATAGCACCGAGCAAGTATTAGAAACATATTAGAACTTACGGGACTCGATTCCGATATACGGAATCTGAGTTATCGCCAGTTCATTTTCAAAACTTCATGAACACTTAGGCAAAAAGCCAAAAAATAGGTCAAAACCCGCCTTGGTCGTCCGAACGCCACGTAAACACACACATAATACCGCGTAGGTATTAGTCACGTGTTACAACTAACGAGACTCGATTTCGACATACGGAGACCGAATTAAGTCTTAGTTTGTAAAACACGCCATCACTTAGGCAAAAAACTGAAAAAGAGGTCAAAACCCGCCTCGATCGTCGAAACGCCACGCAAACACACACATAGCACCGAGTAGGTATTAAAAACATGTTAGAACTTATGGGACTCGATTACGACATACGAAGACCGCGTTAAGTCCCAGTTTGCAAAACTCACCAACACTTAGGCAAAAAGCTAAAAAATAGGTCAAAACTCACGTCGGTCGTTCGAATGCCACGCAAACACACACATAGCACCGCGTAGGTATTAGACACACGTTAGAACTTACGAGGCTCGATTCTGACATACGTTGACCGAGTTAAGTCCCAGTTTGCAAAACTCGCTAACACTTAGGCAAAAAGCCGAAAAATCGGTCAAAACCAGCCTTGGTCGTCTGAACGCCACGCAAACACACACATAACACTGAGTAGGTATTAGAAACACGTTATAACTTACGGGACTCAATTCCGATATACGGAATCCGAGTTATCGCCCAGTTTTCAAAACTCGCCAACACTTAGGCAAAAAGCCAAAAAATAGGTCAAAACCCACCTCGGTAGTCTGAACACCACATAAACACACGATAACAATCACAGTAGGTATTAGTCACGTGTTATAACTTACGGGACTAGATTACGACATATCAAGGTGAATTAAGTCCTAGTTTGCAAAACTCGCCAACAATTAGGCAAAAAACCGAAAAAGAGGTCAAAACCCGCCTCGGTCGTCCGAATGCCATGCAAACACACACATAGCACCGCGTAGGTATTAGACACGCGTTAGAACTTACGGGACTCGATTCCAACATACAGAGACCGCGTTAAGTCCAAGTTTGCAAAACTCGCTAACACTTAGGCAAAAAGTCAAAAAACAGGTCAAAACCCGCCTCGGTAGTCCGAATGCCACGCAAACACACACATAGCATCGAGTAGGTATTAGAAACATGTTAGAACTTACGGGACTCGATTCCGATATACGTAATCTGAGTTATCGCCCAGTTTTCAAAACTCGCCAACACTTAGGCAAAAATTCAAAAAATAGGTCAAAACCCACCTCGGTCGTCCGAACGCCACGTTAACACACACATAACACCGCATGGGTATTAGTCACGTGTTACAACTTACGGGACTCGATTCCGACATACGGAGACCGAATTAAGTCCCAGTTTGCAAAACTCACCAACACTTAGGTAAAAAACCAAAAAAAGAGGTCAAAACCCGCCTCGATCGTCCAAACTCCACGCAAACACACACATAGCCCCTAGTAGGTATTAGACATGCATTAGAACTTACAGGACTCGATTCTGACATACAGAGACCGAGTTAAGTCCTAGTTTGTAAAACTCGCCAACACTTAGGCAAAAAGCCAAAAATTAGGTCAAAACCTGCCTCGATCGTCCGAACGCCATGCAAACACACACATAACACCATATACGTATTAGACATGTGTTACAACTTACGGGACTCGAATCCGACATACGGAGACCAAATTAAGTCCAGCTTTGAAAACTCGCCAACACTTAGGCAAAAAATTGAAAAGGAGGTCAAAACCTGCCTCGATCGTCCAAATACCACGCAAACAATCACATAGCACCGCGTTTGTATTAGACACGTGTTAGAACTTACGGGACTTGATTCCGACATACAGAGACCGAGTTAAGTCCTAGTTTGCAAAACTCTCCAACACTTAGGCAAAAAGCCGAAAAATAGGTCAAAACCCGCCTCGGTCGTCCAACGCCATACACAAACTCACACATAGCACCGTAAGTATTAGATATGTGTTACAACTAACGGGACTCGATTCTCGACATACGAATACCAATTAAGTCCTAGTTTGTAAAACTTCATGAACACTTAGGTAAAAAGCGAAAAATAGGTCAAAACCCGCCTCGGTCTCGAACTCCACGCAAACACACACATAGAACCGCGTAGTTATTAGACACGCGTTACAACTTATGGGACTCGATTACGACATATGGAGACCAAGTTAAGTCCCAGTTTGCAAAACTCACCAACACTTAGGCAAAAAGCCAAAAAATAGGTCAAAACCCGCCTCGGTCGTTCGAATGCCACGCAAACACACTCATCGTGTAGGTATTAGAAACGCGTTAGAACTTACGAGACTTGATTCTGAAATACGGAGACCGAGTTAAGTCCCAGTTTGCAAAACTCGCTAACACTTAGACAAAAAGCCGAAAAACAGGTCAAAACCACCTTGGTCGTCTCAAGCATATGCAAACACACGACATGATAACTGAGTAGGTATTAGAAACACGTTAGAACTTACGGGACTCGATTCCGAGATATACAAAATCCGTATATCGCCTGTGTTTCAAAACTTCGCCAACACTTAGGCAAAACACCAAAAATAGGTCAAAACCCGCCTTGGTAGTCTCAGACATACGTAAACACACACATAACACCGCGTAGGTATTAGCCATGTGTTAAAACTTACGGGACTCGATTCCAACATATGGAGGCCGAATTAAGTCCTAGTTTGCAAAACTCGCCAACACTTAGGTAAAAAATCGAAAAAGAGGTCAAAACCCGCCTCGGTCTTCCAAACGCATACGCAAACACACACACATAGCACCGTGTAGGTATTGAACACAGCGTTAGAACTTACGAGACTCTATTCCGACATACAGAGACCGCGTTAAGTCCTAGTTTACAAAACTCGCCAACACTTACGCAAATAGTCGAAAAACAGGTCAAAACCCACCTCGGTCGTCCGAACGCCATACAAACTCAAACGTAGCACCGCGTATGTATTAGACACGTGTTAAAACTTAAGGGACTCGATTCCGACATACGGAGACCGAGTTAAGTCCCAGTTTGTAAAACTCGCCAATACTTAGGTAAAAAGCTAAAAAATAGGTCAAAACCAGCCTCGGTCATCCGAATGCCACGCAAACACACACATAGCACCGCATAGGTATTAAACACATGTTAGAACTTATAGGACTCGATTCTGACATACGGAGACTGAGTTAAGTCCCAGTTTTTAAAACTCGCTAACACTTAGGCAAAATCTTGAAAAATGAGTCAAAACTGGCTTCGGTTCCAACGCCACGCAAACACACACATAGCACCGAGTAGGTATTAGAAACAAGTTAGAACTTACGAGACTCGATTCCGATATACGGAATCTGAGTTATCGCCCAGTTTTCAAAACTCGCCAACACGTAGGCAACAAGCCAAAAAATAGGTCAAAACCCGCCTCGATAGTCCGAACACCACGTAAACACACACATAACACCGCGTAGGTATTAGTCACGTGTTACAACTTACGGGACTCGATTCCGACATACGGAGACCGAATTAAGTCCCAGTTTTGCAAAACTCGCAAACACTTAGGTAAAAAACCAAAAAAAGAGGTCAAAATCCGCCTCGGTCTTCCAAATGCCACTCAAACACACACATAGCACCGCGTAGGTATTAGACATGCATTAGAACTTACAGGACTCGATTCCGACATACAGAGACCGAGTTAAGTCCTAGTTTGCAAAACTCGCCAAAACATAGGTAAAAGGCCAAAAAATAGGTCAAAACCCGCCTCGGTCGTCCAAACGCCACGTTAACACACACATAACACCATATAGGTATTAAACACGTGTTACAACTTACGGGACTCGATTCCGACATACGGAGACCGAATTAAGTCCCAGTTTGGAAAACTCGCCAACACTTAGGCAAAAAACTGAAAAAGAGGTCAAAACCCGCCTTGATAGTCGAAATGCCACGCAAACACACACATAGCACCGCGTAGGTATTAGACACGCGTTAGAACTTACGGGACTCGATTCCGACATACAGAGACCGAGTTAAGTCCTAGTTTGCAAAACTCTCCAACATTTAGGCAAAAAGCCGAAAAACATGTCAAAACCAGCCTTGGTCGTCCGAACGCCATGTAAACACACACATAGCAATGAGTAGGTATTAGAAACACGTTAGAACATACGGAACTCGATTCCGATATACAGAATCCGAGTTATCGTCCAGTTTTCAAAACTCGCCAATATTTAGGCAAAAAGCCAAACAATAGGTCAAAACCCGCCTCGGTAGTCCGAACGCCACGTAAACACACACTTAACACCGCGTAGGTATTAGTCACGTGTTACAACTTACGGGACTCGATTCCGACATATGGAGGCCGAATTAAGTCCCAGTTTGGAAAACTCGCCAACACTTAGGCAAAAAACTGAAAAAGAGGTCAAAACCCGCCTTGATCGTCGAAATGCCACGCAAACACACACATAGCACCGCGTAGGTATTAGACACGCGTTAGAACTTACGGGACTCGATTCCGACATACAGAGACCGAGTTAAGTCCTAGTTTGCAAAACTCTCCAACATTTAGGCAAAAAGCTGAAAAACATGTCAAAACCAAATTGGTCGTCCGAACGCCATGCAAACACACACATAGCAATGAGTAGGTATTAGAAACACGTTAGAACATACGGGACTCGATTCCGATATCACGAAATCCGAAGTTATCGTCCGGTTTTTCAAAACTTCCAACATTTAGGCAAAAAGCCAAACAATAGGTCAAAACCCGCCTCGGTAGTCCGAACGCCACGTAAACACACACTTAACACCGCGTAGGTATTAGGCACGTGTTAAAACTTACGGGACTCGATTCCGACATACGGAGACCGAATTAAGTCCTAGTTTGGAAAATTCGCCAACACTTAGGCAAAAAACTGAAAAAGAGGTCAAAACCCACCTCGATCGTCGAAATGCCACGCAAACACACACATAGCACCGCGTAGGTATTAGACACGCGTTAGAACTTACGGGACTCGATTCCGACATACAGAGACCGAGTTGAGTCCTAGTTTGTAAAACTCTCCAACATTTAGGCAAAAAGCCGAAAAACATGTCAAAACCAGCCTTGGTCGTCCGAATGCCATGCAAACACACACATAGCAATGAGTAGGTATTAGAAACACGTTAGAACATACGGGACTCGATTCCGATATACAGAATCCGAGTTATCGTCCAGTTTTCAAAACTCGCCAACATTTAGGCAAAAAGCCAAACAATAGATCAAAACCCGCCTCGGTAGTCCGAACGCCACGTAAACACACACTTAACACCGCGTAGGTATTAGTCACGTGTTACAACTTACGGGACTCGACTCTGACATATGGAGGCCGAATTAAGTCCTAGTTTGCAAAACTCGCCAACACTTACGCAAAAAACCGAAAAAAGAGGTCAAAACCCACCTCGGTCTTCCAAACGCCACGCAAACACACACACATATCACCGCGTAGGTATTAGACATGCGTTAGAACTTACGGGACTCGATTCCGACATACAGAGACCGCGTTAAGTCCTAGTTTACAAAACTCGTCAACACTTACGCAAAAAGTCAAAAAATAGGTCAAAACCCACCTCGGTCGTCCGAACGCCACACAAATGCACACATAGCACCGAGTAGGTTTTAGACAAGCATTAGAACTTACGGGACTCAATTACGATATACGAAATCCGAGTTATCGCCCAGTTTGCAAAACTTGTCAACACTTAGGTAAAAAGGCAAAAAATAGGTCAAAACCCGCGTCGGTCATTGGAACGCCACACAAATACACACATAGCACCGCGTAGGTATTAGACATGCATTAGAACTTACAGGACTCGATTCCGATATATGAAATCCGAGTTATTGCCGAGTTTGCAAAACTCACTAATAGTTAGGCAAAAAGCCAAAAAAGAGCCCAAACCCCGCCTCGGCCGTTCGGACACCATACAAACACACACATAGCACCGTGTAGGTATTAGACACGTGTATGAGACTCAATTCTGACATACGGAGACTGAGTTAAGTCCCAGTTTGCAAAACTCGCTAATAGTTAGGCAAAAGGCCAAAAAAGAGCCCAACACCCCGCCTCGGCCATCCGAACGCCATACAAACACAAACATAGCACCGTGTAGGTATTAGACACGTGTTACAACTTATGAGACTCAATTCTGACATACGGAGACTGAGTTAAGTCCCAGTTTGCAAAACTCGCTAATAGTTAGGCAAAAAGCCGAAAAAGAGCCCAACACCCGATTCGATCGTATGAATGCCACGCAAACACACACATAGCACCGCGTAGGTATTAGACATGCGTTACAAATTACGGGACTCGCTTCCGACATACAGAGACCGCGTTAAGTCCTAGTTTACAAAACTCACCAACACTTACGCAAAAAGTCGAAAAACAGGTCAAAACCCACCTCGGTCGTCCGAACACCATACAAACTCACACGTAGTACCGCATATGTATTAGACACGTGTTAAAACTTACGGGACTCGATTCCGACATACGGAGACCGAGTTAAGTCCCAGTTTGCAAAACTCGTCAATACTTAGGTAAAAAGCTGAAAAATAGGTCAAAACCCGCCTCGGTCATCCAAATGCCACGCAAACACACACATAGCACCGCATAGGTATTAAACACGTGTTTGAACTTATAGGACTCGATTCTAACGTACGGAGACTGAGTTAAGTCCCAGTTTGCAAAACATGTCTATACTTTGGAAAAAAGCCGAAAAATAAGTCAAAACCCGCCTCGGTCATCCGAACGCCACGCAGATGCACACATAGCACCGAGTAGGTTTTCGAAAAGCGTTAGAACTTATGGGACTCAATTACGATATACGAAATCCGAGTTATCGCCCAGTTTGCAAAACTCGACAACACTTAGGCAAAAAGGCGAAAAATAGGTCAAAACCCGCGTCGGTCGTTGGATCGCCACGCAAACACACACATAGCACCGCGTAGGTATTAGACATGCATTAGAACTTACGGGACTCGATTCCGATATACGAAATCCGAGTTATTGCCCAGTTTGCAAAACTCGCTAATAGTTAAGCAAAAAGCCAAAAAAGAGCCCAAACCCCGCCTCGGCCGTTCGAACGCCATACAAACACAAACATAGCACCGTGTAGGTATTAGACACGTGTTACAACTTTTGAGACTCAATTCTGACATACGGAGACTGAGTTAAGTCCCAGTTTGCAAAACTCGCTAATAGTTAGGCAAAAAGCCGAAAAAGAGCCCAAAACCCGATTCGACCGTCCGAATGCCACGCAAACACACACATAGCACCGCGTAGGTATTAGACATGCGTTACAACTTACGGGAATCGATTCCGACATACGGAGACCGGTTTATGGCCTAAATTGCAAAACAATCCAACACTTAGGCAAAAATCCAAAAAATAGGTCAAAACCCGCCTTAGTCGTCTGAACGCAACGTAAACACACACATAGTACCGCGTAGGTATTAGACATGCGTTAGAACTTACGGGATTCAATTCTGACATACGTAGATTGAGTTAAGTTCAGTTTGGAAAACTCGCTAATAATTAGGCAAAAAGCCGAAAAAGAGCCAAAACTCGCCTCAATCGTCCGAATGCCACGCAAACACACATATAGCACTGAGTTGGTATTAGACACGCGTTATAACTTACTAGGCTCGATTCCGATATACAGAATCCGAGTTATCGCCTAGTTTGCAAAACTCGCTAACACTTAGGCAAAAAGCCAAAAAATAGGTCAAAACCAGCCTCGATCGTCTTAACGCAACGTAAACACATACATAGCACTGCGTAGGTATTAGACACGCGTTAGAACTTACGGGACTCAAATCCAATATATAGAATCTGAGTTATCGCCCAGTTTGCAAAACTCGCTAACAGTTAGGCAAAAAGCTGAAAAAGAGCCCATAACCCGCCTCGACCATCCGAATGCCACGCAAACACACACATAGCACCGTGTAGGTATTAGACACGCGTTACAACTTACGGGACTCAAATCTGACATACAGAGACCGAGTTAAGTCCTAGTTTACAAAACCCGCTAACAGTTAGGCAAAAAGCCAAAAAAGAGCCCAAAACCCGACTCGGTCGTCTGAACGCCACGCAATCACACCCATAGCACCGCGTAGGTATTAGACACACGTTACAACTTACAGGACTCGCGTCCGACATAGTTACGGAGATCGAATTATCGCCTAGTTTGCAAAACAGTACAACACTTAGGCAAAAAGCCAAAAAATAAGTTAAAACCCGCCTCAGTCGTCTGAACGCCACGCAAACACACACATAGCACCGCTTAAGTATTAGACACGCGTTAGAACTTGTGGGACTCGAGTCCGACATACGTAGACCGAGTTAAGTCCTAGTTTGCAAAACCCGCTAATAGTTAGAAAAAAAGCCGAAAAAGAACCTAAAACCCGCCTCGGCCGTCCGAACGCCACGCAAACACACACATAGTACCGAGTAGGTATTAGACACGCGTTAGAACTTACAGGACTCGATTCCGATATAAGAAATCCGAGTTATTGCCGAGTTTGCAAAACTCGCTAATAGTTAGGCAAAAAGTCAAAAAAGAGCCCAAACCACTTCCTACCGTCAAGACACCATACAAACACACACATCGCACCGTGTAGGTATTAGACATGTGTTACAACTTATGAGACTCAATTCTGACATACGGAGACTGAGTTAAGTCCCAGTTTGCAAAACTCGCTAATAGTTAGGCAAAAAGCCGAAAAAGAGCCCAAAACCCGATTCGACCGTCCGAATGCCACGCAAACACACATAGCACCGCGTAGGTATTAGACATGCGTTACAACTTAGGGGACTCGATTCCGACATACGGAGATTGAGTTAAGTCCAGTTTGCAAAACCCGCTAATCGTTAGGCAAAAAGCCAAAAAAGAGCCAAAACCCGCCTCGATCGTCTTCGAACGCATACGCAAACACACACATAGCATTCGAGTAGGTATTAGACACGCGTTAGAACTTACTAGGCTTGATTCCGATATCACGAATCCGAGTTATCGCTTTGGTTTGCAAAACTCGCTAACACTTAGGCAAAAAGCCAAAAATAGGTCAAAACCAAATTTTCGTCGATAAACGCAACGCAAAACATATACATAAAGCTTGAGTGAGTAGGTATTAGAAACATGTTAGAACTTACGGGACTCGATTCCGATATCTCGAATCAGGAGTTATCGCCAGATTTTCAAAACTCGCCAACACTTGGGTAAAAAGCCAAAAAATAGGTCAAAACCCGCCTCGGTAGTCCGAGCATACGTAACATATATATACATAACACCGCATAGGTATTAGTCACGTGTTACAACTTACGGGACTCGATTCCGACATACGGAGACCGAATTAAGTCCCAGTTTGCAAAACTCGCCAACACTTAGGTAAAAAACCAAAAAAAGAGGTCAAAACCCGCCTTAATCGTCCAAACTCCACGCAAACACACACATAGCACCGAGTAGGTATTAGACATGCATTAGAACTTACAGGACTCGATTCCGACATACAGAGACCGAGTTAAGTCCTAGTTTGCAAAACTCGCCAATACTTAGGTAAAAAGCCAAAAATTAGGTCAAAACCCGCCTCGGTCGTCCGAACGCCACGTAAACACACACATAACACCATATATGTATTAGGCATGTGTTACAACTTACGGGACTCGAATCCGACATACGGAGACCAAATTAAGTCCCAGTTTTGAAAACTCGCCAACACTTAGGCAAAAAACTGAAAAAGAGGTCAAAACCTGCCTCGATCGTCCAAATGCCACGCAAAAAATCACATAGCACCGCGTTTGTATTAGACACGTGTTAGAACTTACGGGACTTGATTCCGACATACAGAGACCGAGTTAAGTCCTAGTTTGCAAAACTCTCCAACACTTAGGCAAAAAGCTGAAAAATAGGTCAAAACCCGCCTCGATCGTCCGAACGCCACACAAACTCACACATAGCACCGCATAGGTATTAGATACGTGTTACAACTGACGGGACTCGATTCTGACATACGAATACCGAATTCAGTCCCAGTTTGTAAAACTCGCCAACACTTAGGTAAAAAACCAAAAAATAGGTTAAAACCCGCCTCGGTCGTCTGAACTCCACGCAAACACACACATAGAACCGCGTGAGTTATTAGACACGCATTAGAACTTCTGGGACTTGATTCCGGCATACACGAGACCGAAGTTAAGTCCCAGCTTGTAAAACTTCCAACACTTAGGCAAAAAGCCAAAACAACAGATCAAAACCAGCCTCGGTCGTCCGAATGCCATGCAAACACACACATAACACCGCGAAGGTATTAGACACGCGTTACAACTTATGGGACTCGATTACGACATACGGGGACCGAGTTAAGTCCCAGTTTGCAAAACTCACCAACACTTAGGTAAAAAGTCAAAAAATAGGTCAAAACCCGCCTCGGTCGTCCGAATGCCACGCAAACACACACATAGCACCGCGTAGGTATTAGAAACGCGTTAGAACTTACGAGACTCGATTCTGACATACGGATACCGAGTTAAGTCCTAGTTTGCAAAACTCGCTAACACTTAGGCAAAAAGCCGAAAAACAGGTCAAAACCAGCCTTGGTCGTACGAACGCCATGCAAACACACACATAGCACTAGGTAGGTATTAGAAACACTTTAGAACTTACGGGACTCGATTCCGATATACAGAATCTATGTTATCGCCCAGTTTTCAAAACTCGCCAACACTTAGGCAAAACGCCAAAAAATAGGTCAAAACCCGCCTCGGTCGTCCGAACGCCACGTAAACACACACATAATACCGCATAGGTATTAGTCACATGTTACAACTTACGAGACTCGATTTCGACATACGGAGACCGAATTAAGTCCCAGTTTGCAAAACTCGCCAACACTTAAGCAAAAAACTGAAAAAGAGGTCAAAACCCGCCTCGGTCGACCAAACGCCACGCAAACACACACATAGCACCGAGTATAGGTATTAAAAACATGTAAGAACATACGAGACTCAATTCCGATATACGAAATCCGAGTTATCGCCTAGTTTTTAAAACTTGCCAACACTTAGGCAAAAAGCCAAAAAATAGGTCAAAACCCGCCTCGGTCGTCCGAACGCCACGTTAACACACACATAACACCGCGTAGGTATTAGTCACATGTTACAACTTACGGGACTCGATTTCGACATACGGAGACCGCGTTAAGTCCTAGTTTACAAAACTCGTCAACACTTACGTAAAAAGTCGAAAAACAGGTCAAAACCCACCTCGGTCGTCCGAACGCCACGCAAACACACACATAGCACCGCATAGGTATTAGACATGCATTACAACTTACGGGACTCGATTCCGACATACAGAGACCGCGTTAAGTCCTAGTTTACCAAACTCGCCAACACTTACGCAAAAAGTCGAAAAACAGGTCAAAACCCACCTCGGTCGTCTGAACACCATACAAACTCACACGTAGCACCGCGTATGTATTAGACACGTGTTAAGACTTACGGGACTCGATTCCGACATACGGAGACCGAGTTAAGTCCCAGTTTGCAAAACTCGTCAATACTTAGGTAAAAAGCTGAAAAATAGGTCAAAACCCGCCTCGGTCATCCGAACGCCACGCAAACATACACATAGCACCGCATAGGTATTAAACACGTGTTTGAACTTATAGGACTCGATTCTAACGTACGGAGACTGAGTTAAGTCCCAGTTTGCAAAACATGCCAATACTTTGGCAAAAAGCCGAAAAATAAGTTAAAACCCGCCTCGGTCGTCCGAACGCCACACAAATGCACACATAGCACCGAGTAGGTTTTAGACAAGCATTCGAACTTACGGGACTCAATTACGATATACGAAATCCGAGTTATCGCCCAGTTTGCAAAACTTGCCAATAGTTAGGCAAAAATGCGAAAAATAGGTCAAAATCCGCGTCCGTCGTTGGAACGCCACACAAACACACACATAGCACCGCGTAGGTATTAGACATGCATTAGAACTTACAGGACTCGATTCCGATATATGAAATTGGAGTTATTGCAGAGTTTGCAAAACTCGCTAATAGTTAAAGCAAAAGCCAAAAAGACCCCAAATCCCGCCTTCTACCAGTCTCAACACCATACAAACACACACATAGCACCACTGTAGGTATTAGACCGCGATGTTACAACTTATGAGACTCAATTCGACATACTGAGACCGAGTTAAGTCCCGGTTTGCAAAACTCGCTAATAGTTAGGCAAAAAGCCAAAAAGAGCCCAAAACCCGATTCGATGATCTCAATGCCACGCAAACACACACATAGCACATCGCGTAGGTATTAGACATGCGTTACAACTTACGGGACTCGATTCCGACATACGGAGACCGAGTTATCGCCCAATTTGCAGAACTCGCCAACACTTAGGCAAAAATCCAAAAAATAGGTCAAAACCCGCCTCAGTCGTCTGAACGCTACGTAAACACACATATAGCACCGCGTAGGTATTAGACATGCGTTAGAACTTACGGGATCCAATTCTGACATACGTAGATTGAGTTAAGTCCAGTTTGCAAAACCCGCTAATAGTTAGGCAAAAAGCCAAAAAAGAGCCAAAACCCGCCTCGATCGTCCGAACGCCACGCAAACACACACATAGCACTGAGTAGGTATTAGACACGCGTTAGAACTTACTAGGCTCGATTCCGATATGCAGAATCCGAGTTATCGCCTAGTTTCCAAAACTCGCTAACATAGGCAAAAAGCCGAAAAATAGGTCAAAACCAGCCTCGGTCGTCTGAACGCAACGCAAACACATATATAGCACTGTGTAGGTATAAGAAACATGTTAGAACTTACGGGACTCGATTCCGATATACGGAATCCGAGTTATCGCCCAGTTTTCAAAACTCATCAACACTTAGGCAAAAAGCCAAAAAATAGGTCAAAACCCGCCTCGGTAGTCCGAACGCCACGTAAACACACACATAACACCGCATAGGTATTAGTCACGTGTTACAACTTACGGGACTCGATTCTGATGTACGGAGACCGAATTAAGTCCCGGTTTGCAAAACTCACCAACACTTAGGTAAAAAACCAAAAAAAGAGGTTAAAACCCGCCTCGATCGTCCAAACTCCACGCAAACACACACATAGCACCTAGTAGGTATTAGACATGCATTAGAACTTACAGGACTCGATTCTGACATACAGAGACCGAGTTAAGTCCTAGTTTGTAAAACTCGCCAACATTTAGGCAAAAAGCCAAAAATTAGGTCAAAACCTGCCTCGATCGTCCGAACGCCACGCAAACACACACATAACACCATATACGTATTAGATATGTGTTACAACTTACGGGACTCGAATCCGACATACGGAGACCAAATTAAGTCCCAGTTTTGAAAACTCGCCAACACTTAGGCAAAAAATTGAAAAGGAGGTCAAAACCTGCCTCGATCGTCCAAATACCACGCAAACAATCACATAGCACCGCGTTTGTATTAGACACGTGTTAGAACTTACGGGACTTGATTCCGACATACAGAGACCGAGTTAAGTCCTAGTTTGCAAAACTCTCCAACACTTAGGCAAAAAGCCGAAAAATAGATCAAAACCCGCCTCGGTCGTCCGAACGCCACACAAACTCACACATAGCACCGCGTAAGTATTAGATATGTGTTACAACTAACGGGACTCGATTCTGACATACGAATACCGAATTAAGTCCTAGTTTGTAAAACTCGCCAACACTTAGGTAAAAAGCCGAAAAATAGGTCAAAACCCGCCTCAGTCGTCTGAACTCCACGCAAACACACACATAGAACCGTGTAGTTATTAGACACGCATTAGAACTTATGGGACTTGATTCCGACATACGGGGACCGAGTTAAGTCCCAGTTTGTAAAACTCGCCAACACTTAGGCAAAAAGCCAAAACAACAGATCAAAACCCGCCTCGGTCGTCCGAATGCCATGCAAACACACACATAACACCGCGTAGGTATTAGACACGCGTTACAACTTATGGGACTCGATTACGACATACGGAGACCGAGTTAAGTCCCTGTTTGCAAAACTCACCAACACTTAGGTAAAAAGTCAAAAAATAGGTCAAAACCGCCTCGGTCGTCCGAATGCCACACAAACACACACATAGCACCGCGTAGGTATTAAAAATGCGTTAGAACTTACGAGACTCGATTCTGACATACGGAGACCGAGTTAAGTCCCAGTTTGAAAAACTCGCTAACACTTAGGTAAAAAGTCGAAAAATAGGTCAAAACCAGCCTTGGTCGTACGAACGCAATGCAAACACACACATAGCACTGAGTAGGTATTGGAAACACTTTAGAACTTACGGGACTCGATTCCGATATCTGAATCGTGTTATCGCCCGCCAAAACTAACAACACTTACTTGGGCAAAACGCCAAAAATGGTCAAAACCGCGTCGGTCGTCCGAACGCCCACGTAAACACACATAATACCGCGCAGGTATTAGTCACATGTTACAACTTACGAGACTCGATTTCGACATACGGAGACCGAATTAAGTCCCAGTTTGCAAAACTCGCCAACACTTAGGCAAAAAACTGAAAAAGATGTCAAAACCCGCCTCGATGGTCCAAATGCCACGCAAACACACACATAGCACCGAGTAGGTATTAAAAAAATGTTAGAACATACGAGACCCAATTCCGATATACGAAATCCGAGTTATCGCCCAGTTTTTAAAACTCGCCAACACTTAGGCAAAAACTCAAAAAATAGGTCAAAACCCGCCTCAGTAGTCCGAACGCCACGTAAACACACATATAACACCGCGTAGGAATTAGTCACGTGTTACAAATTACGGGACTCAATTCCGATATATGGAGACCGAATTAAGTCCCAGTTTGCAAAACTCGCCAACACTTAGGTAAAAAGCCAAAAAAAGAGGTGAAAACCCGCCTCGGTCGTCCAAACGCCACACAAACACACACATAGCACCGCGTAGGTATTAAACATGCATTAGAACTTACAGGACTCAATTCCGACATACAGAGACTGAGTTAAGTCCTAGTTTGCAAAACTCGCCAACACTTAGATAAAAAGCCAAAAAATAGGTCAAAACCCGCCTCGGTCGTCCGAACGCCACGTAAACACACATATAACACCATATAGGTATTAGACACGTGTTAAAACTTACGGGACTCGATTCCGACATACGGAGACCGAATTAAGACCCAGTTTAGAAAACTCGCCAACACTTAGGCAAAAAACTGAAAAAGAGGTCAAAACACGCCTCGATCGTCGAAATGCCACGCAAACACACACATAGCACCGCGTAGGTATTAGACACGCGTTAGAACTTACGGGACTCGATTCCGACATACAAAGACCGAGTTAAGTCATAGTTTGCAAAACTCTCCAACACTTAGGCAAAAAGCCGAAAAATAGGTCAAACCCCGTCTCAGTCGTTCGAACGCCGCACAAACTCACACATAGCACCGCGTAGGTATTAGACACGTGTTACAACTTACGGGACTCGATTCTGACATACGAAGACCGATTTAAGTCCCAGTTTGTAAAACTCGCCAACACTTATGTAAAAAATTGAAAAATATGTCAAAACCCGCCTCGATCGTCTGAGCGCGACGCAAACACACATAGAACCGCGTAGTTATTAGACACTCATTAGAACTTACGGGACTCGATTCCGACATACGGAGACCGAGTTAAGTCCCAGTTTGTAAAACTCACCAACACTTAGGCACAAAGCCAAAACAACAGATCAAAACCCGCCTCGATCGTCCGAATGCCATGCAAACACACACAACACCGCTTAGGTATTAGACACGCGTTATAACTTATGGGACTCGATTACGACATACGGAGACCGAGTTAAGTCCCAGTTTGCAAAACTCACCAACACTTAGGCAAAAAGCCAAAAAATAGGTCAAAACCCGCCTCGGTCGTCCGAATGCCACGCAAACACACACATAGCATCGCGTAGGTATTAGACACGCGTTAGAACTTACGAGACTCGATTCTGACATACGGAGACCGAGTTAAGTCTCAGTTTGTAAAACTCGCTAACACTTAGGCAAAAAGCCAAAAAACCGGTCAAAACCAGCCTTGGTCGTCCGAACGCCACGCAAACACACACATAACACTGAGTAGGTATTAGAAACACGTTAAAACTTACGGGACTAGATACCGATATACGAAATCCGAGTTATCGCCCAGTTTTCAAAACTCGCCAACACTTAGGCAAAAAGCCAAAAAATAGGTCAAAACCAGCCTCGGTAGTCCGAACGCCACGTAAACACACACATAACACCGCGTAGGAATTAGTCACGTGTTACAACTTACGGGACTCGATTCCGACATATGGAGGCGGAATTAAGTCCCAGTTTGCAAAACTCGCCAACACTTAAGCAAAAAATCGAAAAAAGAGGTCAAAACCCGCCTCGGTTGTCCGAACGCCACGTAAACACACACATAATACCGCGTAGGTATTAGTCACATGTTACAACTTACGACACTCGATTTCGACATACGGAGACCGAATTAAGTCCCAGTTTGCAAAACTCGCCAACACTTAGGCAAAAAATCAAAAAAAGAGGTCAAAACCCGCCTCGGTCGTCCGAACGCCACGCAAACACACACATAGCACCGAGTAGGTATTAGAAACATGTTAGAACTTACGGGACTCAATTCCGATATACGGAATCTGAGTTATCGCCCAGTTTTTAAAACTCGCCAACACTTAGGCAAAAAGCCAAAAAATAGGTCAAAACCCGCCTCGGTCATCCGAACGCCACGTAAACACACATATAATACCGCGTAGGTATTAGTCACGTGTTACAATTTACGAGACTCGATTTCGACATATGGAGACCGAATTAAGTCCCAGTTTGCAAAACTAGCCAACACTTAGGCAAAAAACTGAAAAAGAGGTCAAAACCCGCCTCGATCGTCCAAACGCTACGCAAACACCCACATAGCACCGAGTAGGTATTAAAAACATGTTAGAACTTACGGGACTCAATTCCGATATACGAAATACGAGTATCGCCCAGTTTTTAAAACTCGCCAACACTTAGGCAAAAAGCCAAAAAATAGGTCAAAACCAGCCTCGGTCCGTCGAATGCCACGTTAACACACACATAACACCGCGTAGGTATTAGTCACGTGTTACAACTTACGGGACTCGATTCCGACATACGGAGACCAAATTAAGTCCCAGTTTGCAAAACTCGCCAACACTTAGGTAAAAAACCAAAAAAAGAGGTCAAAATCCGCCTCGACCGTCCAAACGCCACGCAAACACACACATAGCACAGCGTAGGTATTAGACACACGTTAGAACTTACGAGACTCGATTCTGACTTACGGAGACCGAGTTAAGTCCTAGTTTGCAAAACTCGCTAACACTTAGGCAAAAAGCCAAAAAATAGGTCAAAACCCAACTCGGTTGTCCGAACGCCACGCAAACACACACATAGCACCGAGTAGGTATTAGAAACATGTTAGAACTTACGCGACTCGATTCCGATATACGAAATCTGAGTTATCGCCCAGTTTTCAAAACTCGGCAACACTTAGGCAAAAATTCAAAAAATAGGTCAAAACCCGCCTCGGTCGTCCGAACGCCACGTAAACACACACATAATACCGTGTAGGTATTAGTCACGTGTTACAACTTACGAGACTCGATTTCGACATATGGAGACCGAATTAAGTCCCAGTTTGCAAATTCGCCAACACGTAGGCAAAAAACTGAAAAAGAGGTCAAAACCCGCCTCGATCGTCAAAACGCCACGCAAACTCACACATAGCACCGAGTAGGTATTAAAAACATGTTAGAACTTACGGGACTCAATTCCGATATACGAAATCCAAGTTATCGCCCCAGCTTTTAAAACTTCGCCAACACTTAGGCAAAACCCAAAAATAGGTCAAAACCCGCCTCGGTGTCTCTAACGCCACGTTAATACACACATAACACCGCGTAGGTATTAGTCACGTGTTACAACTTACGGGACTCGATTCCGACATACGGAGACCAAATTAAGTCCCAGTTTGCAAAACTCGCCAACACTTAGGTAAAAAACCAAAAAAAGAGGTCAAAACCCGCCTCAGTCGTCTGAACGCCACGTAAACACACACATAACACCATATAAGTATTAGACACGTGTTACAACTTACGGGACTCGATTCCGCCATACGGAGACCAAATTAAGTCCCAGTTTGGAAAACTCGCCAACACTTGGCCAAAAAACTGAAAAAGAGGTCAAAATCCGCCTCGATCGTCCAAACGCCACGCAAACACACACATAGCACCGAGTAGGTATTAAAAACATGTTAGAACCTACAGGACTCGATTCCGACATACAGAGACCGAGTTAAGTCCCAGTTTGTTAAACTCGCCAACACTTATGCAAAAAGCCAAAACAACAGATCAAAACCCGCCTCGGTCGTTCGAATGCCATGCAAACACACACATAACACCGTTTAGGAATTAGTCACGTGTTATAACTTATGGGACTCGATTACGACATACGGAGACCGAGTTAAGTCCCAGTTTGCAAAACTCACCAACACTTAGGCAAAAAGCCAAAAAATAGGTCAAAACCCGCCTCAGTCGTCCGAATGCCACGCAAACACACACATACCACCGCGTAGGTATTAGACACGCCTTAGAACTTACGAGACTCAATTCTGACATAAGGAGACCGAATTAAGTCCCAGTTTGCAAAACTCGCTAACACTTAGGAAAAAGCCGAAAAATCGGTCAAAACCAGCCTTGGTCCTCCGAACGCCACGCAAACACACACGTAGCACTGAGTAGGTATTAGAAACATGTTAGAACTGACGAAACTCGATTCTGATATACGGAATCCGAGTTATCGCCCAGTTTTCAAAACTCGCCAACACTTAGGCAAAAAGCCAAAAAATAGGTCAAAACCCGCCTCGGTAGTCCGAACGCCACGTAAACACACATATAACGCCGCGTAGAATTAGTCACGTGTTACAACTTATGGGACTCGATTCCGACATATGGAAGCGGAATTAAGTCCTAGTTTGCAAAACTCGCCAACACTTAGGTACAAATCCGAAAAAAGAGGTCAAAACCCGCCTCGGTCGTCCGAACGCCACACAAACACACACATAGCACCGCGTAGGTATTAGACACGCGTTAGAACTTACGAGACTCGATTCTGACATACGAAGACCGAGTTAAGTCCTAGTTTGCAAAACTCGCTAACACTTAGGCAAAAAGCCGAAAATAGGTCAAAACCTGACTCGATCGTCCGAATGCCACGCAAACACACACATAGCACCGAGTAGGTATTAGAAACATGTTAGAACTTACGGGACTCGATTCCGATATACGAAATTTGAGTTATCGTCCAGTTTTCAAAACTCGCCAACACTTTAGCAAAAAGCCAAAAAATAGGTCAAAACCGGCTCGGTCGTCCGAACGCCACGTAAATACACACATAATATCGCATAGGTATTAGTCACGTGTTACAACTTACGGGACTCGATTCCGACATACGGAGACCGAGTTAAGTTCCAGTTTGCAAAACTCGCCAATACTTAGGTTAAAAGCTGAAAAATAGGTCAAAACCCGCTTCGGTTGTCTGAACGCAACGCAAACACACACATAGCACCGCGTAGGTATTAAACACGTGTTAGAACTTACAGGACTCTATTCTGACATACGGAGACTGAGTTAAGTCCCAGTTTGTAAAACATGCCAATACTTAGGCAAAAAGCCGAAAAATAAGTCAAAACCCGCCTCGGTCATCCGAACGCCACGCAGATGCACACATAGCACCGAGTAGGTTTTAGACAAGCGTTAGAACTTACGGGACTAAATTACGATATACGAAATCCGAGTTATTGCCCAGTTTGCAAAACTCGCCAACACTTAGGCAAAAAGGTGAAAAATAGGTCAAATCCTGCGTCGGTCATTGGAACGCCACGCAAACACACACATAGCACCGCGTAGGTATTAGACATGCATTAGAACTTATAGGACTCGATTCCGATATACAAAATCCGAGTTATTGCCGAGTTTGCAAAACTCGCTAATAGTTAGGCAAAAAGCCAAAAAAGAGCCCAAACCCCGCCTCGGCCGTCCGAACTCCATACAAACACATACATAGCATCGTGTAGGTATTAGACACGTGTTACAACTTATGAGACTCAATTCTGACATACGGAGACTGAGTTAAGTCCCAGTTTGCAAAACTCGCTAATAGTTAGGCAAAAAGCCGAAAAAGAGCCCAAAACCCGATTAGACCGTCCGAATGCCACGCAAACACACACATAGCACCGCGTAGGTATTAGACATGCGTTACAACTTATGGGACTCGATTCCGACATACGGAGACCGAGTTATCGCCCAATTTCCAAAACTCGCCAACAATTAGGCAAAAATCCAAAAAATAAGTCAAAACCCGCCTCAGTCGTCTGAACGCAACGTAAACACACACGTAGTACCGCGTAGGTATTAGACATGCGTTAGAACTTACGGGATTCAATTCTGACATACGTAGATTGAGTTAAGTTCAGTTTGGAAAACTCGCTAATAGTTAGGCAAAAAGCCGAAAAAGAGCCAAAACCCGCCTCGATCGTCCGAACGCCACGCAAACACACATATAGCACTAACTAGGTATTAGACACGCGTTAGAACTTACTAGGCTCGATTTCGATATAAAGAATCCGAGTTATCGCCTAGTTTGCAAAACTCGCTAATACTTAGGCAAAAAGCCAAAAAATAGGTCAAAACCAGCCTCGGTCGTCTGAACGCAACGCAAACACATACATAGCACTGCGTAGGTATTAGACACGCGTTTGAACTTATGGGACTCAATTCCAATATATTGAATCTGAGTTATCGCCCAGTTTGCAAAACTCGCTAACAATTATGTAAAAAGCTAAAAAAGAGCCCATAACCCGCCTCGGCCATCCGAACGCCACACAAACACACACAAACACAAACATATCACCGCGTAGGTATTAGACACGCGTTACAATTTACGGGACTCAATTCTGACATACAGAGACCGAGTTAAGTCCCAGTTTGTAAAACCCGCTAACAGTTAGGCAAAAAGCCAAAAAAGAGCCCAAAACCCGACTCGGCCGTCTGAACGCCACGCAATCACACCCATAGCACCGCGTAGGTATTAGACACACGTTAAAACTTACGGGACTCGCTTGAACATACTTACTGAAGACCGAATTATCGCTTAGTTTGCTAAACTCAACAACACTTAGGCAAAAAGCCAAAAATAAGTTAAAACACGCCTACCGTCGGTCTAACGCCACACAAACACACACATAGCACCGTGGGTATTAGACACAGCGTTAGAACTTATGGGACTCGAGTCCCAGCATATACGGAGACCGAAAGTTAAGTCCCGGTTGCAAAACCCGCTTAATAGTTAGAAAAAAAGCCGAAAAGAGCCCAAAACCCGCCTTTACGTGTCCAACGCATCATGCAAACACACACATAGCACCGAGTAGGTATTAGACACAGCGTTAGAACTTACGGGACTCGATTCAATATACTGGAATCCGAGAGTTATTGCCGATTTGAAAAACTTTATAACACTTAGGCAAAAAGCCGAAAAATAGGTCAAAACCTGCCTCGGTCGTCCGAACGCCACGCAAACACACACATAGCACCGAGTAGGTATTAGACACGAGTCAGAACTTAGATCACTCGATTTTGATATACGAAATTCGAGTTATCGCCCAATTTACAAAACTCGCCAACACTTAGGTAAAAGGCCGAAAAACAGGTCAAAACCAACCTCAGTAGTCCGAACGCCACGTAAACACACACATAACACCGCGTAAGAATTAGTCACGTGTTACAACTTACGGGACTCGATTCCGACATATGGAGGCGGAATTAAGTCCTAGTTTGCAAAACTCGCCAACACTTAGGCAAAAAATCGAAAAAAGAGGTCAAAACCCGCCTCGGTCGTCCGAATGCCACGCAAACACACACATAGCACCGCGTAGGTATTAGACACGCGTTAGAACTTACGAGACTCGATTCTGACATATGTAGACTGAGTTAAGTCCTAGTTTGTAAAACTCACTAACACTTAGGCAAAAAGCCGAAAAACAGGTCAAAACCCGACTCGGTCGTCCGAACGCCACGCAAACACACACATAGCACTGAGTAGGTATTAAAAACATGTTAGAACTTACAGGACTCGATTCTGATATACGGAATCTGAGTTATCGCCCAGTTTTAAAAAATCGACAACACTTAGGCAAAAAGCCAAAAAATAGGTCAAAACCCGCCTCGGTTGTCCGAACGCCACGTAAACACACACATAATACCGCGTAGGTATTAGTCACGTGTTACAACTTACGAGACTTGATTTCGACATATGGAGACCGAATTAAGTCCCAGTTTGGAAAACTCGCCAACACTTAGGTAAAAAACTGAAAAAGAGGTCAAAACCCGCCTCGATCGTCCAAACGCCACGCAAACCCACACATAGCACCGAGTAGGTATTAAAAAAACTTACGTGACTCGATTCCGATATACGAAATCCGAGTTATCGCCCAGTTTTTAAAACTCGCCAACACTTAGGCAAACAGCCAAAAAATAGGTCAACGCCCACCTCGGTCGTCCGAACGCCACGTTAACACACACATAACACCGCGTAGGTTTTAGTCACGTGTTACAACTTACGGGACTCGATTCTGACATACGGAGACCAAATTAAGTCCCAGTTTGCAAAACTCGCCAACACTTAGGTAAAAAACCAAAAAAAGAGGTCAAAACCCGCCTCGGTCGTCCGAACGCCACATAAACACACACATAACACCATATAGGTATTAAACACGTGTTACAACTTACGGGACTTGATTCCGACATACGGAGACCGAATTAAATCCTAGTTTGGAAAACTCGCCAACACTTAGGTAAAAAGCCAAAAAATAGGTCAAAACCCGCCTCGGTCGTCCGAATGCCACGTAAACACATACATAGCACCGCGTAGGTATTAGACACGCGTTAGAACTTACGAGACTCAATTCTGACATGCGAGACCGAATTAAGTCCCGGTTGCAAAACTCGCTAACACTTAGAAAAAGCCAAAAATCGGTCAAAACCAGCCTTGGTCGTCCGAACGCCACGCAAACACACACGTATAATCGATTAGGTATTAGAAACACGTTAGAATCGACGAAACTCGATTCCGAGATATCGGAATCCGAAGTTATCGCCGATTTTCAAAACTCGCCAACACTTGGGCAAAAAGTCAAAAAATAGGTCAAAACCCCTCGGTGGTCCGAACGCCATGCGTAAACACACATATAACACCGCGTAGAATTAGTCACGTGTTTACAACTTACGGGACTCGATTCTCGAGCATATGGAAGCGGAATTAAGTCCTGGTTTGCAAAACTACGCCAACACTTAGGCAAAAAACCAAAAAGAGGTCAAAACCCACCTCGGTCGTCCGAATACCACGTAAACACACACATAGCACCGGGGTAGGTATTAGACACGCATTAGAACTTCACGAGACTCGATTCTTACATACGGAGACCGAAAGTTAAGTCCTAGTTTGCAAAACTCGCTAACACTTAGGCAAAATGCTTAAAAAACATGTCAAACCCCGACTTCGGTTATCCGAAAGCCACGCAAACACACACATATAGCAAGACCGGTAGGTATTAGAAACATGTTAGAACTTATGGGACTCGATTTGATATCTGAAATCGAGTTATCGCCAGATTTCAAAACTCACCAACAAGCTTAGGCAAAAAGTCAAAAATAGGTCAAAACCCGTCCTCGTCGTCCGAACGCCATGTAAACACACACATAATACTGTGTAGGTATTAGTCACGTGTTACAACTTACGAGACTCGATTTCGACATACGGATACCGAATTAAGTCCCAGTTTGCAAAACTCGCCAACACTTAGGCAAAAAATTGAAAAAGAGGTCAAAACTCGCCTCGATCATCCAAACGCCACGCAAACACACACATAGCACCGAGTAGGTATTAAAACATGTTAGAACTTATGGGACTCGATTCGATATATACGAAATCCGAAGTTATCGCCCATTTTTAAAACTACTTCGCCAACACTTAGGTAAAAAGCGAAAAATAGGTCAAAACCACGCCTCGGTCGTCCGAACGCCACGTTAACACACACATAACACCGCCAGTAGGTATTAGTCACGTGTTACAACTTACGGGACTCGATTCTGACATACGGAGACCGAGTTAATTCCCTGTTTGTAAAACTCGCCAACACTTAGGCAAAAAGCCAAAACAACAGATCAAAACCACCTTTCTATAAATGCAATGCCATGCAAACACACACATAACACCACGTGGGTATTAGACACGCGTATAACTTATGGGACTCGACACGACACACACAGAGACCGAAAGGTTAAGTCCTAGTTTGCAAAACTTCATGACAACACTTAGTCAAAAAGCCAAAAATAGGTCAAAACCCGCCTCGGTGGAATACGCAACGCAACGCAAACACATATATAGCCTTCGCGTGGGTATTGACACACGCGTTAGAACTTACAGGACTCAATTGCAATATATGGAATCGAAAGTTATCGCCCGGTTGCAAAACTCACTAATGATTAGGCAAAAAGATGAAAAAAGAGCCCATAACCCACCTCGGCCATCCGAACGCCACACACAACACACACACACATAGCACCGCGTGTAGGTATTGGACACGCGTTACAACTTACGGGACTCAATTCTGATATACAGAGACCGAGTTAAGTCCTAGTTAGCAAAACCCGCTAACAATTAGGCAAAAAGCCAAAAAAGAGCCCAAAACCCGCCTCGGCCGTCTGAACGCCACGCAATCACACCCATAGCACCGCGTAGGTATTAGACAGACGTTAAAACTTACGGGACTAGCTTCCGATATACTTACGGAGACCGAATAATCGCCTAGTTTACAAAACTCAACAACACTAAGGCAAAAGGCCAAAAAATAAGTTAAAACCCGCCTCAGTCGTCTGAACGCCATGCAAACACACACATAGCACCGCGTAGGTATTAGACACACGTTAGAACTTATGGGACTCGAGTCCGACATACGGAGACCGAGTTAAGTCCCAGTTTGCAAAACCCGCTAATAGTTAGAAAAAAGCCGAAAAAGAGCCCAAAACCCGCTTGTATTCCAACGCCACGCAAAACACACACATATAGCAATCGAGTAGGTATTAGACACGCGTTAGAACTTACGCAACTCGATTCCAATATACGGAATCCGAGTTATTGCCCAGTTTGAAAAACTTTATAACACTTAGGCAAAAAGACAAAAAATAGGTTAAAACCTGCCTCGGTCGTCCGAACGCCACGCAAACACGCACATAGCACCGAGTAGGTATTAAACACGCGTCAGAACTTAGATCACTCAATTCCGATATACGAAATCCGAGTTATCGCCCAATTTGCAAAAATCGCCAACACTTAGGTAGAAGACCGAAAAACAGGTCAAAACCAGCCTCGGTAGTCCGAACGCCACGTAAACACACACATAACAATCGCGCAGGAATTAGTCACATGTTACAACTTACGGGACTCGATTCCACATATGGAGGCTGAATTAAGTCCTAGTTTGCAAAACTCGCCAACACTTAGGAAAAAACCGAAAAAGAGGTCAAAACCCGCCTCGGGTCCAATGCCAATGCCAAACACACACATAGCACCGCGTGAGGTATTAAACACGCGCTAGAAATTACGAGACTCGATTCTGACATATGGAGACCGAGTTAAGTTCTAGTTTGTAAAACTCGCTAACACTTAGGCAAAAACCCGAAAAACAGGTCAAAACCCGACTCGGTCGTCCGAACGCCACGCAAACACACACATTGCACCGAGTAGGTATTAAAAACATGTTAGAACTTACGGGACTCGATTCCGATATCTGAATCGAAAGTTATCGCCAGATTTTCAAAACTCGCCAACACTTAGGCAAAAAGCCAAAAATAGGTCAAAACCCGCCTCGGTCGTCCGAATGCCACGTAAACACACACATAATACCGCGTAGGTATTAGTCACGTGTTACAACTTACGAGACTCGATTTCGACATATGGAGACCGAATTAAGTCCCAGTTTGCAAAACTCGCCAATACTTAGGCAAAAAACTGAAAAAGAGGAAAAAACTAGCCTCGATCATCCAAACCCCACGTAAACACACACATAGCACCGCGTAGGTATTAGACATGCATTAGAACTTACAGGACTCGATTCTGACATACAGAGACCGAGTTAAATCCTAGTTTGCAAAACTCGCCAACACTTAGGCAAAAAGCCAAAAAATAGGTCAAAACCCGCCTCGGTCGTCCGAACGCCACGCAAACACACATATAGCACTAACTAGGTATTAGACACGCGTTAGAACTTACTAGGCTCGATTTCGATATAAAGAATCCGAGTTATCGCCTAGTTTGCAAAACTCGCTAACACTTAGGCAAAAAGCCAAAAAATAGGTCAAAACCAGCCTCGGTCGTCTGAACGCAACGCAAACACATACATAGCACTGCGTAGGTATTAGACACGCGTTAGAACTAATGGGACTCAATTCCAATATATTGAATCGAAAGTTATCGCCAGGTTGCAAAACTACAGCTAACAGCTTAGGCAAAAAAGCTAAAAAAGAGCCTATAACCCGCCTCGGCCATCCGAACGCCACAGAAACACGCACAAACACAAACATAGCACCGCGTAGGTATTAGACACGCGTTACAATTTACGGGACTCAATTCTGACATACAGAGACCGAGTTAAGTCCCAGTTTGTAAAACCCGCTAACAGTTAGGCAAAAAGCCAAAAAAGAGCCCAAAACCCGACTCGGCCGTCTGAACGCCACGCAATCACACCCATAGCACCGCGTAGGTATTAGACACACGTTAAAACTTACGGGACTCGCTTCCGACATACTTACGAAGACCGAATTATCGCCTAGTTTGCTAAACTCAACAACACTTAGGCAAAAAGCCAAAAAATAAGTTAAAACACGCCTCGGTCGTCTGAACGCCACAAAAACACACACATAGCACCGCGTAGGTATTAGACACGCGTTAGAACTTATGGGACTCGAGTCCGACATACGGAGACCGAAAGAAGTCCCGCTTGCAAAACCCGCTAATAGTTAGAAAAAAAAGCCAAAGAGAGCCCCAAAACCGCCCGTCCAAACGCCATGCAAACACACACACATAGCAATCGAGTAGGTATTAGACACGCGTTAGAACTTACGGGACTCGATTCCAATATACTGGAATCCGAAAGTTATTGCCCAGCTTGAAAAAACTTTATAACACTTAGGCAAAAAGCCAAAAATAGGTCAAAACACCGCCTTCGGTCGTCCGAACGCCACGCAAACACACACATAGCACCGAGTAGGTATTAGACACGAGTCAGAACTTAGATCACTCGATTTCGATATACGAAATTCGAGTTATCGCCCAATTTGCAAAACTCGCCAACACTTAGGTAAAAGGCCGAAAAACAGGTCAAAACCAACCTCAGTAGTCCGAACGCCACGTAAACACACACATAACACCGCGTAAGAATTAGTCACGTGTTACAACTTACGGGACTCGATTCCGACATATGGAGGCGGAATTAAGTCCTAGTTTGCAAAACTCGTCAACACTTAGGCAAAAAACCGAAAAAAGAGGTCAAACCCGCCTCGATCGCCGTCCAATGCCACGCAAACACACACATAGCACCGCGTGAGGTATTAGAACAGCGTTAGAACTTACGAGACTCGATTCCGACATATGTAGACCGAAAGTTAAGTCCTAGTTTGTAAAACTCGCTAACACTTAGGCAAAAAGCCGAAAAACAGGTCAAAACCCGACTCGATCGTCCGAACGCCACGCAAACACACACATAGCAATCGAGTAGGTATTAAAACATGTTAGAACTTACGGACTCGATTACGATATACTAATCGAGTTATCGCCGATTTTAAAAAAATCGACAACACTTAGGCAAAAAGCCAAAAAATAGGTCAAAACCCACCTCGGTCGTCCGAACGCCACGTAAACACACACATAATACCGCGTAGGTATTAGTCACGTGTTACAACTTACGAGACTTGATTTCGACATATGGAGACCGAATTAAGTCCCAGTTTGGAAAACTCGCCAACACTTAGGTAAAAAAGCGAAAAAGAGGTCAAAACCCACTTTCGATCGTCCAAACGCCACGCATGAAACCCACACATAGCACCGGTAGGTATTAAAAAAACTTACGGGACTCGATTCCGATATGAAATCCGAGTTATCGCCAGCTTTTAAAACTCGCCAACACTTAGTAAACAAATGTAAAAAATAGGTCAACGCCCACCTCGGTCGTCCGAACGCCACGTTAACACACACATAACACCGCGTAGGTTTTAGTCACGTGTTACAACTTACGGGACTCGATTCTGACATACGGAGACCAAATTAAGTCCCAGTTTGCAAAACTCGCCAACACTTAGGTAAAAAACCAAAAAAAAGAGGTCAAAACCCGCCTCGGTCGTCCGACCGCCACATAAACACACACATAACACCATATAGGTATTAAACACGTGTTACAACTTACGGGACTTGATTCCGACATACGGAGACCGAATTAAATCCTAGTTTGGAAAACTCGCCAACACTTAGGCAAAAAGCCAAAAAATAGGTCAAAACCCGCCTCGGTCGTCCGAATGCCACGTAAACACATACATAGCACCGCGTAGGTATTAGACACGCGTTAGAACTTACGAGACTCGATTCTGACATGCGGAGACCGAATTAAGTCCCAGTTTGCAAAACTCGCTAACACTTAGGAAAAAGCCAAAAAATCGGTCAAAACCAGCCTTGGTCGTCCGAACGCCACGCAAACACACACGTAGCACTGAGTAGGTATTAGAAACACGTTAGAACTGACGAAACTCGATTCCGATATACGGAATCCGAGTTATCGCCCAGTTTTCAAAACTCGCCAACACTTAGGCAAAAAGTCAAAAAATAGGTCAAAACCCGCCTCGGTAGTCCGAACGCCACGTAAACACACATATAACACCGCGTAGAATTAGTCACGTGTTACAACTTACGGGACTCGATTCCGACATATGGAAGCGAAATTAAGTCCTAGTTTGCAAAACTCGCCAACACTTAGGCAAAAAACCAAAAAAAGAGGTCAAAACCCGCCTCGGTCGTCCGAATACCACGTAAACACACACATAGCACCGGGTAGGTATTAGACACGCATTAGAACTTACGAGACTCGATTCTTACATACGGAGACCGAGTTAAGTCCTAGTTTGCAAAACTCGCTAACACTTAGGCAAAATGCCGAAAAACATGTCAAAACCCGACTCGGTTATCCGAAAGCCACGCAAACACACACATAGCACCGAGTAGGTATTAGAAACATGTTAGAACTTATGGGACTCGATTTCGATATACGAAATCTGAGTTATCGCGCAGTTTTCAAAACTCACCAACAGTTAGGCAAAAAGTCAAAAAATAGGTCAAAACCCGTCTCGGTCGTCCGAACGCCATGTAAACACACACATAATACTGTGTAGGTATTAGTCACGTGTTACAACTTACGAGACTCGATTTCGACATACGGATACCGAATTAAGTCCCAGTTTGCAAAACTCGCCAACACTTAGGCAAAAAATTGAAAAAGAGGTCAAAACTCGCCTCGATCATCCAAACGCCACGCAAACACACACATAGCACCGAGTAGGTATTAAAAACATGTTAGAACTTATGGGACTCGATTCCGATATACGAAATCCGAGTTATCACCCATTTTTTAAAACTCGCCAACACTTAGGTAAAAAGCCAAAAAATAGGTCAAAACCCGCCTCGGTCGTCCGAACGCAACGTTAACACACACATAACACCGCGTAGGTATTAGTCACATGTTACAACTTACGGGACTCGATTCTGACATACGGAGACCGAGTTAATTCCCTGTTTGTAAAACTCGCCAACACTTAGGCAAAAAGCCAAAACAACAGATCAAAACCAGCCTCGGTCGTCTGAATGCCATGCAAACACACACATAACACCACGTAGGTATTAGACACGCGTTATAACTTATGGGACTCGATTACGACATAC
Source organism: Panax ginseng (assembly GCA_020205605.1). Lineage (NCBI taxonomy): Eukaryota > Viridiplantae > Streptophyta > Magnoliopsida > Apiales > Araliaceae > Panax > Panax ginseng. Next base: position 70,806,676 of record CM035128.1, on the reverse strand, counting down.
AGAGACCGAGTTAAGTCCTAGTTTGCAAAACTCGCCAACACTTAGTCAAAAAGCCAAAAAATAGGTCAAAACCCGCCTCGGTCGTCTGAACGCAACGCAAACACATATATAGCACTGCGTAGGTATTAGACACGCGTTAGAACTTACAGGACTCAATTGCAATATGTGGAATCTGAGTTATCGCCCAGTTTGCAAAACTCACTAATAGTTAGGCAAAAAGATGAAAAAGAGCCCATAACCCACCTCGACCATCCGAACGCCACGCAAACACACACATAGCACTGCGTAGGTATTAGACACGCGTTACAACTTACGGGACTCAATTCTGATATACAGAGACCGAGTTAAGTCCTAGTTTGCAAAACCCGCTAACAATTAGGCAAAAAGCCAAAAAAGAGCCCAAAACCCGCCTCGGCCGTCTGAACGCCACGCAATCACACCCATAGCACCGCGTAGGTATTAGACACACGTTAAAACTTACGGGACTAGCTTCCGACATACTTACGGAGACCGAATAATCGCCTAGTTTACAAAACTCAACAACACTAAGGCAAAAGGCCAAAAAATAAGTTAAAACCCGCCTCAGTCGTCTGAACGCCATGCAAACACACACATAGCACCGCGTAGGTATTAGACACACGTTAGAACTTATGGGACTCGAGTCCGACATACGGAGACCGAGTTAAGTCCCAGTTTGCAAAACCCGCTAATAGTTAGAAAAAAGCCGAAAAAGAGCCCAAAACCCGCTTCGGCCGTCCGAACGCCACGCAAACACACACATAGCACCGAGTAGGTATTAGACACGCGTTAGAACTTACGCAACTCGATTCCAATATACGGAATCCGAGTTATTGCCCAGTTTGAAAAACTTTATAACACTTAGGCAAAAAGACAAAAAATAGGTTAAAACCTGCCTCGGTCGTCCGAACGCCACGCAAACACGCACATAGCACCGAGTAGGTATTAAACACGCGTCAGAACTTAGATCACTCAATTCCGATATACGAAATCCGAGTTATCGCCCAATTTGCAAAAATCGCCAACACTTAGGTAGAAGACCGAAAAACAGGTCAAAACCAGCCTCGGTAGTCCGAACGCCACGTAAACACACACATAACACCGCGTAGGAATTAGTCACATGTTACAACTTACGGGACTCGATTCCGACATATGGAGGCGGAATTAAGTCCTAGTTTGCAAAACTCGCCAACACTTAGGAAAAAAACCGAAAAAAGAGGTCAAAACCCGCCTCGGTGGTCCGAATGCCACGCAAACACACACATAGCACCGCGTAGGTATTAAACACGCGTTAGAAATTACGAGACTCGATTCTGACATATGGAGACCGAGTTAAGTTCTAGTTTGTAAAACTCGCTAACACTTAGGCAAAAACCCGAAAAACAGGTCAAAACCCGACTCGGTCGTCCGAACGCCACGCAAACACACACATTGCACCGAGTAGGTATTAAAAACATGTTAGAACTTACGGGACTCGATTCCGATATACGGAATCTGAGTTATCGCCCAGTTTTCAAAACTCGCCAACACTTAGGCAAAAAGCCAAAAAATAGGTCAAAACCCGCCTCGGTCGTCCGAATGCCACGTAAACACACACATAATACCGCGTAGGTATTAGTCACGTGTTACAACTTACGAGACTCGATTTCGACATATGGAGACCGAATTAAGTCCCAGTTTGCAAAACTCGCCAATACTTAGGCAAAAAACTGAAAAAGAGGAAAAAACCAGCCTCGATCATCCAAACCCCACGTAAACACACACATAGCACCGCGTAGGTATTAGACATGCATTAGAACTTACAGGACTCGATTCTGACATACAGAGACCGAGTTAAATCCTAGTTTGCAAAACTCGCCAACACTTAGGCAAAAAGCCAAAAAATAGGTCAAAACCCGCCTCGGTCGTCCGAACGCCACGTAAACACACACATAATACCATATAGGTATTAGACACGTGTTACAACTTACGGGACTCGATTCCGACATACGGAGACCGAATTAAGTCTCAGTTTGGAAAACTGGCTAACACTTAGGCAAAACTCGCTAACACTTAGGCAAAAAGCCAAAAAATAGGTCAAAACCAGCCTCGATCGTCTGAACGCAACGCAAACACATATATAGTACTGCGTAGGTATTAGACACGCGTTATAACTTACAGGACTCAATTCCAATATATGGAATCTGAGTTATCGCCCAGTTTGCAAAACTTGCTAACAGTTAGGCAAAAAGCTGAAAAAGAGCCCATAACCCACCTCGGCCATCCGAACGCCACGTAAACACACACATAGCACCACGTAGGTATTAGACACGCGTTACAACTTACAGGACTCAATTCCGACATACGGAGACCGAGTTAAGTCCCAGTTTGCAAAACCCGCTAATAGTTAGAAAAAAAGCCGAAAAAGAGCCCAAAACCGCTTTTCCGTCCGTCCAACGCCACGCAAACACACACATAGCAATTTAGTAGGTATTAGACACAGCGTTAGAACTTACGGACTCAATTCTAATATACGAAAATCCGAGTTATTGCCCAGTTTGAAAAAACTTTATAACGCTTTAGGCAAAAAGTCAAAAATAGGTCAAAACACGCCTTCGGTCGTCCAACACCACGCAAACACACACATAGCACCGAGTAGGTATTAGAAACATGTTAGAACTTACGGGACTCGATTCAAATATACGGAATCTGAGTTATCGTCCAGTTTTCAAAACTCGCCAACACTTAGGCAAAAAGGCAAAAAATAGGTCAAAACCCGCCTCGGTCATCCGAATGCCACGTAAACACACACATAATACCGCGTAGGTATTAGTCACGTGTTACAACTTACGAGACTCGATTTCGACATATGGAGACCGAATTAAGTCCCAGTTTGCAAAACTCGCCAACACTTAGGCAAAAAACTGAAAAAGAAGTCAAAACCCGCCTCGATCGTCCAAACGCCACGCAAACACACACATAGCACCGAGTAGGTATTAAAAACATGTTAGAACTTACGGGACTAGATTCCGATATACGAAATCCGAGTTATCGCCCAGTTTTTAAAACTCGCCAACACTTAGGCAAAAAGCCAAAAAATAGGTCAAAACCCGCCTCGGTATTCTGAACGCCACGTTAACACACATATAACACCGCGTAGGTATTTGTCACGTGTTACAACTTACGGGACTCGATTCCGACATACGGAGACTAAATTAAGTCCCAGTTTGCGAAACTCGCCAACACTTAGGTAAAAAACCAAAAAAAGAGGTCAAAATCCGCTTCGGTCGTCCAAACGCCACGCAAACACACACATAGCACCGCATAGGTATTAGACATGCATAAGAACTTACAGGACTCGATTCCGACATACAGAGACCGAATTAAGTCCCAGTTTGGAAAACTCGCCAACATTTGGGCAAAAAACTGAAAAAGAGGTCAAAACCCGCCTCGTCGTCCAAATGCCACGCAAACACACACATAGTACCGCGTAGGTATTAGACACGTGTTAGAACTTACGAGACTCGATTCTGACATACGGAGACCGAGTTAAGTCCCAGTTTGCAAAACTCGCTAACACTTAGGAAAAAGCCGAAAAATCGGTCAAAACCAGCCTTGGTTGTCCGAACGCCACGCAAACACACACGTAGCACTGAGTAGGTATTAGAAACATGTTAGAACCGATTTAAACTCGATTCGATATACTAATCCGAAAGTTATCGCCCGCTTTTCAAAACTCGCCAACACTTAGGCAAAAAGCCAAAAAATAGGTCAAAACCAGCCTCGGTAGTCCTAACGCCACGTAAACACACATATAACACCGCGTAGAATTAGTCACGTGTTATAACTTACGGGACTCGATTCTGACATATGGAAGCGGAATTAAGTCCTAGTTTGCAAAACTCGCGAACACTTAGGCAAAAAACCGAAAAAAGAGGTCAAAACCCGCCTCGGTCGTCCGAATACCACGTAAACACACACATAGCACCGGGTAGGTATTAGACTTGCGTTAGAACTTACGAGACTCGATTCTTACATACGGAGACCGAGTTAAATCATAGTTTGCAAAACTCGCTAACACTTATGCGAAATGCCGAAAAACATATCAAAACCCGACTCGGTCATCCGAAAGCCACGCAAACACACACATAGCACCGAGTAGGTATTAGAAACATGTTAGAACTTACGGGACTCGATTTCGATATACGGAATCTTAGTTATTGTGCAGTTTTCAAAACTCGCCAACACTTAGGCAAAAAGCCAAAAAATAGGTCAAAACCCGTCTCGGTCGTCCGAACGCCATGTAAACACACACATAATACTGTGTAGGTATTAGTCACGTGTTATAACTTACGAGACTCGATTTCGACATACGGATACCGAATTAATTCCCAGTTTGCAAAACTCGCCAACACTTAGGCAAAAAACTGAAAAAGAGGTAAAAACTCGCCTCGATCATCCAAACGCCACGCAAACACACACATAACACCGAGTAGGTATTAAAAACATGTTAGAACTTATGGGACTCGATTCCGATATACGAAATCCGAGTTATCGCCCAGTTTTTAAAACTCGCCAACACTTAGGCCAAAAGCCAAAAAATAGGTCACAACCCGCCTCGGTCGTCCGAATGCCACGTAAACACACACATAATACCGCGTAGGTATTAGTCACGTGTTACAACTTACGGGACTCGATTCCGACATACGGAGACCAAATTAAGTCCCAGTTTTCAAAACTCGCCAACACTTAGGTAAAAAACAAAAAAGAGGTCAAAACCCGCCTCGATTGGTCAAATGCCACGCAAACATACACAAGACCGCTGCGAGGTATTAGAACATGCATTAGAACTTACAGGACTCGATTCCGACATACAGAGACCGAGTTAAGTCCTAGTTTGCAAAACTCGCCAACACTTAGGCAAAAAGCCAAAAAATAGGTCAAAACCCGCCTCGGTCGTCCGAACGCCACGTAAACACACACATAATACCATATAGGTATTAGACATGTGTTACAACTTACGGGACTCGATTCTGACATACGGAGACCGAATTAAGTCCCAGTTTGGAAAACTCGCCAACACTTAGGCAAAACTCGCTAACACTTAGGCAAAAAGCCAAAAAGTAGGTCAAAACCAACCTCGGTCGTCTGAACGCAATGCAAACACATATATAGCACTGCGTAGGTATTAGACACGCGTTAGAACTTACAGGACTCAATTCCAATATATGGAATCTGAGTTATCGCCCAGTTTGCAAAACTCGCTAACAGTTAGGCAAAAAGCTGAAAAAGAGCCCATAACCCACCTCGGCCATCCGAACGCCACGCAAACACACACATAGCACCAGCAGAGGTATTAGACACATCTACATAACTTACGGGACTCAATTCTGACATACAGAGACCGAGTTAAGTCCCAGTTCGCAAAACCCGCTAACAATTAGGCAAAAAGCCATAAAAGAGCCCAAAACCCGCCTCGGCCGTCTGAATGCCACGCAATCACACCCATAACACCGCATAGGTATTAGACACACGTTAAAACTTACGGGACTCGCTTCCGACATACTTACGGAGACCGAATAATCGCCTAGTTTACAAAACTCAATAACACTTAGGCAAAAGGCCAAAAAATAAGTTAAAACCCGCCTCAGTCGTCTGAACGCCATGCAAACACACACATAGCACCGCGTAGGTATTAGACACGCGTTAGAACTTATGGGACTCGAACCCAGAAGCTTATACGGAGACCGAAAGTTAAGTCCTAGTTTGCAAAACCCGCTAATAGTTAGAAAAAAAAGCCAAAAAGAGCCCAAAACCCGCTTGATAGTCCGAACGCCACGCAAACACACACATAGCAATCGAGTAGGTATTAGACACGCGTTAGAACTTACGGGACTCGATTCCAATATACTGAATTGAAAGTTATTGCCCAGTTTGAAAAACTTTATAACACTTAGGCAAAAAGCCAAAAAATAGGTCAAAACCTGCCTCAGTCGTCCGAACGCCACGCAAACACACACATAGCACCGAGTAGGTATTAAACACGCATCAGAACTTAGATCACTCAATTCCGATATACGAAATCCGAGTTATCGTCCAATTTGCAAAACTCGCCAACACTTAGGTAAAAGACCGAAAAACAGGTCAAAACCAGCCTCGGTAGTCCGAACGCCACGTAAACACACACATAACACTGCGTAGGAATTAGTCACATGTTACAACTTACGGGACTCGATTCCGACATATGGAGGCGGAATTAAGTCCTAGTTTGCAAAACTCGCCAACACTTAGGAAAAAAATCGAAAAAGAGGTCAAAACCCGCCTCGGTGGTCCGAATGCCACGCAAACACACACATAGCACCGCGTAGGTATTAAACACGCGTTAGAAATTACGAGACTCGATTCTGACATATGGAGAACGAGTTAAGTTCTAGTTTGTAAAACTCGCTAACACTTAGGCAAAAAGTCGAAAAACAGGTCAAAACCCGACTCGGTCGTCCGAACGCCACGCAAACACACAGATAGCACCGAGTAGGTATTAGAAACATGTTAGAACTTACGGGACTCGATTCCGATAAACAGAATCTGAGTTATCGCCCAGTTTTCAAAACTCGCCAATACTTAGGCAAAAAGCCAAAAAATAGGTCAAAACCCGCCTCGGTCGTTCGAATGCCACGTAAACACACACATAATACCGCGTAGGTATTAGTCACGTGTTACAACTTACGAGACTCGATTTCGACATATGGAGACCGAATTAAGTCCCAGTTTGCAAAACTCGCCAATACTTAGGCAAAAAACTGAAAAAGAAGTCAAAACCCGCCTCGATCGTCTAAACCCCACGCAAACACACACATAGCACCGCGTAGGTATTAGACATGAATTAGAACTTACAGGACTCGATTCCGACATACAGAGACCGAGTTAAGTCCTAGTTTGCAAAACTCGCCAACACTTAGGCAAAAAGCCAAAAAATAGGTCAAAACCCGCCTCGGTCGTCCGAATGCCACGTAAACACACACATTATACCATATAGGTATTAGACACGTGTTACAACTTACAGGACTCGATTCCGACATACGGATACCGAATTAAGTCCCAGTTTGGAAAACTCGCTAACACTTAGGCAAAACTCGCTAACACTTAGGCAAAAAGCCAAAAAATAGGTCAAAACCAGCCTCGGTCGTCTGAACGCAACGCAAACACATATATAGCACTGCGTAGGTATTAGACACGCGTACGAACTTACGGGACTCAATTCCAATATATGGAATCTTAGTTATCGCCCAGTTTGCAAAACTCGCTAACAGTTAGGCAAAAAGCTGAAAAAGAGCCCATAACCCACCTCGGCCATCCGAACGCCACACAAACACACACATAGCACCGCGTAGGTATTTGACACGCGTTACAACTTACGGGACTCAATTCTGACATACAGAGACCGAGTTAAGTCCAAGTTTTGCAAAACCCGCTAACAATTAGGCAAAAAGCCAAAAAAGAGCCCAAAACCCGCCTCGGCCGTCTGAACGCCACGCAATCACACCCATAGCACCGCGTAGGTATTAGACACACGTTACAACTTACGGGACTCGCTTCCGACATACTTACGGAGACCGAATTATCGCCTAGTTTGCAAAACTCAACAACACTTAGGCAAAAAGCCAAAAAATAAGTTAAAACCCGCCTCAGTTGTCTGAATGCCACGCAAACACACACATAGCACCGCGTAGGTATTAGACACGCGTTAGAACTTATGGGACTCGAGTCCGACATACGGAGATCGAAGTTAAGTCCCGGTTGCAAAACCCGCTAATAGTTAGAAAAAAAGCCAAAAAGAGCCCAAAACTCCTTTGGTAGTCAACGCATACGCAAACACACACATAGCACCGAGTAGGTATTAGACACGCGTTAGAACTTATGGGACTCGATTCCAATATACGGAATTCGAGTTATTGCCCAGTTTGAAAAACTTTATAACACTTAGGCAAAAAGCCGAAAAATAGGTCAAAACCTACCTCGGTCGTCCGAACGCCACGCAAACACACACATAGCACCGAGTAGGTATTAGAAACATGTTAGAACTTACGGGAATCGATTCTGATATACGGAATCTGAGTTATCGCCCAGTTTTCAAAACTCGCCAACACTTAGGCAAAAAGCCAAAAAATAGGTCAAAACCCGCCTCGGTCGTCCGAATGCCACGTAAACACACACATAATACCGCGTAGGTATTAGTCACGTGTTACAACTTACGAGACTCGATTTCGACATATGGAGACCGAATTAAGTCCCAGTTTGGAAAACTCGCCAACACTTAGGAAAAAAACCGAAAAAGAGGTCAAAACCCGCCTCGATGGTCCGAATGCCACGCAAACACACACATAGCACTGCGTAGGTATTAAACACGCGTTAGAACTTACGAGACTCGATTCTGACATATGGAGACCGAGTTAAGTTCTAGTTTTAAAAAACTCGCTAACACTTAGGCAAAAACCGAAAAACAGGTCAAAACCCGACTCGGTCATCCGAACGCCACGCAAACACACACATAGCACCGAGTAGGTATTAGAAACATGTTAGAACTTGCGGGACTCGATTCCGATATACAGAATCTGAGTTATCGCCCAGTTTTCAAAACTCGCCAATACTTAGGCAAAAAGCCAAAAAATAGGTCAAAACCCGCCTCGGTCGTTCGAATGCCACGTAAACACACACATAATACCGCGTAGGTATTAGTCACGTGTTACAACTTACGAGACTCGATTTCGACATATGGAGACCGAATTAAGTCCCAGTTTGCAAAACTCGCCAATACTTAAGCAAAAAACTGAAAAAGAAGTCAAAACCTGCCTCGATCGGCCAAACCCCACGCAAACACACATATAGCACCACGTAGGTATTAGACATGCATTAGAACTTACAGGACTCGGTTCCGACATACAGAGACCGAGTTAAGTCCTAGTTTGCAAAACTCGCCAACACTTAGGCAAAAAGCCAAAAAATAAGTCAAAACCCGCCTCGGTCGTTCGAACGCCACGTAAACACACACATAATACCGCGTAGGTATTAGTCATGTGTTACAACTTACGAGACTCGATTTCAACATACGGAGACCAAATTAAGTCCTAGTTTGCAAAACTCGCCAATACTTAGGTAAAAAACCAAAAAAAGATGTCAAAACCCGCCTCGGTCGTCCAAACACCATGCAAACACACACATAGCACCGCGTAGGTATTAGACATGCATTAGAACTTACAGGACTCGATTCCGACATACAGAGACCGAGTTAAGTCCTAGTTTGCAAAACTCGCCAACACTTAGGCAAAAAGCCAAAAAATAAGTCAAAACCCGCCTCGGTCGTCCGAACGCCACGTAAACACACTCATAACACCATATAGGTATTAGTCACGTGTTACAACTTACGAGACTCGATTTCGACATATGGAGACCGAATTAAGTCCCAGTTTGCAAAACTCGCCAATACTTAGGCAAAAAACTGAAAAATATGTCAAAACCCGCCTCGATCGTCCAAACGCCACGCAAACACAAACATAGCACCGAGTAGGTATTAAAAACATGTTAGAACTTACGGGACTAGATTCCGATATACAGAGACCGAGTTAAGTCCCAGTTTGCAAAACTCGCTAACACTTAGGCAAAAAGCAAAAAATAGGTCAAAACCCGCCTCGGTCGTCTGAGCGCCACGCACACATGCACATAGAACCGCGTAGTTATTAGACACGCATTAGAACTTACGGGACTCGATTCTGACATACGGAGACCGAGTTAAGTCCCAGTTTGTAAAACTCACCAACACTTAGGCAAAAAGCCAAAACAACATATCAAAACCCGCCTCGGTCGTCCGAATGCCATGCAAACACACACATAACACCGCATAGGTATTAGACGCGCGTTATAACTTATGGGACTCGATTACGACATACGGAGACCGAGTTAAGTCCCAGTTTGCAAAACTCACCAACACTTAGGCAAAAAGCCAAAAATAGGTCAAAACCCGCCTCGATTAAATCCAAGATGCCACGCAAAACACACACATAGCACCGCCAGTGTAGGTATTAAACACGCATTAGAACTTACGAGACTCGATTCTGACATACGGAGACCGAGTTATGTCCCAGTTTGCAAAACTCGCTAACACTTAGGTAAAAACCTGAAAAACCGGTCAAAACCAGCCTTGGTCGTCCGAACGCCACGCAAACACACACATAGCACTGAGTAGGTATTAAAAACACGTTAGAACCGACGGGACTCGATTCGATATCACGGAATACGAGTTATCGCCCGATTTTCAAAACTTCGCCAACACTTAGGCAAAAAGCCAAAAATAGGTCAAAACCCGCCTCTAGGTCCGAACGCCACGTAAACACACATATAACACCGCGTGGAATTATTCACGTGTTACAACTTACGGACTCGATTCCGAGCATATGGAAGCGGAATTAAGTCCTGGTTTGCAAAACTCGCCAACACTTACGCAATAAATCGAAAAAGAGGTAAAAACCCGCTTCGGTCGTCCAATGCCACGCAAACACACACATAGCATCGGGTAGGTATTGAACACGCGTTAGAACTTACGAGACTCGATTCGACATATGGAGACCGAGGTTAAATCCTAGTTTGTAAAACTTCGCTAACACTTAGACAAAAGCCAAAAAGCAGTTTAAACCCCTTAACCGGTCGTCCGACGCCATGCAACCAACACACATAGCAATCGGTAGGTATTAGAAACATGTTAGAACTTACGGGACTCGATTACGATATCTGAGAATCTGAGTTATCGCCCAATTTTCAAAACTCACCAACACTTAGGCAAAAAGCCAAAAAATAGGTAAACCCGCCTCGATCGTCCGAACACCACGTAAACACACACATAATAATGCGTGTAGGTATTAGTCACGTGTTACAACTTACGAGACTTCGATTTCGACATCTGAGACCGAATTAAGTCCTAGTTTGCAAAACTCGCCAACACTTAGGCAAAAAACTGAAAAAGAGGTCAAAACTCGTCTCGATCGTCCAAACGCCACGCAAACACACATAGCACCGAGTAGGTATTAAAAACAAGTTAGAACATACATGACTCGATTTCGATATCTGAAATCGAGTTATCGCCGATTTTAAAACTCGCCACACTTAACGCAAAAGCCAAAAAATAGGTCAAAACCATACGATCGTTCGAACATACGTTAACACACACATAACATCAGCGTAGGTATTAGTCACGTTGTTACAACTTACGGGACTCGATTTCGACATACGAAGACCGAATTAGGTCCCAGTTTGCAAAATTCGCCAACACTTAGGTAAAAAACCAAAAAAAGAGGTCAAAACCCGCCTCGGTGGGTCCAAAACCACGCAAACACACACATAGCACCGCGTAGGTATTAGACATGCATTAGAACTTACGGGACTCGATTCCGACATACAGAGACCGAAAGTTAAGTCCTGGTTTGCAAAACTTCGCCATCACTTAGGCAAAAAAGCCAAAAATAGGTCAAAACCCGCCTCGATCGTCCGACGCCACGTAAACACACACATAATACCATATAGGTATTGAACCGTGTTACAACTTACGGGACTCGATTCTGACATACGGAGACCGAATTAAGTCCTAGTTTGGAAAACTCGCCAACACTTGGGCAAAAAACTGAAAAAGAGGTCAAAACCCGCCTCGATCGTCCAAATGCCACGCAAACACACACATACGGAGACCGAGTTAAGTCCCGCTTGCAAAACCCGCTAATAGTTAGAAAAAAAAGCCAAAAAGATCCAAAAACCCATTACCAGTCCAACGCATACTTGAACACACACATAAAGACCGGTAGTAGGTATTAGACAGCACGTTAGAACTTACGGGACTCGATTCCAATATCTGAATCCGAAGTTATTGCCCATTTTGAAAAACTTTATAACACTTAGGCAAAAAGCCAAAATAGGTCAAAACACACCTTGGTCGTCCGAACGCCACGCATAACACACACACAGCAACTTAAGTAGGTATTAGACACGCGTCAGAACTTACATCACTCGATTCCGATATACGAAATTCGAGTTATCGCCCAATTTAAAAAACTCTCCAACACTTAGGTAAAAGGCCGAAAAACAGGTCAAAACCAACCTCAGTAGTTAAGTCCTAGTTTGCAAAACTCGCCAACACTTAGGCAAAAGCCAAAAAATAGGTCAAAACCCGCCTCGGTAGTCCGAACGCCACGTAAACACACACATAACACCGCGTAGGAATTAGTCCCGTGTTACAACTTACGGGACTCGATTCCGACATATGGAGGCGGAATTAAGTCCTAGTTTGCAAAACTCGCCAACACTTAGGCAAAAAACCGAGAAAAGAGGTCAAAACCCGCCTCGGTCGTCCGAATACCACGTAAACACACACATAGCACCGGGTAGGTATTTGACACGCGTTAGAACTTACAAGACTCGATTCTTACATACGGAGACCGAGTTAAGTCCTTGTTTGTAAAACTCGCTAACACTTAGGCGAAATGCCGAAAAACCGGTCAAAACCCACCTTGGTCGTCCGAACGCCATGCAAACACACACAAAACACTGAGTAGGTATTAGAAACATGTTAGAACTGACGGGACTCGATTCCGATATACGGAATCCGAGTTATCGCCCAGTTTTCAAAACTCGCCAACATTTAGTCAAAAAGCCAAAAAATAGGTCAAAACCCACCTCGGTAGTCCGAACGCCACGTAAACACACACATAACACCGCGTAGGTATTAGTCTTGTGTTACAACTTACGGGACTCGATTCTGACATATAGAGGCCGAATTAAGTCCTAGTTTGCAAAACTCGCCAACACTTAGGCAAAAAACAAAAAAAGAGGTCAAAACCCACCTCGGTCTTTGGAACACCACGCAAACACACACATAGCACCGCGTAGGTATTAGACACGCGTTAGAACTTACGGGACTCGATTCCGACATATAGAGACCGCGTTAAGTCAAAAAACAGTTCAAAACCCACCTCGGTCGTCCGAACGCCACACAAACTCACACATAGCACCGCGTATGTATTAGACATGTGTTAAAACTTACGGGACTCGATTCCGACATATGGAGACCGAGTTAAGTTCTAGTTTGCAAAACTCGCCAATACTTAGGTTAAAAGCTGAAAAATAGGTCAAAACCCGCTTCGGTCGTCTGAACGCCACACAAACACACACACAGCACCGCGTAGGTATTAAACACGTGTTAGAACTTACAGGACTCTATTCTGACATACGGAGACTGAGTTAAGTCCCAATTTGTAAAACATGCCAATACTTAGGCAAAAAGCCGAAAAATAAGTCAAAACCCGCCTCGGTCATCCGAACGCCACGCAGATGCACACATAGCACCGAGTAGGTTTTAGACAAGCGTTAGAACTTACGGGACTAAATTACGATATACAAAATCCGAGTTATTGCCCAGTTTGCAAAACTCGCCAACACTTAGGCAAAAAGGTGAAAAATAGGTCAAAACCCGCGTCGGTCATTGGAACGCCACGCAATCACACACATAGCACAGCGTAGGTATTAGACATGCATTAGAACTTACAGGACTCGATTCCGATATACAAAATCCGAGTTATTCTTGAAGTTTTCAAAACTACATAATAATTAGTTAGTAAAAAGCCAAAAAGAGCCCAAACCACTTCTTACCGTCAAAACACCATACAAACATATACATAGCACCGTGTAGGTATTGAACCGTGTTACAACTTATGAGACTCAATTACGACATACGGAGATGAGTTAAGTCCCGGTTGTAAAACTCGCTAATAGTTAGGCAAAAAGCCGAAAAAGAGCCCAAAACCCGATTAGACCGTCCGAATGCCACGCAAACACACACATAGCACCGTGTAGGTATTAGACATGCGTTACAACTTACGGGACTCGATGCTGACATACGGAGACCGAGTTATCGCCCAATTTGCAAAACTCGCCAACAATTAGGCAAAAATCCAAAAATAGGTCAAAACCGCCTCGATGCGATCGAACGCAACGTAAACACACACGTAGTACCGCGTAGATATTAGACATGCGTTAGAACTTACGGGATTCAATTCTGACATACGTAGATTGAGTTAAGTTCAGTTTGGAAAACTCGCTAATAGTTAGGCAAAAGCCAAAAAGAGCCAAAACCGCCTCGATCGTCCGAACGCATACGCAAACACACATATAGCACTAAGTAGGTATTGAGACATCGTTAGAACTTACTAGGCTCGATTCCAGATATAAAGAATCCGAAAGTTATCGCTGGTTTGCAAAACTACATTGTAATACATAGGCAAAAAGCCAAAAAATAGGTCAAAACCAGCCTCGGTCGTCAGAACGCAACGCAAACACATACATAGCACTGCGTAGGTATTAGACACGCGTTAGAACTTACGGGACTCAATTCCAATATATTGAATCTGAGTTATCGCCCAGTTTGCAAAACTCGCTAACAGTTAGGCAAAAAGCTGAAAAAGAGCCCATAACCCGCCTTGGCCATCCTAACGCCACACAAACACACACAAACACAAACATAGCACCGCGTAGGTATTAGACACGCGTTACAATTTACAGGACTCAATTATGACATACAGAGACCGAGTTAAGTCCCAGTTTGCAAAACCCGCTAACAGTTAGGCAAAAAGCCAAAAAAGAGCCCAAAACCCGACTCGGCCGTTTGAACACCACGCAATCACACCCATAGCACCGCGTAGGTATTAGACACACGTTAAAACTTACGGGACTCGCTTCCGACATACTTACGAAGACCGAATTATCGCCTAGTTTGCTAAACTCAACAACACTTAGGCAAAAAGCCAAAAAATAAGTTAAAATGTGCCTCAGTCGTCTGAACGCCACACAAACACACACATAGCACCGCGTAGGTATTAGACACGCGTTAGAACTTATGGGACTCGAGTCCGACATACGGAGACCGAGTTAAGTCCCAGTTTGCAAAACCCGCTAATAGTTAGAAAAAAAGCCGAAAAAGAGCCCAAAAATCCGCCCGTGGTCCAACGCATACGCAAACACACACATAGCACCGAGTAGGTATTAGACACGCGTTAGAACTTACGGGACTCGATTCCAATATACGGAATCCGAGTTATTGCCCAGTTTGAAAAACTTTATAACACTTAGGCAAAAAGCCGAAAAATAGGTCAAAACCTGCCTCGGTCGTCCGAACGCCACGCAAACACACACATAGCACCGAGTAGGTATTAGAAACATGTTAGAACTTACGGGAATCGATTCTGATATACGGAATCCGAGTTATCGCCCAATTTTAAAAAATCGACAACACTTATGCAAAAAGCCAAAAAATAGGTCAAAACCCGCCTCGGTCGTCCGAACGCCACGTAAACACACACATAATACCACGTAGGTATTAGTCACGTGTTACAACTTACGAGACTTGATTTGGACATATGGAGACCGAATTAAGTCCCAGTTTGGAAAACTCACCAACACTTAGGCAAAAAACTGAAAAAGAGGTCAAAACCCGCCTCGATCATCCAAACGCCACGCAAACCCACACATAGCACCGAGTAGGTATTAAAAAAACTTACGGGACTCGATTCCGATATACGAAATCCGAGTTATCGCCCAGTTTTTAAAACTCGCCAACACTTAGGCAAACAGCCAAAAAATAGGTCAACGCCGGCCTCGGTCGTCCGAACGCCACGTTAACACACACATAACACCGCGTAGGTATTAGTCACGTGTTACAACTTACGGGACTCGATTCCGACATACGGAGACCAAATTAAGTCCAAGTTTGCAAAACTCGCCAACACTTAGGTAAAAAACAAAAAAAAAAGGTCAAAACCCGCCTCAGCCGTCCGAACGCCACGTAAACACACACATAACACCATATAGGTATTAAACACGTGTTACAACTTACGGGACTTGATTCTGACATACGGAGACCGAATTAAATCCTAGTTTGGAAAACTCGCCAACACTTGGGCAAAAAACTAAAAAAGAGGTCAAAACCCGCCTCGATCGTCCAAATGCCACGCAAACACACACATAGCATCGCGTCGGTGTTAGACACGCGTTAGAACTTACGAAACTCGATTCTGACATACGGAGACCGAGTTAAGTCCCAGTTTGCAAAACTCGCTAACACTTAGGCAAAAAGCCGAAAAATAGGTCAAAACCCACCTCGGTCGTCTGAGCACCACGCAAACACGCACATAGAACCACGTAGTTATTAGACACGCATTAGAACTTACGGGACTCGATTCTGACATACGGAGACCGAAAGTTAATTCGATTTGTAAAACTACGCCAACACTTAGGCAAAAAGCCAAAACAACGGATCAAAACCAACCTCGGTCGTCCAATGCCATGCAAACACACACATAACAACACCGCGTAGGTATTAGACCGCAGCGTTACATAACTTATGGGACTCGATTACGACATACGGAGACCGAGTTAAGTCCCAGTTTGCAAAACTCACCAACACTTAGGCAAAAAGTCAAAAAATAGGTCAAAACCCGCCTCGGTCGTCCGAATGCCACTCAAACACATACATAGCACCGCGTAGGTATTAGACACGCGTTAGAACTTACGAGACTCGATTCTGACATGTGGAGACCGAATTAAGT
Source organism: Panax ginseng (assembly GCA_020205605.1). Classification (NCBI taxonomy): domain Eukaryota; kingdom Viridiplantae; phylum Streptophyta; class Magnoliopsida; order Apiales; family Araliaceae; genus Panax; species Panax ginseng. The sequence goes on along the minus strand of CM035128.1, from coordinate 70,790,042 downwards.
CCCAGTTTGCAAAACTCGCTAACACTTAGTAAAAAGCCGAAACATCGGTCAAAACCAGCCTTGGTCGTCCGAACGCCATATAAACACACACGTAACACTGAGTAGGTATTAGAAACACGTTAGAACTGACGAAACTCGATTCCGATATACGGAATCTGAGTTATCGCCCAGTTTTCAAAACTTCGCCAACACTTAGGCAAAAAGCCAAAAATAGGTCAAAACCCGCCTCGGTGATCTGACGCCACGTAAACACACATATAACACCGCGTAGAATTAGTCACGTGTTACAACTTACGGGACTCGATTCTGACATATGGAAGCGGAATTAAGTCCTAGTTTGCAAAACTCGCCAACACTTAGGAAAACCCGCCTCGGTCGTCCGAATACCACGTAAACACACACATAGCACCGGGTAGGTATTAGACACGCATTAGAACTTACGAGACTTGATTCTTACATACGGAGACCGAGTTAAATCCTAGTTTGCAAAACTCGCTAACACTTAGGCGAAATGCCGAAAAACATGTCAAAACCCGACTCGGTCATCCGAAAGCACGCAAACACACACATAGCACCGAGTAGGTATTAAAAACATGTTAGAACTTACGGGACTCGATTCTAATATACGGAATCTGAGTTATCGCCTAGTTTTCAAAACTCGCCAACACTTAGGCAAAAAGCCAAAAAATAGGTCAAAACCCGCCTCGGTCGTCCGAACGCCACGTAAACACACACATAATACCGTGTAGGTATTAGTCACGTGTTACAACTTACGAGACTCGATTTACGACATCTGAAGACCGAATTAAGTCCCGGTTGCAAAACTACGCCAACACTTAGGCAAAAAAGCGAAAAAGAGGTCAAAACTTCGCCTCGATCGTCCAAACGCCACGCAAACACATATAGCAAGGTAGGTATTAAAAACAAGTTAGAACTTACGGGACTCGATTCCGATATCACGAAATCAAAGTTATCGCCCGCTTTTAAAACTTCCAACACTTAGGCAAAAAGCCAAAAAATAGGTCAAAACCGCCTATCGGTCCGTCCGAGCATACGTTAACACACACACCAATCCACGTAGGTATTAGTCACGTGTTACAACTTACGGGACTCGATTCCGACATACACGAGACCAAATTAAGTCCCAGTTTGCAAAACTCGCCAACACTTAGGTAAAAAACCAAAAAAAGAGGTCAAAACCCGCCTCTGTCGTCCAAATGCCACGCAAACATACACAGCACCGCGTAGGTATTAGAAATGCATTAGAACTTACAGGACTCGATTCCGACATACAGAGACCGAGTTAAGTCTTAGTTTGCAAAACTCGCCAACACTTAGGCAAAAAGCCAAAAAATAGGTCAAAACCCGCCTCGATCGTCCGAACGCCACGTAAACACACACATAATACCATATAGGTATTAGACACGTGTTACAACTTACGGGACTCGATTCCGACATACGGAGACCGAATTAAGTCCCAGTTTGGAAAACTCGCTAACACTTAGGCAAAACTCGCTAAAAGTTAGGCAAAAAGTCAAAAAATAGGTCAAAACCAGCCTCGGTCGTCTGAACGCAACGCAAACACATATATAGCACTGCGTAGGTATTAGACACGCATTAGAACTTACAGGACTCAATTCCAATATATGGAATCTGAGTTATCGCCCAGTTTGCAAAACTCGCTAACAGTTAGGCAAAAAGCTGAAAAAGAGCCCATAACCCACCTCGGCCATCCGAACGCCACGCAAACACACACATAGCACCGCGTAGGTATTAGACACGTGTTACAACTTACGGGACTCAATTCTGACATACAGAGACCGAGTTAAGTCCCAGTTTGCAAAACCCGCTAACAATTAGGCAAAAAGCCAAAAATGAGCCCAAAACCCGCCTCGGCCGTCTGAACGCCACGCAATCACACCCATAGCACCGCGTAGGTATTAGACACACGTTACAACTTACGGGACTCGCTTCCGACTTACTTACGGAGACCGAATAATCGCCTAGTTTGTAAAACTCAACAACACTTAGGCAAAAGGCCAAAAAATAAGTTAAAACCCGCCTCAGTCGTCTGAACGCCATGCAAACACACACATAGCACCCTGTAGGTATTAGACACGCGTTAGAATTTATGGGACTTGAGTCTGACATACAGAGACCGGGTTAAGTCCCAGTTTGCAAAACCCGCTAATAGTTAGAAAAAAAGCTGAAAAAGAGCCCAAAACCCGCTTGGTCCGGTCCAACGCATACGCAAACACACACACATAGCACCGAGTAGGTATTAGACACACGTTAGAACTTACGGGACTCGATTCCAATATACGGAATCCGAGTTATTTGCCCAGTTTGAAAAACTTTTTAACACTTAGGCAAAAAGCCAAAAAATAGGTCAAAACCTGCCTCGGTCGTCCGAACGCCATGCAAAAACACACATAGCACCGAGTAGGTATTAAACACGCGTCAGAACTTAGATCACTCGATTCCGATATACGAAATCCGAGTTATCGCCCAATTTGCAAAACTCGCCAACACTTAGGTAAAAGACCGAAAAACAGATCAAAACTAGCCTCGGTAGTCCGAACGCCACGTAAACACAGACATAACACCGCGTAGGAATTAGTCACATGTTATAACTTACGGGACTCGATTCCGACATATGGAGGCGGAATTAAGTCCTAGTTTGCAAAACTCGCCAACACTTAGCACCGCGTAGGTATTAAACACGCGTTAGAAATTACGAGACTCGATTCTGACATATGGAGACCGAGTTAAGTTCTAGTTTGTAAAACTCGCTAACACTTAGGCAAAAAGCCGAAAAACAGGTCAAAACCCGACTCGGTCGTCTGAACGCCATGCAAACACACACATAGCACCGAGTAGGTATTAGAAACATGTTAGAACTTACGGGACTCGATTCCGATATACGGAATCTGAGTTATCGCCCAGTTTTCAAAACTCGCCAACACTTAGGCAAAAAGCCAAAAAATAGGTCAAAACCCGCCTCGGTCGTCCGAATGCCACGTAAACACACACATAATACCGCGTAAGTATTAGTCACGTGTTACAACTTACGAGACTCGATTTCGACATATGGAGACCGAATTAAGTCCCAGTTTGCAAAACTCGCTAATACTTAGGCAAAAAACTAAAAAAGAGGTCAAAACCTGCCTCGATCGTCCAAACCCCACGCAAACACACACATAGCACCGCGTAGGTATTAGACATGCATTAGAACTTACAGGACTCGATTCCGACATACAGAGACCGAGTTAAGTCCTAGTTTGCAAAACTCGCCAACACTTAGGCAAAAAGCCAAAAAATAGGTCAAAACCTGCCTCGGTGGTCCGAACGCCACGTAAACACACACATAATACCATATAGGTATTAGACACGTGTTACAACTTACGGGACTCGATTCCAGACATCAGGAGACCAAATTAAGTCCCATTTGGAAAACTCGCCAACACTTAGGCAAAAACCAAAAATAGGTCAAAACCACTTTCTCGGTCGTCTGCAACGCATAACAAACACATATATAGCAATGCGTGGGTATTGAACACAGCGTTAGAACTTACAGACTCAATTTTAATATATGGAATCTGAGTTATCGCCCAGTTTGCAAAACTTGCTAATAGTTAGGCAAAAAGCTGAAAAAGAGCCCATAACCCACCTCGGCCATCCGAACGCCACACAAAACACACACATAGCACAGCAGAGGTATTTGACACGCAGCGTTACAACTTACGGACTCAATTACGACATACAGAGACCGAAAGTTAAGTCCAAGTTTTGCAAAACCCGCTAACAATTAGGCAAAAAGCCAAAAAGAGCCCAAAACCACGCCTACGGTCAACGCAGGCATACCTAATCACACCCATAGCACCGCGTAGGTATTGAACACGTTACAACTTACGGGACTCGCTTCCGACATACTTACGGAGACCGAATTATCGCCTAGTTTGCAAAACTCAACAACACTTAGGCAAAAAGCCAAAAAATAAGTTAAAACCCGCCTCAGTTGTCTGAATGCCACGCAAACACACACATAGCACCGCGTAGGTATTAGACACGCGTTAGAACTTATGGGACTCGAGTCCGACATACGGAGACTGAGTTAAGTCCCAGTTTGCAAAACCCGCTAATAGTTAGAAAAAAAGCCGAAAAAGAGCCCAAAACCTGCTTTGGCCGTCCGAACGCCACGCAAACACACACATAGCACCGAGTAGGTATTAGACACGCGTTAGAACTTATGGGACTCGATTCCAATATACGGAATTCGAGTTATTGCCCAGTTTGAAAAACTTTATAACACTTAGGCAAAAGCCAAAAATAGGTCAAAACACCTTTCGGTCGTCCGAACGCCACGCAAACACACACATAGCAATCGGTGTAGGTATTAGACACGCGTCGAACTTAGATCACTCGATTCCGATATCTGAAATCCGAAGTTATCGCCCAATTTGCAAAACTAGCCAACACTTAGGTCAAAGTAGAAAAATAGGTCAAAACCGACCTCGGTGGTCCGAACGCCATAACGTAAACACACACATAACACCACCGTGTGGAATTAGTCACGTATTACAACTTACGGGACTCGATTCCGACATATGGAGGCGGAATTAAGTCCTAGTTTGCAAAACTCGCCAACACTTGGGAAAAAAACCGAAAAAGGAGGTCAAAACCCACCTTGGTGGTCCGAATGCCACGCAAACACACACATAGCACCGCGTAGGTATTAAACACGCTGCGTTAGAAATTACGAGACTCGATTCGACATATGGAGACCGAAAGTTAAGTTCTAGTTTGTAAAACTCGCTAACACTTAGTGCAAAAAGTCAGAAAAGCGAAGTCAAAACCCCGACTTCGGTTGTCCGAACGCCACGCAAACACACATATAGCACCGAGTAGGTATTAGAAACATGTTAGAACTTACGGGACTCAATTCAAATATACGGAATCTGAGTTATCGTCCAGTTTTCAAAACTCGCCAACACTTAGGCAAAAAGCCAAAAAATAGGTCAAAACCGCCTTTCGTCCAAATGCCACGTAAACACACACATAATACCGCGTAGGTATTAGTCACGTCTACTGACTTACTTGAGACTCGATTTCGACATATGGAGACCGAATTAAGTCCCGGTTGCAAAACTCGCCAACACTTAGGCAAAAAAGCGAAAAAGAGGTCAAAACCCGCCTCGATCGTCCACTCGCCATGCAAACACACACATAGCACCGCATGGCGGGTATTAGAACATGCATTAGAACTTACAGGACTCGATTCCGACATACAGAGACCGAAAGTTAAGTCCTAGTTTGCAAAACTCGCCAACACTTAGGCAAAAAGCCAAAAAATAGGTCAAAACCCGCCTCGGTCGTCCGAACGCCACGTAAACACACACATAACACAATATAGGTATTAGTCACGTGTTGCAACTTACGAGACTCGATTTCGACATATGGAGACCGAATTAAGTCCCAATTTGCAAAACTCGCCAACACTTAGGCAAAAAAACTGAAAAAGAGGTCAAAACCCGTCTCGATCGTCCAAACGCCACGCAAACACACACATAACACCGAGTAGGTATTAAAAATAAGTTAGAACTTACGGGACTAGATTCCGATATACGAAATCCGAGTTATCGCCCAGTTTTTAAAACTCGCCAACACTTAGGCAAAAAGCCAAAAAATAGGTCAAAACCCGCCTCGGTATTCAAAGCATACGTTAACACACACATAACACGGGCGTAGGTATTTGTCACGCGATGTTACAACTTACGGGACACGATTCCGACATACGGAGACTAAATTAAGTCCCAGTTTGCAAAACTCGCCAACACTTAGGTAAAAAACTCAAAAAAAGAGGTCAAAACCCGCTTCGGTCGTCCGAACGCCACGTTAACACACACATAACACCGCGTAGGTATTAGTCACGTGTTACAATTTACGGGACTCGATTCCGACATACGGAGACCAAATTAAGTCCCAGTTTGCAAAACTCGCCAACACTTAGGTAAAAAACCAAAAAAAGAGGTCAAAACCTGCTTTGGTCGTCCAAACGCCACGAAAACACACACATAATACCATATAGGTATTAGACACGTGTTACAACTTACGGGACTCGATTCCGACATACGGAGAGCGAATTAAGTCCCAGTTTGGAAAACTCGCCAACACTTGGGCAAAAAACTGAAAAAGAGGTCAAAACCCGCCTCGATCGTCCAAATGCCACGCAAACACACACATAGCACCGCGTAGGTATTAGACACGCGTTAGAACTTACGAGACTCGATTCTAACATACGGAGACCGAGTTAAGTCCCAGTTTGCAAAACTCGCTAACACTTAGGCAAAAAGCCAAAAAATAGGTCAAAACCCACCTCGGTCGTCTGAGCGCCACGCACACACGCACATAGAACCACGTAGTTATTAGACACGCATTAGAACTTACGGGACTCGATTCCGACATACGGAGACCGAGTTAAGTCCCAGTTTGTAAAACTCGCCAACACTTAGGTAAAAAGCGAAAACAACATATCAAAACCACTTTGGTCGTCTCAATGCCATGCAAACACACACATAACACCGCATAGGTATTAGACGCGCGTTATAACTTATGGGACTCGATTACGACATACGGAGACCGAGTTAAGTCCTAGTTTGCAAAACTCACCAACACTTAGGCAAAAAGCCAAAAAATAGGTCAAAACCCGCCTCGGTCGTCCGAATGCCACGCAAACACACACATAGCACCACGTAGGTATTAAACACGCGTTAGAACTTACGAGACTCGATTCTGACATCGGAGACCGAAGTTATGTCCCAGTTGCAAAACTCGCTAACACTTAGGCAAAAAGCGAAAAACCGGTCAAAACCAGGTCTTGGTCGTCCAACGCATACGCAAACACACACATAAAGTAATCGAGTAGGTATTAGAAACACGTTAGAACTGACGGGACTCGATTCCGATATACGGAATCCAAGTTATCGCCCAGTTTTCAAAACTCGCCAACACTTAGGCAAAAAGCCAAAAAATAGGTCAAAACCCGCCTCGGTCGTCCGAATGCCACGTAAACACACACATAATACCGCGTAGGTATTAGTCACGTGTTACAACTTACGAGACTCGATTTCGACATATGGAGACCGAATTAAGTCCCAGTTTGCAAAACTCGCCAATACTTAGGCAAAAAACTGAAAAAAAGGTCAAAACCTGCCTCGATCGTCCAAACCCCACGCAAACACACACATAGCACCGCGTAGGTATTAGACATGCATTAGAACTTACAGGGACTCGATTCCACATACAGAGACCGAAAGTTAAGTCCTAGTTTGCAAAACTTCACCAACACTTAGGCAAAAAAGCCAAAAATAGGTCAAAACACGCCTCTGGTCGTCCGAACGCCATGCGTAAACACACACATAATACCATATAGGTATTGAACACGTATTACAACTTACGGACTCGATTCCAGACATACAGAGACCGAATTAAGTCCCGGTTTGGAAAACTACGCCAACACTTAGGCAAAACTCGCTAACACTTAGGCAAAAACCAAAATATAGGTCAAAACCCGGCCTCGATCGTCTCTAACGCAATGCAAACACATATATAGCATCACGTAGGTATTGAACACGCGTTTGAACTTACGGGACTCAATTCCAATATATGGAATCTGAGTTATCGCCCAGTTTGCAAAACTTTCTAACAGTTAGGCAAAAAGCTGAAAAAGAGCCCATAACCCACCTCGGCCATCCGAACGCCACACAAACACACACATAGCACCGCGTAGGTATTTGACACGCGTTACAACTTACGGGACTCAATTCTGACATACAAAGACCGAGTTAAGTCCAAGTTTTGCAAAACCCGCTAACAATTAGGCAAAAGGCCAAAAAAGAGCCCAAAACCCGCCTCGGTCGTCTGAACGCCACGCAATCACACCCATAGCACCGCGTAGGTATTAGACACACGTTACAACTTACGGGACTCGCTTCCGACATACTTATGGAGACCGAATTATCGCCTAGTTTGCAAAACTCAACAACACTTAGGCAAAAAGCCAAAAAATAAGTTAAAACCCGCCTCAGTCGTCTGAACGCCACGTAAACACACACATAGCACCGCGTAGGTATTAGACACGCGTTAGAACTTATGGGACTCGAGTCCGACATACGGAGACCGAGTTAAGTCCCAGTTTGCAAAACCCGCTAATAGTTAGAAAAAAAGCCGAAAAAGAGCCCAAAACCCGCTTCGGCCGTCCGAACGCCACGCAAACACACACATAGCACCGAGTAGGTATTAGACATGCGTTAGAACTTATGGGACTCGATTCCAATATACGGAATTCGAGTTATTGCCCAGTTTGAAAAACTTTATAACACTTAGGCAAAAAGCCAAAAAATAGGTCAAAACCTGCCTCGGTCGTCCGAACGCCACGCAAACACACACATAGCACCGAGTAGGTATTAGACACGCGTCAGAACTTAGATCACTCGATTCCGATATACGAAATCCGAGTTATCGCCCAATTTGCAAAACTAGCCAACACTTAGGTAAAAGGCCGAAAAATAGGTCAAAACCAGCCTCGGTAGTCCGAACGCCACGTAAACACACACATAACACCGCGTAGGAATTAGTCACGTGTTACAACTTACGGGACTCGATTCCGACATATGGAGGCGGAATTAAGTCCTAGTTTGCAAAACTCGCCAACATTTGGGAAAAAAACCGAAAAAGGAGGTCAAAACCCGCCTTGGTGGTCCGAATGCCACGCAAACACACACATAGCACCGCGTAGGTATTAAACACGCGTTAGAAATTACGAGACTCGATTCTGACATATGGAGACCGAGTTAAGTTCTAGTTTGTAAAACTCGCTAACACTTAGGCAAAAAGCCGAAAAACAGGTCAAAACCTGACTCGGTCGTCCGAACGCCACGCAAACACACATATAGCACCGAGTAGGTATTTGAAACATGTTAGAACTTAAGGGACTCAATTCAAATATACGGAATCTGAGTTATCGTCCAGTTTTCAAAACTCGCCAACACTTAGGCAAAAAGCCAAAAAATAGGTCAAAACCCGTCTCGGTCGTCCGAATGCCACATAAACACACACATAATACCGCGTAGGTATTAGTCACGTGCTACAACTTACGAGACTCGATTTCGACATATGGAGACCGAATTAAGTCCCAGTTTGCAAAACTCGCCAACACTTAGGCAAAAAACTAAAAAGAGGTCAAAACCCGCCTCGATCGTCCACTCGCCACGCAAACACACACATAGCACCGCGTAGGTATTAGACATGCATTAGAACTTACAGGACTCGATTCCGACATACAGAGACCGAGTTAAGTCCTAGTTTGCAAAACTCGCCAACACTTAGGCAAAAAGCCAAAAAATAGGACAAAACCCGCCTCGGTCGTCCGAACGCCACGTAAACACACACATAACACAATATAGGTATTAGTCACGTGTTACAACTTACGAGACTCGATTTCGACATATGGAGACCGAATTAAGTCCCAATTTGTAAAACTCGCCAACACTTAGGCAAAAAACTAAAAAAGAGGTCAAAACCCGTCTCGATCGTCCAAACGCCACGCAAACACACACATAGCACCGAGTAGGTATTAAAAATAAGTTAGAACTTACGGGACTAGATTCCGATATACGAAATCCGAGTTATCGCCCAGTTTTTAAAACTCGCCAACACTTAGGCAAAAAGCCAAAAAATAGGTCAAAACCCGCCTCGGTATTCCGAACGCCACGTTAACACACACATAACACGGCGTAGGTATTTGTCACGTGTTACAACTTACGGGACTCGATTCCGACATACGGAGACTAAATTAAGTCCCAGTTTGCAAAACTCGCCAACACTTAGGTAAAAAACCAAAAAAAGAGGTCAAAACCCGCTTCGGTCGTCCGAACGCCACGTTAACACACACATAACACCGCGTAGGTATTAGTCACGTGTTACAATTTACGGGACTCGATTCCGACATACGGAGACCAAATTAAGTCCCAGTTTTTAAAACTCGCCAACACTTAGGCAAAAAGCCAAAAAATAGGTCAAAACCCGCCTCGGTCGTCCGAACGCCACGTAAACACACACATAATACCATATAGGTATTAGACACGTGTTACAACTTACGGGACTCGATTCTGACATACGGAGACCAAATTATGTCCCGGTTTGGAAAACTCGCCAACACTTGGGCAAAAAACTGAAAAAGAGGTCAAAACCCGCCTCGATCGTCAAAATGCCACGCAAACACACACATAGCACCGCATAGGTATTAGACACGCGTTAGAACTTACGAGACTCGATTCTGACATACGGAGACCGAGTTAAGTCCCAGTTTGCAAAACTCGCTAACACTTAGGCAAAAAGCCAAAAAATAGGTCAAAACCCGCCTCGGTCGTCTGAGCGCCACGTACACACGCACATAGAACCGCGTAGTTATTAGACACGCATTAGAACTTACGGGACTCGATTCCGATATACGGAGACCGAGTTAAGTCCCAGTTTGTAAAACTCGCCAACACTTAGGCAAAAAGCCAAAACAACATATCAAAACCCGCCTCGGTCGTCCGAATGCCATGCAAACACACACATAACACCGCATAGGTATTAGATGCGCGTTATAACTTATGGGACTCGATTACGACATACGAAGACCGAAAGTTAAGTCCCGGTTTAAAACTCACAAACACTTGTGCAAAAAGCCAAAAAATAGGTCAAAACCCGCCTCGGTCTTCCGAACGCCACGTAAACACACACATAATACCGTGTAGGTATTAGTCACGTGTTACAACTTACGAGACTCGATTTCGACATACGAAGACCGAATTAAGTCCCAGTTTGCAAAACTCGCCAACACTTAGGCAAGAAACTGAAAAAGAGGTCAAAACTCGCCTCGATCGCGTCAACGCCATGCAAACACACATAGCCGGTAGGTATTAAAACAAGTTAGAACTTACGGACTCGATTCCGATATCTAAATCAATTATTGCCCAGTTTTTTAAAACTCGCCAACACTTAGGCAAAAAGCCAAAAAATAGGTCAAAACCCACCTCGGTCGTCCGAATGCCACGCAAACACACACATAGCACTGCGTAGGTATTAAACACGCGTTAGAACTTACGAGACTCGATTCTGACATACGGAGACCGAGTTATGTCCCAGTTTGCAAAACTCGCTAACACTTAGGCAAAAAGCCGAAAAACCGGTCAAAACCAGCCTTGGTCGTCCGAACGCCACGCAAACACACACATAGCACTGAGTAGGTATTAGAAACACGTTAGAACTGACGGGACTCGATTCCGATATACGGAATCCCTGTTATCGCCCAGTTTTCAAAACTCGCCAACACTTAAGCAAAAAGCCAAAAAATAGGTCAAAACCCGCCTCGGTAGTCCGAACGCCACGTAAACACACATATAACACCGCGTAGAATTATTCACGTGTTACAACTTACGGGACTAGAGTTCGACATATGGAAGCGGAATTAAGTCCTAGTTTGCAAAACTCGCCAACACTTACGCAAAATATCGAAAAAAGAGGTCAAAACCCGCATCGGTCGTCCGAATGCCACGCAAACACACACATAGCATCGGGTAGGTATTAGACACGCTTTAGATCTTATGAGACTCGATTCTGACATACGGAGACCGAGTTAAATCCTAGTTTGCAAAACTCGCTAACACTTAGACAAAAAGCCAAAAAACATGTCAAAACCCGACTCGGTCGTCCGAACGCCATGCAAACACACATAACACTGAGTAGGTATTAGAAACATGTTAGAACTTACGGGACTCGATTCCGATATACGAAATCCGAGTTATCGCCCAGTTTTTAAAACTCGCCAACACTTAGGCAAAAAGCCAAAAAATAGGTCAAAACCCGCCTCGGTCGTCCGAACGCCACGTTAACACACACATAACACCGCGTAGGTATTAGTCATGTGTTACAACTTACGGGACTCGATTCCAACATACGGAGACCAAATTAAGTCCCAGTTTGCAAAACTCGCCAACACTTTGGTAAAAAACCAAAAAAAGAGGTCAAAACTCGCCTCGGTCATCCAAACCCCACGCAAACACACACATAGCACCGCGTAGGTTTTAGACATGCATTAGAACTTACAGGACTCGATTCCACATACGAGAGACCGAAAGTTAAGTCCTAGTTTGCAAAACTCGCCAACACTTAGGCAAAAGCCAAAAATAGGTCAAAACCGCCTCGGTCGTCCGAACGCATACGTAAACACACACATAATACCATATAGGTATTAGACACGTATTCTGACTTACGGGACTCGATTCCGACATACCTGAGACCGAATTAAGTCCCATTTTGGAAAACTTCGCCAACACTTGGGCAAAAAGCGAAAAGAGGTCAAAACCGCCTCGATCGTCCAAATGCCACGTAAACACACACATAGCACCGCGTGAGGGATTGACACGCGTTAGAACTTACGAGACTCGATTCGACATACTGAGTCCGAGAGCTAAGTCCCAGTTGCAAAACTCATTAACACTTAGGCAAAAAGCCGAAAAATAGGTCAAAACCCGCCTCGGTCGTCTGAGCGCCACGTACACACGCACATAGAACCGCGTAGTTATTAGACATGCATTAGAACTTACGGGACTCGATTCCGACATACGGAGACCGAGTTAAGTCCCAGTTTGTAAAACTCGCCAACACTTAGGCAAAAAGCCAAAACAACATATCAAAACCCGCCTCGGTCGTCCGAATGCCATTCAAACACACACATAACACCGCATAGGTATTAGACGCGCGTTATAACTTATAGGACTCGATTACGACATACGGAGACCGAGTTAAGTCCCAGTTTGCAAAACTCACCAACACTTAGGCAAAAAGCCAAAAAATAGGTCAAAACCCGCCTCGGTCGTCCGAACGCCACGTAAAGACACACATAATACCGTGTAGGTATTAGTCACGTGTTACAACTTACGAGACTCAATTTCGACATACGAAGACTGAATTAAGTCCCAGTTTGCAAAACTCGCCAACACTTAGGCAAAAAACTGAAAAAGAGGTCAAAACTCGCCTCGATCGTCCAAACGCCACGCAAACACATATAGCACCGAGTAGGTATTAAAAAAAAGTTAGAACTTACGGGACTCGATTCCGATATACGAAATCCGAGTTATTGCCCAGTTTTTAAAACTCGCCAACACTTAGGCAAAAAGCCAAAAAATAGGTCAAAACCCGCCTCTGTCGTCCGAACGCCACGTTAACACTCACATAACTCCGCGTAGGTATTAGTCACGTGTTACAACTTACGGGACTCGATTCCGACATACGGAGACCAAATTAAGTCCTAGTTTGCAAAACTCGCCAATACTTAGGTAAAAAACCAAAAAAGAAGGTCAAAACCCGCCTTTGGTCGTCCAAACACCACGCAAAACACACACATAGCACCGCCAGAGGTATTAGAACATGCATTAGAACTTACAGGACTCGATTCCGACATATAGAGACCGAGTTAAGTCCTAGTTTCCAAAACTCGCCAACACTTAGGCAAAAAGCCAAAAAATAGGTCAAAACCGCCTTTGGCCGTCCAATGCCACGTAAACACACACAAATGCCATATAGGTATTAGACACATGTTACAACTTACGGGACTCGATTCCGACATACGGAGATCGAATTAAGTCCCAGTTTGGAAAACTCGCCAACACTTAGGCAAAACTCGCTAACACTTAGGCAAAAAGCCAAAAATATGTCAAAACCAAATTTCTATCATTCGAATTCAACGCAACCACATATATAGCACTGCGTAGGTATTAGACACGCGTTAGAACTTACGGGACTCAATTCCAATATATGGAATCTAAGTTATCGCCCAGTTTGCAAAACTTGGTAATAGTTAGGCAAAAAGCCGAAAAATAGGTCAAAAACCGCTTCCGTCTCCTCGAAGCCACGCACGCACACACGCCTACATAGAACCACGAAGTTATTAGACACGCATTAGAACTTACGGGACTCGATTCCGACATACGGAGACCGAGTTAAGTCCCAGTTTGTAAAACTCGCCAACACTTAGGCAAAAAGCCAAAACAACATATCAAAACTTGCCTCGGTCGTCCAAATGCCATTCAAACACACACATAACACCACATAGGTATTAGACACGCGTTATAACTTATGGGACTCGATTACGACATACGGAGACCGAGTTAAGTCCCAGTTTGCAAAACTCACCAACACTTAGGCAAAAAGCCAAAAAATAGGTCAAAACCCGCCTCGGTCGTCTCGAACGCATAACGTAAACACACATAATACCGTGTAGGTATTAGTCACGTGTTACAACTTACGAGACTCGATTTCGACATACGAAGACCGAATTAAGTCCCAGTTTGAAAAACTCGCCAACACTTAGGCAAAAAACTAAAAAAGAGGTCAAAACTCGCCTCGATCGTCCAAACGCCACGCAAACATACATAACACCGAGTAGGTATTCAAAAAAAGTTAGAACTTACGGGACTCGATTCCGATATATGAAATCCGAGCTATCGCGCAGTTTTCAAAACTCGCCAACACTTAGGCAAAAAGCCAAAAAATAGGTCAAAACCCGCCTCGGTAGTCCGAACGCCACGTAAACACACATATAACACCGCGTAGAATTATTCACGTGTTACAACTTACGGGACTCGATTCCGACATATGGAAGCAGAATTAAGTCCTAGTTTGCAAAACTCGCCAACACTTACATAAAAAATCGTAAAAAGAGGTCAAAACCCGCCTCGGTCGTCCGAATGCCACGCAAACACACACATAGCATCGGGTAGGTATTAGACACGCGTCAGAACTTACGAGACTCGATTCTGACATACGGAGACCGAGTTAAATCCTAGTTTGCAAAACTCGCTAACACTTAGACAAAAAGCCAAAAAACAGGTCAAAACCCGACTTTAATTGTCCAATGCCACGCAAACACACATAGCACCGAGTAGGTATTAGAAACATGTTAGAACTTACGGACTCGATTCTCGATATACGGAATCGAAAGTTATCGCCAGCCAAAACTCGCACAACACTTAGGCAAAAAGCCAAAAATAGGTCAAAACCGCTTTCGGTCGTCCGAACGCCACGTAAACACACATATAATACCGTGTAGGTATTAGTCACGTGTGACAACTTACGAGACTCGATTTCGACATACGAAGACCGAATTAAGTCCCAGTTTGCAAAACTCGCCAACACTTAGACAAAAAACTGAAAAAGAGGACAAAACTCGCCTCGATCGTCCAAACTCCACGCAAACACACATAGCACCGAGTAGGTATTAAAAACAAGTTAGAACTTACGGGACTCGATTCCGATATACGAAATCCGAGTTATCGCCCAGTTTTTAAAACTCGCCAACACTTAGGCAAAAAGCCAAAAAATAGGTCAAAACCCGCCTCGGTCGTCCGAACGCCACGTAAACACACACATAATACTATATAGGTATTAGACACGTGTTACAACTTACGGGACTCGATTCTGACATACGGAGACCAAATTATGTCCCAGTTTAGAAAACTCGCCAACACTTGGGCAAAAAACTGAAAAAGAGGTCAAAACCCGCCTCGATCGTCCAAATGCCACGCAAACACACACATAGCACTGCGTAGGTATTAGACACGCGTTAGAACTTACGAGACTCGATTCTGACATACGGAGACCGAGTTAAGTCCCAGTTTGCAAAACTCGCTAACACTTAGGCAAAAAGCCAAAAATAGGTCAAAACCCGCCTTACCGTCGAGCGCCACGCACACACGCACACATAGAACCACGTGGTTATTAGACACGATTAGAACTTACGGGACTCGATTCCGGCATCACGGAGACCGAAAGTTAAGTCCCAGCTTTGTAAAACTCGCCAACACTTAGGCAAAAAGCCAAAACAACATATCAAAACCCGCCTTTGGTCCGTCCAATGCCATGCAAACACACACATAACACCGCGATAGGTATTAGATGCCCAAGTTATAACTTATGGGACTTGATTACGACATACGAAGACCGAGTTAAGTCCTAGTTTGCAAAACTCACCAACACTTAGGCAAAAAGCCAAAAAATAGGTCAAAACCCGCCTCGGTCGTCCGAATGCCACGCAAACACACACATAGCACCGCGTAGGTATTAAACACGCGCTAGAACTTACGAGACTCGATTCTCGACATACGGAGACCGAAAGTTATGTCCCGGTTTACAAAACTTCGCTAACACTTAGCAAAAAGTCGAAAAACCGGGTTAAAACCAAATTTAGTCGTCCGAACGCCACGCAAACACACACATAGCACTGAGTAGGTATTAGAAACACGTTAGAACTGACGGACTCGATTCCGATATACGGAATCCGAGTTATCGCCCAGTTTTCAAAACTCGCCAACACTTAGGCAAAAAGCCAAAAATAGGTCAAAACCCGCCCTTTAGTCCGAACGCCACGTAAACACACATATAACACCGCCAGAAATTATTCACGTGTTACAACTTACGGGACTCGATTCCGACATATGGAAGCGGAATTAAGTCCTGGTTTGCAAAACTCGCCAACACTTACGCAAAAATCGAAAAAGAGGTCAAAACCCGCCTCGGTCCGAATGCCACGCAAACACACACATAGCATCGGTAGGTATTAGACGCTGCGTTAGAACTCACGAGACTCGATTCGACATACGGAGACCGAATTAAATCCTAGTTTGCAAAACTCGCGCTAACACTTAGACAAAAAGCCAAAAAGCGAGTCAAAACCCGACTTCGATCGTCCGAACGCCATGCAAACACACACATATCACCGAAAGTAGGTATTAGAAACATGTTAGAACTTACGGGACTCGATTCTCGATATACATAATCGAAAGTTATCGCCCGCTTTTCAAAACTCGCCAACACTTAGGCAAAAAGCCAAAAATAGGTAAACCCGCTTCGGTCGTCTGAACGCCATGCGTAAACACACACATAATACCGTAGGTATTAGTCACGTATTACAACTTACGAGACTCGATTTACATACGAAGACCGAATTAAGTCCCAGCTTGCAAAACTCGCCAACACTTAGGCAAAAACCGAAAAGAGGTCAAAACTTCGATCGATCGTCCAACGCAACGCGCATAACATACATAGCACCGAGTAGGTATTAAAAACAAGTTAGAACTTACGGGACTCGATTCCGATATACTGAAATCAAATTATCGCCAGCTTTTTAAAACTACATGACACTTAGGCAAAAAGCCAAAAATAGGTCAAAACCCGCCTCGGTCGTCCGACGCATGCGTGAAGACACACATAATACCATATAGGTATTAGACACGTGTTACAACTTACGGTACTCGATTCCGACATACGGAGACTGAATTAAGTCCCATTTTGGAAAACTCGCCAACACTTGGGCAAAAAACTGAAAAAGAGGTCAAAACCCGCCTCGATCGTCCAAATGCCACGTAAACACACACATAGCACCGCGTAGGGATTAGACACGCGTTAGAACTTACGAGACTCGATTCTGACATACGGAGACCGAGCTAAGTCCCAGATTACAAAACTCGCTAACACTTAGGCAAAAAGCCGAAAAATAGGTCAAAACCCGCCTCGGTCGTCTGAGCGCCACGTACACACGCACATAGAACCGCGTAGTTATTAGACACGCATTAGAACTTACGGGACTCGATTCCGACATACGGAGACCGAGTTAAGTCCCAGTTTGTAAAACTCGCCAACACTTAGGCAAAAAGCCAAAACAACATATCAAAACCCGCCTCGGTCGTCCGAATGCCATTCAAACACACACATAACACCGCATAGGTATTAGACGCGCGTTATAACTTATAGGACTCGATTCACGACATACGGAGACCGAAAGTTAAGTCCCAGTTTGCAAAACTCACCAACACTTAGGCAAAAAGCCAAAAAATAGGTCAAAACCCGCCTCGGTCGTCCGAACGCCACGTAAACACACACATAATACCGTGTAGGTATTAGTCACGTGTTACAACTTACGAGACTCAATTTCGACATACGAAGACTGAATTAAGTCCCAGTTTGCAAAACTCGCCAACACTTAGGCAAAAAACTGAAAAAGAGGTCAAAACTCGCCTTGATCGTCCAAACGCCACGCAAACACACATAGCACCGAGTAGGTATTAAAAAAAAGTTAGAACTTACGGGACTCGATTCCGATATACGAAATCCGAGTTATTGCCCAGTTTTTAAAACTCGCCAACACTTAGGCAAAAAGCCAAAAAATAGGTCAAAACCCGCCTCTGTCGTCCGAACGCCACGTTAACACTCACATAACTCCGCGTAGGTATTAGTCACGTGTTACAACTTACGGGACTCGATTCCGACATACGGAGACCAAATTAAGTCCTAGTTTGCAAAACTCGCCAATACTTAGGTAAAAACCAAAAAGAAGGTCAAAACCACTTTGTCGTCCAAACACAACGCAAACACACACATAGCACCGCGTAGGTATTAGACATGCATTAGAACTTACAGGACTCGATTCCGACATATAGAGACCGAGTTAAGTCCTAGTTTCCAAAACTCGCCAACACTTAGGCAAAAAGCCAAAAAATAGGTCAAAACCCGCCCCGGTCGTCCGAATGCCACGTAAACACACACATAATGCCATATAGGTATTAGACACATGTTACAACTTACGGGACTCGATTCCAGACTTACGGAGATCGAATTAAGTCCCAGCTTGGAAAACTCATGACACTTAGGCAAAACTCGCTAACACTTAGGCAAAAAGCCAAAAATATGTCAAAACCAAATTTCGGTGTCTCGAACGCATAACGCAACCACATATATAACAATGCGTGGGTATTGAACACACGCGTTAGAACTTACGGGACTCAATTCCAATATATGGAATCTGAGTTATCGCCCAGTTTGCAAAACTTGGTAATAGTTAGGCAAAAAGCCGAAAAATAGGTCAAAACCCGCCTCGGTCGTCTGAGCGCCACGCACACACGCACATAGAACCACGTAGTTATTAGACACGCATTAGAACTTACGGGACTCGATTCCGACATACGGAGACCGAGTTAAGTCCCAGTTTGTAAAACTCGCCAACACTTAGGCAAAAAGCCAAAGCAACATATCAAAACCTGCCTCGGTCGTCCGAATGCCATTCAAACACACACATAACACCACATAGGTATTAGACACGCGTTATAGCTTATGGGACTCGATTACGACATACGGAGACCGAGTTAAGTCCCAGTTTGCAAAACTCACCAACACTTAGGCAAAAAGCCAAAAAATAGGTCAAAACCCGCCTCGGTCGTCCGAACGCCACGTAAACACACACATAATACCGTGTAGGTATTAGTCACGTGTTACAACTTACGAGACTCGATTTCGACATACGAAGACCGAATTAAGTCCCAGTTTGAAAAACTCGCCAACACTTAGGCAAAAAACTAAAAAGAGGTCAAAACTCGCCTCGATCGTCAAGCCACGCAAAACACACATAACACCAAGTAGGTATTCAAAACAAGTTAGAACTTACGGACTCGATTCGATATCACGAAATCCGAAAGCTATCGCCCGATTTTCAAAACTCGCAACACTTAGGCAAAAAGCCAAA
This sequence comes from Panax ginseng, assembly GCA_020205605.1. Taxonomy (NCBI): domain Eukaryota; kingdom Viridiplantae; phylum Streptophyta; class Magnoliopsida; order Apiales; family Araliaceae; genus Panax; species Panax ginseng. The sequence continues at coordinate 70,770,421 of CM035128.1, read as the reverse complement.
AATAGGTCAAACCCGCCTCGGTAGTCCGAACGCCCACGTAAACACACATATAACACCGCAGAATTATTCACGTGTTACAACTTACGGGACTCGATTCCAAGCATATGGAAGCGAAATTAAGTCCTAGTTTGCAAAACTCAAACACTTACGCAAAAAATCGTAAAAAGAGGTCAAACCCCGCTTCGGCCGTCCAATGCCACGCAAACACACACATAGCATCGGTAGGTATTAGACATGCCGAACTTACGAGACTCGATTCGACATACGGAGACCGAAAGTTAAATCCTAGTTTGCAAAACTCGCTAACACTTGTACAAAAAGCCAAAAACAGTCAAAACCCGACTTTCGGTCGTCCAATGCCACGCAACACAACACACATAGCAAGTAGGTATTAAAAACATGTTAGAACTTACGGACTCGATTTCGATATACTGGAATCTGAAAGTTATCGCCATTTTCAAAACTCGCCAACACTTAGGCAAAAAGCCAAAAATAGGTCAAAACCCGCACTACGTCCGAACGCCACATAAACACACACATAATACCGTGTAGGTATTAGTCACGTGTGACAACTTACGAGACTCGATTTACATATACGAAGACCGAATTAAGTCCCAGTTTGCAAAACTCGCCAACACTTAGACAAAAAACTGAAAAAGAGGTCAAAACTCGCCTCGATCGTCCAAACTCCACGCAAACACACATAGCACCGAGTAGGTATTAAAAACAAGTTAGAACTTACGGGACTCGATTCCGATATCACAATCAGAAGTTATCGCCCAGTTTTTAAAACTCGCCAACACTTAGGCAAAAAGCCAAAAAATAGGGTCAAAACCCGCCTCGGTCGTCCGAACGCCACGTAAACACACACATAATACTATATAGGTATTAGACACGTGTTACAACTTACGGGACTCGATTCGACATCTGAGACCAAATTATGTCCCAGTTTAGAAAACTCGCCAACACTTGGGTAAAAAACTGAAAAAGAGGTCAAAACCCGCCTCGATCGTCCAAATGCCACGCAAACACACACATAGCACCGCGTAGGTATTAGACATAGCGTTAGAACTTACGAGACTCGATTCGACATACGGAGACCGAGTTAAGTCCCGGTTTGCAAAACTCATTAACACTTAGGCAAAAAAGCCAAAAAATAGGTCAAAACCCGCCTCGGTTGTCTGGTAGCGCCACGTCACACGCACATAGAACCGCTGTGAAGTTATTAGACACGCATTAGAACTTACGGGACTCGATTCCACATACGGAGACCGAAAGTTAAGTCCCGGTTGTAAAACTCACCAACACTTAGGCAAAAGCCAAAAAATAGGTCAAAACCCGCCTCGGTTAAATCCGAATGCCACGCAAACACATACATAGCATGCGTGGGTATTAAACACGCTGTTAGAACTTACGAGACTCGATTCTGACATACGGAGACCGAAGTTATGTCCCAGCTTGCAAAACTCGCTAACACTTAGGCAAAAAGCCAAAAAAGCCAGGTCAAAACCAAATTGGTCGTCCGAACATCACGCAAACACACACATAGCAAGATCGAGTAGGTATTAGAAACACGTTAGAATCGACGGACTCGATTCCGATATACTTAAATCCTCATATCGCCAGTTTTCAAAACTCGCCAACACTTAAGCAAAAAGCCAAAAATAGGTCAAAACCCCTTTCGGTGGTCCAACGCCACGTAAACACACATATAACAATCACGTAGAATTATTCACGTGTTACAACTTACACGGACTAGAGTTCGACATATGGAAGCGAAATTAAGTCCTAGTTTGCAAAACTCGCCAACACTTACGCAAAATATCGAAAAAAGAGGTCAAAACCCGCATCGGTCGTCCGAATGCCACGCAAACACACACATAGCATCGGGTAGGTATTAGACACGCTTTAGATCTTATGAGACTCGATTCTGACATACGGAGACCGAGTTAAATCCTAGTTTGCAAAACTCGCTAACACTTAGACAAAAAAGCCAAAAACATGTCAAAACCCAGACTTTTGGTCGTCCGAACGCATACATGCAAACACACATAACAATCGAGTAGGTATTAGAAACATGTTAGAACTTACGGACTCGATTCCGATATACGAATCCGAAAGAGTTATCGCCCGCTTTTAAAACTCGCCAACACTTAGGCAAAAAGCCAAAAATAGGTCAAAACCGCCTCGGTCGTCCGAACGCATACGTTAACACACACATAACACCGCGTAGGTATTAGTCATGTGTTACAACTTACGGGACTCGATTCCAACATACGGAGACCAAATTAAGTCCCAGTTTGCAAAACTCGCCAACACTTTGGTAAAAAACCAAAAAAAGAGGTCAAAACTCGCCTCGGTCATCCAAACCCCACGCAAACACACACATAGCACCGCGTAGGTTTTAGACATGCATTAGAACTTACAGGACTCGATTCCGACATACGAGACCGAAAGCAGTCCTAGTTTGCAAAACTTCGCCAACACTTAGGCAAAAGCCAAAAATAGGTCAAAACCCGCCTCGCCTCGGTCGTCGAACGCCAAGTAAACACACACACATAATACCATATAGGTATTAGACACGTGTTACAACTTACGGGACTCGATTCCGACATACGGAGACTGAATTAAGTCCCATTTTGGAAAACTCGCCAACACTTGGGCAAAAAACTGAAAAAGAGGTCAAAACCCGCCTCGATCGTCCAAATGCCACGTAAACACACACATAGCACCGCGTAGGGATTAGACACGCGTTAGAACTTACGAGACTCGATTCTGACATACGGTCCGAGCTAAGTCCCAGATTGCAAAACTCGCTAACACTTAGGCAAAAAGCCGAAAAATAGGTCAAAACCCGCCTCGGTGGCTGTCTGGAAATGCGCCACGCACACACGCACATAGAACCGCGTAGTTATTAGACATGCATTAGAACTTACGGACTCGATTCCAGGCATACACAGACCGAAAGTTAAGTCCCGGTTGTAAAACTCGCCAACACTTAGGCAAAAAGCCAAAACAACATATCAAACCCGCCTCGGTCGTCTCAGAATGCCATTCAAACACACACATAACACCGCATAGGTATTAGAGGCAGCGTTATAACTTATAGGACTCGATTACGACATACGGAGACCGAGTTAAGTCCCATTTGCAAAACTCACCAACACTTAGGCAAAAAGCCAAAAATAGGTCAAAACATACTTATCGTCCAGACGCATACGTAAACACACACATAATACCGTGTAGGTATTAGTCACGTTTACAACTTACGAGACTCAATTTCGACATCGAAAGATCAATTAAGTCCCGGTTGCAAAACTCGCCAACACTTAGGCAAAAAAGCTGAAAAAGAGGTCAAAACTTCGCCTCGATCGTCCCAAACGCCACGCAAACACATATAGCAAGACCGAGTAGGTATTAAAAAAGTTAGAACTTACGGGACTCGATTCCGATATATCGAATCAAGTTATTGCCGCTTTTTAAAACTACGCCAACACTTAGTGCAAAAGCCAAAAATAGGTCAAAACCGCCTCTGTCGTCCAACGCATGCGTTAACACTCACATAACTCCGCGTAGGTATTAGTCACGTGTTACAACTTACGGGACTCGATTCCGACATACGGAGACCAAATTAAGTCCTAGTTTGCAAAACTCGCCAATACTTAGGTAAAAAACCAAAAAAGAAGGTCAAAACCCGCCTCGGTCGTCCAAACACCACGCAAACACACACATAGCACCGCGTAGGTATTAGACATGCATTAGAACTTACAGGACTCGATTCCGACATATAGAGACCGAGTTAAGTCCTAGTTTCCAAAACTCGCCAACACTTAGGCAAAAAGCCAAAAAATAGGTCAAAACCCGCCCCGGTCGTCCGAATGCCACGTAAACACACACATAATGCCATATAGGTATTAGACACATGTTACAACTTACGGGACTCGATTCCGACATACGGAGATCGAATTAAGTCCCAGTTTGGAAAACTCGCCAACACTTAGGCAAAACTCGCTAACACTTAGGCAAAAAGCCAAAAAATATGTCAAAACCAGCCTCGGTCGTCTGAACGCAACGCAACCACATATATAGCATCGTGGGTATTGAACACACGTTAGAACTTACGGGACTCAATTCAATATATGGAATCTAAGTTATCGCCATTTGCAAAACTTGGTAATAGTTAAAAAAAGTCGAAAAAATAGGTCAAAACCTCGCCTCGTCGATTCGAAAGCCGCCGCATTATTACGCACATAGAACCACGTAGTTATTAGACACGCATTAGAACTTACGGGACTCGATTCCGACATACGGAGACCGAAAGTTAAGTCCCGGTTTTAAAACTACGCCAACAACTTGGCAAAAGCCAAACAACATATCAAAACTTGCCTCGATTAGTCAATGCCATTCAAACACACACATAACACCACATAGGTATTAGACACGGCGTTATAACTTATGGGACTCGATTACGACATACGGGAGACCGAGTTAAGTCCCAGTTTGCAAAACTCACCAACACTTAGGCAAAAAGCCAAAAATAGGTCAAAACCCGCCTCGGTCGTCCAAACGCATACGTAAACACACACATAATACCGTGTAGGTATTAGTCACGTGTTACAACTTACGAGACTTCGACGATTTCGACATACGAAGACCGAATTAAGTCCCGCTTTGAAAAACTCGCCAACACTTAGGCAAAAACTAAAAAGAGGTCAAAACTACGCCTCGATCGTCCAAACGCCACGCAAACATACATAACACCGAGTAGGTATTCAAAAAAAGTTAGAACTTACGGGACTCGATTCCGATATATGAAATCCGAGCTATCGCGCAGTTTTCAAAACTCGCCAACACTTAGGCAAAAAGCCAAAAATAGGTCAAAACCCGCCCTCGTGAATCAACGCCACGTAAACACACATATAACACCACGTGAGATTATTCACGTGTTACAACTTACGGGACTCGATTCTGACATATGGAAAGCGAATTAAGTCCTAGTTTGCAAAACTCGCCAACACTTACGCAAAAAATCGTAAAAGAGGTCAAACCCGCCTCGGTCGTCCAATGCCACGCAAACACACACATAGCATCGGGGTAGGTATTAGACACTGCGTCGAACTTACGAGACTCGATTCGACATACGGAGAGACCGAAAGTTAAATCCTAGTTTGCAAAACTCGCTAACACTTAGACAAAAAGCCAAAAATAGGTCAAAACCCGACTCGGTCGTCCGAATGCCACGCAAACACACATAGCACCGAGCAAGTATTAGAAACATATTAGAACTTACGGGACTCGATTCCGATATACGGAATCTGAGTTATCGCCCAGTTTTCAAAACTCGCCAACACTTAGGCAAAAAGCCAAAAAATAGGTCAAAACCCGCCTCGGTCGTCCGAACGCCACGTAAACACACATATAATACCGCGTAGGTATTAGTCACGTGTGAACTTACGAGACTCGATTTCGACATCTGAAGACCTAATTAAGTCCCAGCTTTGCAAAACTTCGCCAACACTTAGACAAAAAAAAAGCGAAAAAGAGGACAAAACTACGCCTCGATCGTCAAACTCCACGCAAACACACATAAGCACCGAGTAGGTATTAAAAACAAGTTAGAACTTACGGGACTCGATTCCGATATCACGAATCCGAGTTATCGCCCATTTTTAAAACTTCCAACACTTTGAGGCAAAAAGCCAAAAATAGGTCAAAACCCGCCTCGGTCGTCCGAACGCCACGTAAACACACACATAATACTATATAGGTATTGAACCGTGTGTTACAACTTACGGGACTCGATTCTCGACATACGGAGACCAAATTATGTCCCGCTTTAGAAAACTTCGCCAACACTTGGGCAAAAAATCGAAAAAAGAGGTCAAACCCCGCCTCGATCGTCCAAATGCCACGCAAACACACACATAGCAATCACAGTAGGTATTGAGACACGCGTTAGAACTTACGAGACTCGATTCGACATCACGGAGACCGAGTTAAGTCCCATTTTACAAACTTCCTATAACACTTAGGCAAAAAGCCAAAAATAGGTCAAAACCCGCCTCGGTTGAATGCGAGCGCCACGCACACACGCACATAGAACCACGTGGTTATTAGACCGCGCATTAGAACTTACGGGACTCGATTCCGGCGCATACGGAGACCGAGTTAAGTCCCGCTTTGTAAAACTTCGCCAACACTTGGGCAAAAAGCCAAACAACATATCAAAACCCGCCTCGGTCGTCAAATGCCATGCAAACACACACATAACACCGCATAGGTATTAGATGCCCGTTATAACTTATGGGACTTGATTACGACATACGAAGACCGAGTTAAGTCCTAGTTTGCAAAACTCACCAACACTTAGGCAAAAAGCCAAAAAATAGGTCAAAACCCGCCTCGGTCGTCCGAATGCCACGCAAACACACACATAGCACTGCGTAGGTATTAAACACGCGTTAGAACTTACGAGACTCGATTCTGACATACGGAGACCGAGTTATGTCCCAGTTTACAAAACTCGCTAACACTTAGGCAAAAAGTCGAAAAACCGGTCAAAACCAGCCTTGGTCGTCCGAACGCCACGCAAACACACACATAGCACTGAGTAGGTATTAGAAACACGTTAGAACTGACGGGACTCGATTCCGATATACGGAATCCGAGTTATCGCCCAGTTTTCAAAACTCGCCAACACTTAGGCAAAAAGCCAAAAAATAGGTCAAAACCGCCTCGGTGAGTCCGAAACGCCACGTAAACACACATATAACACCGCGTAGAATTATTCACGTGTTACAACTTACGGGACTCGATTCCGACATATGGAAGCGGAATTAAGTCCTAGTTTGCAAAACTCGCCAACACTTACGCAAAAAATCGAAAAAAGAGGTCAAAACCCGCCTCGGTCGTCCGAATGCCACGCAAACACACACATAGCATCGGGTAGGTATTAGACCGCGCGTTAGAACTCACGAGACTCGATTTACGACATCACGGAGACCGAATTAAATCCTGGTTTGCAAAACTTCGCTAACACTTAGACAAAAAGCCAAAAAGCAGTCAAAACCCACTTCGATCGTCCGAACGCCATGCAAACACACATATCACCGAGTAGGTATTAGAAACATGTTAGAACTTACGGGACTCGATTCTGATATACATAATCTGAGTTATCGCCCAGTTTTCAAAACTCGCCAACACTTAGGCAAAAAGCCAAAAATAGGTAAACGCCTCGGTGCGTCTCTAACGCCACGTAAACACACACATAATACCGTAGGTAGGTATTGATCGCGTTATTACTTACTTACGAGACTCGATTTCGACATACGAAGACCGAATTAAGTCCCAGTTTGCAAAACTCGCCAACACTTAGGCAAAAAACTGAAAAAGAGGTCAAAACTCGCCTCGATCGTCCAAACGGCACGCAAACATACATAGCACCGAGTAGGTATTAAAAACAAGTTAGAACTTACAGGACTCGATTCCGATATACGAAATCCGAATTATCGCCCAGTTTTTAAAACTCGCCAACACTTAGGCAAAAAGCCAAAAAATAGGTCAAAACCCGCCTCGGTCGTCCGAACGCCACGTAAAGACACACATAATACCATATAGGTATTAGACACGTGTTACAACTTACTTGATTCGATTCCAAGACATCACGAGACCCGAATTAAGTCCCATTTTGGAAAACTCGCCAACACTTGGGCAAAAAAGCGAAAAGAGGTCAAAACCCCGCTCGATCGTCCAAATGCCACGTAAACACACACATAGCACCGCGTGAGAGGATTAGACACGCGTTAGAACTTCACGAGACTCGATTCGACATCACGGAGACCGAAAGCTAAGTCCCAGATTACAAAACTTCTTAACACTTAGGCAAAAAAGCGAAAAATAGGTCAAAACCGCCTCGGTCGTCTGGCGCCCGTGCTACACGCGCACATAGAACCGCGTGGTTATTAGACACGCATTAGAACTTCGGGACTCGATTCCGACATACGGAGACCGAAAGTTAAGTCCCAGTTGTAAAACTCGCCCAACACTTAGGCAAAAAGCCAAAACAACATATCAAAACCACGCCTCGGTGCGTCCGAATGCCATTCAAACACACACATAACACCGCGTAGGTATTAGACGCAGCGTTATAACTTATAGGACTGGACGATTACGACATACGGAGACCGAGTTAAGTCCCGGTTGCAAAACTCACTCAACACTTAGGCAAAAAGCCAAAAAATAGGTCAAAACCCGCCTCGTCTCGTCCGCCAGCATAAACACACACATAATACCGTAGGTATTAGTCACGTGTTACAACTTACGAGACTCAATTTCGACATCTGAAGATGAATTAAGTCCCAGTTTGCAAAACTCGCCAACACTTAGGCAAAAAACTGAAAAAGAGGTCAAAACTCGCCTTGATCGTCCAAACGCCACGCAAACACACATAGCACCGAGTAGGTATTAAAAAAAAGTTAGAACTTACGGGACTCGATTCCGATATACGAAATCCGAGTTATTGCCCAGCTTTTTAAAACTCATGCCAACACTTTAGTAAAAAGCCAAAAATAGGTCAAAACCCGCCTGTCAGTCGTCCGAACGCCACGTTAACACTCACATAACTCACAGAGGGTATTAGTCACGTGTTACAACTTACGGGACTCGATTCACATACGGAGACCAAATTAAGTCCTAGTTTGCAAAACTCGCCAATACTTAGGTAAAAAACCAAAAAAGAAGGTCAAAACCCGCCTCGGTCGTCCAAACACAACGCAAACACACACATAGCACCGCGTAGGTATTAGACATGCATTAGAACTTACAGGACTCGATTCCGACATATAGAGACCGAGTTAAGTCCTAGTTTCCAAAACTCGCCAACACTTAGGCAAAAAGCCAAAAAATAGGTCAAAACCCGCCCCGGTCGTCCGAATGCCACGTAAACACACACATAATGCCATATAGGTATTAGACACATGTTACAACTTACGGGACTCGATTGAGCTTTCACGGAGATCGAATTAAGTCCCGTTTGGAAAACTTCGCCAACACTTAGGCAAAACTTCGCTAACACTTAGGCAAAAGCCAAAAAATATGTCAAAACCAAATTTCGGTTAAATGCAGGCATAGCGCAACCACATATATAGCACTGCGTAGGTATTAGACACGCGTTAGAACTTACGGGACTCAATTCCAATATATGGAATCTGAGTTATCGCCCAGTTTGCAAAACTTGGTAATAGTTAGGCAAAAAGCGAAAAATAGGTCAAAACTCGCCTCGGTTGCCCTCGAAAGCGCCACGCACGCGCATTATAGAACCACGTGGTTATTAGACACGCATTAGAACTTACGGGACTCGATTCCGACATACGGAGACCGAGTTAAGTCCCAGTTTGTAAAACTCGCCAACACTTAGGCAAAAAGCCAAAGCAACATATCAAAACCTGCCTCGGTCGTCCGAATGCCATTCAAACACACACATAACACCACATAGGTATTAGACCGCAGCGTTATAGCTTATGGGACTCGATTACGACATCTGAGACCGAAGTTAAGTCCCGCTTGCAAAACTCACCAACACTTAGGCAAAAAGCCAAAAAATAGGTCAAAACCCCGCCTCGGTCGTCCGAGGCATACGTAAACACACACATAATACCGTGTAGGTATTAGTCACGTGTTACAACTTACGAGACTCGATTTTACGACATCGGCGAAAGACCGAATTAAGTCCCGGTTTGAAAACTCGCCAACACTTAGGCAAAAAACTAAAAAAGAGGTCAAAACTCGCCTCGATCGTCCAAACGCCACGCAAACACACATAACACCAAGTAGGTATTCAAAACAAGTTAGAACTTACGGGACTCGATTCCGATATACGAAATCCGAGCTATCGCCCAGTTTTCAAAACTCGCCAACACTTAGGCAAAAAGCCAAAAAATAGGTCAAAACCCGCCTCGGTAGTCCGAACGCCACGTAAACACACATATAACACCGCATAGAATTATTCACGTGTTACAACTTACGGGACTCGATTCCGACATATGGAAGCAGAATTAAGTCCTAGTTTGCAAAACTCGCCAACACTTACGCAAAAAATCAGAAAAAGAGGTCAAAACCCGCCTCGGTCGTCCGAATGCCACGCAAACACACACATAGCATCGGGTAGGTATTAGACACGCGTCAGAACTTACGAGACTCGATTCTGACATACGGAGACCGAGTTAAATCCTAGTTTGCAAAACTCGCTAACACTTAGACAAAAAGCCAAAAATTGTCAAAACCAGACTTCGATTAAGTCCGAATGCCACGCAAACACACACATAGCACCGAGTAGGTATTAAAAACATGTTAGAACTTACGGGACTCGATTACGATATCACTGAATCGAGTTATCGCCCCGATTTTCAAAACTCGCCAACACTTAGGCAAAAAGCGAAAAAATAGGTCAAACCCCGCCTCGGTCGTCCGAACATACACATAAACACACACATAATACCGGTGTAGGTATTAGTCACGTGCAGACAACTTACGAGACTTCGATTTACGATACATCGAAGACCGAATTAAGTCCCGGTTTGCAAAACTCGCCAACACTTAGACAAAAAAAGCTGAAAAAAGAGGTCAAAACTTCGCCTCGATCGTCCAAACTCCACGCAAACACACATAGCAAGCCCGAGTAGGTATTAAAACAAGTTAGAACTTACGGGACTCGATTCGATATCTGAAATCCGAGTTATCGCCCGATTTTAAAACTTCGCCAACACTTAGGCAAAAGCCCAAAAATAGGTCAAAACCCGCCTCGCCGTCCGTCGAGCATCAAACAAACACACATAATACTATATAGGTATTAGACACGTGTTACAACTTACGGGACTCGATTCGACATACGGAGACCAAATTATGTCCCAGCTTTAGAAAACTTCGCCAACACTTGGGTAAAAAAGCGAAAAAGAGGTCAAACCCGCCTCGATCGTCCAAATGCCACGAAAACACACACATAGCACCGCGTGAGGTATTAGACAGCGTTAGAACTTACGAGACTCGATTCGACATACGGAGACCGAAAGTTAAGTCCCGGTTTACAAAACTCATGCTAACACTTTCAGGCAAAAAGCCAAAAATAGGTCAAAACCCGCCTCGGTCGTCTGAGCGCCACGCACACACGCACATAGAACCGCGTAGTTATTAGACACGCATTAGAACTTACGGGACTCGATTCCGACATACGGAGACCGAGTTAAGTCCCGCTTGTAAAACTTCGCCAACACTTAGGCAAAAAGCCAAAAAATAGGTCAAAACCCGCCTCGTGCCGTCCAAATGCCACGCAAACACATACATAGCAATCGCGTGAGGTATTAAACACGCGTTAGAACTTACGAGACTCGATTCTCGACATACGGAGACCGAAAGTTATGTCGGCCATACAAAACTCGCTAACACTTAGGCAAAAAAGTCGAAAACCGGTCAAAACCAAATTTGGTCGTCCAACGCCACGCAAACACACACATAGCAATCGAAAGTAGGTATTAGAAACACGTTAGAACTGACGGGACTCGATTCCGATATACGGAATCCGAGTTATCGCCCAGTTTTCAAAACTCGCCAACACTTAGGCAAAAAGCCAAAAAATAGGTCAAAACCCGCCTCGGTAGTCCGAACGCCACGTAAAAACACATATAACACCGCGTAGAATTATTCACGTGTTACAACTTACGGGACTCGATTCCGACATATGGAATCGGAATTAAGTCCTAGTTTGCAAAACTCGCCAACACTTACGCAAAAAATCGAAAAAAGAGGTCAAAACCCGCCTCGGTCGTCCGAATGCCACGCAAACACACACATAGCATCGGGTAGGTATTAGACACGCGTTAGAACTCACGAGACTCGATTCTGACATACGGAGACCGAATTAAATCCTAGTTTGCAAAACTCGCTAACACTTAGACAAAAAGCCAAAAAACAGGTCAAAACCCGACTCGATCGTCCGAACGCCATGCAAACACACATAGCACCGAGTAGGTATTAGAAACATGTTAGAACTTACGGGACTCGATTCTGATATACATAATCTGGAATTATCGCCCAGTTATCGCCCACTTTTCAAAACTCGCCAACACTTAGGCAAAAAGCCAAAAAATAGGTAAACCCGCCTCGGTCGTCCGAACGCCACGTAAACACACACATAATACCGTGTAGGTATTAGTCACGATATTCTTACAACTTACGAGACTCGATTTCGACATACCGAAAGACCGAATTAAGTCCCAGTTTGCAAAACTCGCCAACACTTAGGCAAAAAACTGAAAAAGAGGTCAAAACTCGCCTCGATCGTCCAAATGGCACGCAAACACACATAGCACCGAGTACGTATTAAAAACAAGTTAGAACTTACAGGACTCGATTCCGATATACGAAATCCGAGTTATCGCCCAGTTTTTAAAACTCGCCAACACTTAAGCAAAAAGCCAAAAAATAGGTCAAAACCCGCCTCGGTCGTCCGAACGCCACGTTAACACACACATAACACCGCGTAGGTATTAGTCACGTGTTACAACTTACGGGACTCGATTCCGACATACAGAGACCAAATTAAGTCCAAGTTTGCAAAACTCGCCAACACTTAGGTAAAAAACCAAAAAAAGAGGTCAAAACCCGCCTCGGTCGTCCAAACACCACGCAAACACACACATAGCACCGCGTAGGTATTAGACATGCATTAGAACTTACAGGAATCGATTCCGACATACAGAGACCGAGTTAAGTCCTAGTTTGCAAAACTCGCCAACACTTAGGCAAAAAGCCAAAACAACATATCAAAACCCGCCTCGGTGCGTCTGAATGCCATTCAAACACACACACACAACACCGATAGGTATTAGACGCAGCGTTATAACTTATGGGACTCGATTCACGACATACGGAGACCGAGTTAAGTCCCGCTTGCAAAACTCACCAACACTTAGGCAAAAAGCCAAAAAATAGGTCAAAACCCGCCTCGGTCGTCCGAACGCAGCGTAGATACACACACATATAATACCGTAGTAGGTATTAGTCACGATATTACAACTTACGAGACTCGATTTCGACATACGAAGACCGAATTAAGTCCCAGTTTGCAAAACTCGCCAACACTTAGGCAAAAAACTGAAAAAGAGGTCAAAACTCACCTCGATCGTCCAAACGCCATGCAAACACACATAGCACCGAGTAGGTATTAAAAATAAGTTAGAACTTACGGGACTCGATTCTGATATACGAAATCCGAGTTATCGCCCAGTTTTTAAAACTCACCAACACTTAGGCAAAAAGCCAAAAAATAGATCAAAACCTGCCTCGGTCGTCCGAACGCCACGTTAACACTCACATAACACCGCGTAGGTATTAGACACGTGTTACAACTTACGGGACTCGATTCCGACATACGGAGACCAAATTAAGTCCTAGTTTGCAAAACTCGCCAATACTTAGGTAAAAAACCAAAAAAAGAGGTCAAAACCCGCCTCGGTGGTCCAAACACCACGCAAACACACACATAGCACCGCGTAGGCATTAAACACGCGTTAGAACTTACGAGACTCGATTCTGACATACGGAGACCGAGTTATGTCCCAGTTTGCAAAACTCGCTAACACTTAGGCAAAAAAAGCCAGAAAAACCAATCAAAACCAAATTTGGTCGTCCGAACGCCACGTAAACACGTATATAGCACTCGGTAGGTATTAGAAACACGTTAGAACTGACGGGACTCGATTCCGATATACGGAATCCGAGTTATCGCCAGCTTTTCAAAACTTCGCCAACACTTAGGCAAAAAAGCAAAAAATAGGTCAAAACCCGCCTCGGTCCGAACGCCACGTAAACACACATATAACACCGCAGAGAATTATTCACGTGTTACAACTTACGGGACTCGATTCCGAGCATATGGAAGCTTTAATTAAGTCCTGGTTTGCAAAACTCGCCAACACTTACGCAAAAAAATCGAAAAAGAGGTCAAAACCCGCCTCGGTCGTCCGAATGCCACGCAAACACACACATAGCATCGGGTAGGTATTAGACACGCGTTAGAACTTACGAGACTCAATTCTGACATACGGAGACCGAATTAAATCCTAGTTTGCAAAACTCGCTAACACTTAGACAAAAAGCCAAAAAATAGGTCAAAACCCGACTCGGTCGTCCGAACGCCATGCAAACACACATAGCACCGAGTAGGTATTAGAAACATGTTAGAACTTACGGGACGCGATTCTGAGTTATCGCCCAGTTTTCAAAACTCGCCAACACTTAGGCAAAAATCCAAAAAATAGGTAAACCCGCCTCGGTAGTCCGAACGCCACGTAAACACACACATAATACCGTGTAGGTATTAGTCACGTGTTACAACTTACGAGACTCGATTTCGACATCCCGAAGACCAAATTAAGTCCCGGGTTGCAAAACTACGCCAACACTTAGGCAAAAAAGCTGAAAAAGAGGTCAAAACTCGCCTCGATCGTCCAAACGCATACGCAAAACACACATAGCACCGAAAGTAGGTATTAAATACAAGTTAGAACTTATAGGACTCGATTCCAATATCTGAAATCAGAAAGTTATCGCCAGCTTTTTAAAACTTCGCCAACACTTAGGCAAAAAGCCAAAAAATAGGTCAAAACCCGCCTCGTTCGTCCGAATGCCACGTTAACACACACATAACACCGCGTAGGTATTAGTCACGTGTTACAACTTACGGGTCTCGATTCCGACATACGAAGACCAAATTAAGTCCCAGTTTGCAAAACTCGCCAACACTTAGGTAAAAAACCAAAAAAAGAGGTCAAAACCCGCCTCGGTCGTCCAAACACCACGCAAACACACACATAGCACCGCGTAGGTATTAGACATGCATTAGAACTTACAGGACTCGATTCCGACATACAGAGACCGAGTTAAGTCCTAGTTTGCAAAACTCGCCAACACTTAGGCAAAAAGCCAAAAAATAGGTCAAAACCATTTCGGTCGTCCAAATATACGTAAACACACACATAATACCATATAGGTATTGACACCGTGTTACAACTTACGGGACTCGATTGAGACATATGGAGACCGAATTAAGTCCCGGTTTAGAAAACTTGACAACACTTAGGCAAAACTACGCTAACACTTAGGCAAAAAGCCAAAAATAGGTCAAAACCGACCTCGATTAAATGCGAACATAACGAACCACATATATAGCAATCTGCGTGGGTATTAGACACGCCGTTAGAACTTACGGGACTCAATTCCAATATATGGAATCATAGTTATCGCCAAGTTTGCAAAACTTGCTAATAGTTAGGCAAAAAGCCGAAAAATAGGTCAAAACCCGCCTCCGATTAAAAAGCCACGCCACGCACCGCACATACGCATAGAACCGCGTAGTTATTAGACACACATTAGAACTTATGGGACTCGATTCCGACATACGGAGACCGAGTTAAGTCCCAGTTTGTAAAACTCGCCAACACTTAGGCAAAAAGCCAAAACAACATATCAAAACCCGCCTCGGTCGTCCGAATGCCATTCAAACACACACATAACACCGTATAGGTATTAGACGCGCGTTATAACTTATGGGACTCGATTACGACATACGGAGACCGAGTTAAGTCCCAGTTTGCAAAACTCACCAACACTTAGGCAAAAAGCCAAAAAATAGGTCAAAACCCGCCTCGGTCTTCCGAACGCCACGTAAACACACACATAATACCGTGTAGGTATTAGTCACGTGTTACAACTTACGAGACTTGATTTCGACATACGAAGACCGAATTAAGTCCCAGTTTGCAAAACTCGCCAACACTTAGGCAAAAAACTGAAAAAGAGGTTAAAACCCGCCTCGATCGTCCAAACTCCACGCAAACACACATAGCACCGAGTAGGTATTAAAAACAAGTTAGAACTTATGGGACTCGATTCCGATATACGAAATCCGAGTTATCGCCCAGTTTTTAAAACTCGCCAACACTTAGGCAAAAAGCCAAAAAATAGGTCAAAACCCGCCTCGGTCGTCCGAACGCCACATTAACACTCACATAACACCGCGTAGGTATTAGTCACGTGTTACAACTTACGGGACTCGATTCCGACATCTGGGAGACCAAATTAAGTCTGGTTTGCAAAACTACGCCAATACTTGGGTAAAAACCAAAAAAGAGGTCAAAACCCGCCTCGGTCGTCCAAACACCACGCAAAACACACACATAGCATCGCGTAGGTATTAAACAACGTTAGAACTTACGAGACTCGATTCGACATACGGAGACCGAAGTTATATCCCGGGTTGCAAAACTCGCTAACACTTAGGCAAAAAAAAAAAAACCGGTCAAAACCACCTTGGTCGCATTTAGCGCCACGCAAACACACACATATAGCATGGTAGGTATTAGAAACACGTTAGAAGCGGCGGGACTCGATTCCGATATCTGGAATCCGAGTTATCGCCAATTTTCAAAACTCCATGAACACTTAGGCAAAAAAGCCAAAAAATAGGTCAAAACTTCGCCTCGGTGGTCCGAACGCCACGTAAACACACATATAACACCGCGTGAGAATTATTCACGTGTTACAACTTACGGGACTCGATTCCGCATATGGAAGCGGAATTAAGTCCTAGTTTGCAAAACTCGCCAACACTTACGCAAAAAATCGAAAAAGAGGTCAAAACCCCGCCTCGGTCGTCCAATGCCACGCAAACACACACATAGCATCGGTGGGTATTGAACACGCGTTAGAACTTATGAGACTCGATTCGACATACGGAGACCGAAAGTTAAATCTAGTTTGCAAAACTTCGCTAACACTTAGACAAAAAGCCAAAAAGCAAAGTCAAAACCAAACTTTTATCGTCCGAACGCCATGCAAACACACATAACACCGAGTAGGTATTAGAAACATGTTAGAACTTACGGGACTCGATTCCGATATACGAAATCCGAGTTATCGCCCAGTTTTTAAAACTCGCCAACACTTAGGCAAAAAGCCAAAAAATAGGTCAAAACCCGCCTCGGTCGTCCGAACGCCACGTTAGCAATCACATAACACCGCGTAGGTATTAGTCACGTGTTACAACTTACGGGACTCGATTCCGACATACGGAGACCAAATTAAGTCCCAGTTTGCAAAACTCGCCAACACTTAGGTAAAAAACCAAAAAAAGAGGTCAAAACTCGCCTCGGTCGTCTAAACACCACGCAAACACACACATAGCACCGCGTAGGTATTAGACATGCATTAGAACTTACAGGACTCGATTCCGACATACAGAGACCGAGTTAAGTCCTAGTTTGCAAAACTACGCCAACACTTGAGGCAAAAAGCCAAAAATAGGTCAAATCCGCCTCGGTCTTCCGAACGCATGCGTAAATACACACATAATACCATATAGGTATTAGACCGTGTTACAACTTACGGACTCGATTCGACATACGGAGACCGAATTAAGTCCCGCTTGGAAAACTTCGCCAACACTTGGGCAAAAAACTGAAAAAGAGGTCAAAACCCGCCTCGATCGTCCAAATGCCACGCAAACAAACACATAGCACCGCATAGGTATTAGACACGCGTTAGAACTTACGAGACTCGATTCTTACATACGGAGACCGATTTAAGTCCTAGTTTGCAAAACTCGCTAACACTTAGGCAAAAAGCCGAAAAATAGGTCAAAACCCGCCTCGGTCGTCTGAGCGCCACGCACACACGTACATAGAACCGCGTAGTTATTAGACACACATTAGAACTTATGGGACTCGATTCTGACATACGGAGACCGAGTTAAGTCCCAGTTTGTAAAACTCGCCAACACTTAGGCAAAAAGCCAAAACAACATATCAAAACCCGCCTCGATCGTCAAGAATGCCATTCAAACACACACGTAACACGCATAGGTATTAGGCAGCGTTATAACTTATGGGACTCGATTACGACATACGGAGACCGAGTTAAGTCCCGGTTGCAAAACTCACCAACACTTAGGCAAAAGCCAAAAAATAGGTCAAAACCCGCCTCGGTCGTCCAAGGCATACGTAAACACACACATAATACCGTGTAGGTATTAGTCACGTCATTACAACTTACGAGACTCGATTTCGACATACGAAGACCGAATTAAGTCCCGTTTGCAAAACTCGCCAACACTTAGGCAAAAAAAGCGAAAAAGAGGTCAAAACTTCGCCTCTATCGTCCAAACATACGCAAACACACATAGCACCGTAGGTATTAAAAACAAGTTAGAACTTACGGGACTCGATTCCGATATACAAAATCAGAGTTATCGCCGGGAGTTTTTAAAACTACCAACACTTAAGCAAAAAGCCAAAAATAGGTCAAACCCCGCCTCGGTCGTCCGAACGCATACGTTAACACTCACATAACACCGCGTAGGTATTAGTCGTAATGTTACAACTTCACGGGACTCGATTCCACATACGGAGACCAAATTAAGTCCTAGTTTGCAAAACTTCGCCAATACTTAGGTAAAAACCAAAAAGAGGTTAAAACCCGCCTCGGTCGTCCAAACACCACGAAACACACACATAGCACCGCGTAGGTATTAGACATGCATTAGAACTTACGGGACTCGATTCCGACATACGAGACCAAAGTTAAGTCCTGGTTTGCAAAACTTCGCCAACACTTAGGCAAAAAGCCAAAAAATAGGTCAAAACCGCCTCGATCGTCCAAATGCCACGCAAACAAAAACACATAGCACCGCGTGGGTATTGAACAGCGTTAGAACTTACGAGACTCGATTCTCGACATACGGAGGCCAGAGTTAAGTCCCGGTTTACAAAACTTCATTACACTTAGGCAAAAAGCGAAAAATAGGTCAAAACCCCGCCTCGGATGCGTCGAAGCGCCACGCACACACGCACATAGAACCGCGTAGTTATTAGACACGCATTAGAACTTACGGGACTCGATTCCGACATACGGAGACCGAGTTAAGTCCCAGTTTGTAAAACTCGCCAACACTTAGGCAAAAAGCCAAAACAACATATCAAAACCCGCCTCGATCGTCCGAATGCCATTCAAACACACACGTAACACCGCATAGGTATTAGACGCGCGTTATAACTTATGGGACTCGATTACGACATACGGAGACCGAGTTAAGTCCCAGTTTGCAAAACTCACCAACACTTAGGCAAAAAGCCAAAAAATAGGTCAAAACCCGCCTCGGTCGTCCGAACGCCACGTAAACACACACATAATACCGTGTAGGTATTAGTCACGTGTTACAACTTACGAGACTCGATTTCGACATCTGAAGACCGAATTAAGTCCCGTTTACAAAACTTCGCCAACACTTAGGCAAAAAAGCGAAAAAGAGGTCAAAAACTTCGCCTCGATCGTCCAAACGCCACGCAAAAACACATAGCAGACCGAGTAGGTATTAAAACAAGTTAGAACTTACGGGACTCGATTCCGATATACAAAATCAGAGTTATCGCAGAGTTTTTAAAACTCATGCCACAACAAGCAAAAAGCCAAAAAATAGGTCAAAACCCGCCTCGGTCGGTCGTCAACGCATGCGTTAACACTCACATAACACCGCGTAGGTATTAGTCATGTGTTACAACTTACGGGACTCGATTCCGACATACGGGAGACCAAATTAAGTCCTGGTTTGCAAAACTCGCCCAATACTTGGGTAAAAACCAAAAAAGAGGTTAAAATCCGCCTCGGTCGTCGAAACACCACGCAAACACACACATAGCACCGCGTAGGTATTGAACATGCATTAGAACTTACGGGACTCGATTCCAGACATACGAGAGACCGAGTTAAGTCCTGGTTTGCAAAACTTCATGACACATAGGCAAAAAGCCAAAAATAGGTCAAAACACCTCGGTCGTCCAAACGCATACGTAAACACACACACATAATACCATATAGGTATTAGACACGTGTTACAACTTACGGGACTCGATTCCGACATATGGAGACCGAAATAAGTCCCGGTTTGGAAAACTACGCCAACAACTTAGGCAAAACTCGCTAACACTTAGGCAAAAAGCCAAAAAATAGGTCAAAACCACTTCCTCGGTCATCCGGGCATAACGCAACCACATATATAGCACTGCGTAGGTATTAGACACGCGTTAGAACTTACGGGACTCAATTCCAATATATGGAATTAGAGTTATCGCCAGGTTGCAAAACTTGCTAATAGTTAGGCAAAAAAAGCGAAAAATATGTCAAAACCGCCTTCGATTAGAAAGCGAAGCGCCCACGCATTACACACAGAACCGCCGTGGTTATTAGAACCGCGCATTAGAATTTACGGGACTCGATTCCGACATACGGAGACCGAGTTAAGTCCCAGTTTGTAAAACTCGTCAACACTTAGGCAAAAAGACAAAACAACATATCAAAACCCGCCTCGGTCGTCCGAATGCCATTCAAACACACACATAACACCGCATAGGTATTAGACGCGCGTTATAACTTATGGGACTCGATTACGACATACGGAGACCGAGTTAAGTCCTTGTTTGCAAAACTCACCAACACTTAGGCAAAAAGCCAAAAAATAGGTCAAAACCCGCCTCGGTCGTCCGAATGCCACGCAAACAAACACATAGCACCGCATAGGTATTAGACACGCGTTAGAACTTACGAGACTCGATTCTTACATACGGAGACCGATTTAAGTCCTAGTTTGCAAAACTCGCTAACACTTAGGCAAAAAGCCGAAAAATAGGTCAAAACCCGCCTCGGTCGTCTGAGCGCCACGCACACACGTACATAGAACCGCGTAGTTATTAGACACACATTAGAACTTATGGGACTCGATTCTGACATACGGAGACCGAGTTAAGTCCCAGTTTGTAAAACTCGCCAACACTTAGGCAAAAAGCCAAAACAACATATCAAAACCCGCCTCGATCGTCCGAATGCCATTCAAACACACACGTAACACCGCATAGGTATTAGACGCGCGTTATAACTTATGGGACTCGATTACGACATACGGAGACCGAGTTAAGTCCCAGTTTGCAAAACTCACCAACACTTAGGCAAAAAGCCAAAAAATAGGTCAAAACCCGCCTCGGTCGTCCGAACGCCACGTAAACACACACATAATACCGTGTAGGTATTAGTCACGTGTTACAACTTACGAGACTCGATTTCGACATACGAAGACCGAATTAAGTCCCAGTTTGCAAAACTCGCCAACACTTAGGCAAAAAACTGAAAAAGAGGTCAAAACTCGCCTCGATCGTCCAAACGCCACGCAAACACACATAGCACCGAGTAGGTATTAAAAACAAGTTAGAACTTACGGGACTCGATTCCGATATACAAAATCCGAGTTATCGCCGAGTTTTTAAAACTCGCCAACACTTAGGCAAAAAGCCAAAAAATAGGTCAAAACCCGCCTCGGTCGTCCGACGCATACGTTAACACTCACATAACACCGCGTAGGTATTAGTCATGTGTTACAACTTACGGGACTCGATTCAGCGTCGGAGACCAAATTAAGTCCTGGTTTGCAAAACTCGCCAATACTTAGGTAAAAACCAAAAAAGAGGTTAAAACTCGCCTCGGTCGTCCAAACACCACGAAACACACACATAGCACCGCGTGGGTATTAGAACATGCATTAGAACTTACGGGACTCGATTCAGACATACTGAGGCCGAGTTAAGTCCTAGTTTGCAAAACTCATGCCAACACTTAGGCAAAAAGCCAAAAATAGGTCAAAACCGCCTCGATCAGTCCAAATGCCACGCAAACAAACACATAGCACCGCGTAGGTATTGAACACGCGTTAGAACTTACGAGACTCGATTACGACATACGGAGACCGAGTTAAGTCGGTTACCAAAACTTCGCTAACACTTAGGCAAAAAGCCGAAAAATAGGTCAAAACCCGCCTCGGTCGTCTGAGCGCCACGCACACACGCACATAGAACCGCGTAGTTATTAGACACGCATTAGAACTTACGGGACTCGATTCCGACATACGGAGACCGAGTTAAGTCCCAGTTTGTAAAACTCGCCAACACTTAGGCAAAAAGCCAAAACAACATATCAAAACCCGCCTCGATCGTCCGAATGCCATTCAAACACACACGTAACACCGCATAGGTATTAGACGCGCGTTATAACTTATGGGACTCGATTACGACATACGGAGACCGAGTTAAGTCCCAGTTTGCAAAACTCACCAACACTTAGGCAAAAAGCCAAAAATAAGTCAAAAACCCGCCTCGGTCGTCCGAACGCCACGTAAACACACACATAATACCGTGTAGGTATTAGTCACGTCACGTACAACTTACGAGACTCGATTTCGACATCTGAAAGACCGAATTAAGTCCCGGTTTGCAAAACTCGCCAACACTTAGGCAAAAAACTGAAAAAGAGGTCAAAACTCGCCTCGATCGTCCAAACGCCACGCAAACACACATAGCACCGAGTAGGTATTAAAAACAAGTTAGAACTTACGGGACTCGATTCCGATATACAAAATCCGAGTTATCGCCGAGTTTTTAAAACTACATGACACTTAGGCAAAAAAAAGCCAAAAATAGGTCAAAAACCGCCTCGGTCGTCCAACGCATGCGTTAACACTCACATAACACCGCGTAGGTATTAGTCATGTGTTACAACTTACGGGACTCGATTCCGACATACGGAGACCAAATTAAGTCCTAGTTTGCAAAACTCGCCAATACTTAGGTAAAAAACCAAAAAAAGAGGTTAAAATCCGCCTCGGTCGTCCAAACACCACGCAAACACACACATAGCACCGCGTAGGTATTAGACATGCATTAGAACTTACAGGACTCGATTCCGACATACAGAGACCGAGTTAAGTCCTAGTTTGCAAAACTCGCCAACACATAGGCAAAAAGCCAAAAAATAGGTCAAAACCCGCCTCGGTCGTCCGAACGCCACGTAAACACACACACATAATACCATATAGGTATTAGACACGTGTTACAACTTACGGGACTCGATTCCGACATATGGAGACCGAAATAAGTCCCAGTTTGGAAAACTCGCCAACACTTAGGCAAAACTCGCTAACACTTAGGCAAAAAGCCAAAAAATAGGTCAAAACCAGCCTCGGTCATCTGAACGCAACGCAACCACATATATAGCACTGCGTAGGTATTAGACACGCGTTAGAACTTACGGGACTCAATTCCAATATATGGAATTAGAGTTATCGCCCAGTTTGCAAAACTTGCTAATAGTTAGGCAAAAAGCCGAAAAATATGTCAAAACCCGCCTCGGTCGTCTGAGCGCCACGCACACACGCACATAGAACCGCGTAGTTATTAGACACGCATTAGAATTTACGGGACTCGATTCCGACATACGGAGACCGAGTTAAGTCCCAGTTTGTAAAACTCGTCAACACTTAGGCAAAAAGACAAAACAACATATCAAAACCCGCCTCGGTCGTCCGAATGCCATTCAAACACACACATAACACCGCATAGGGTATTAGGCAGCGTTATAACTTATGGGACTCGATTCGACATACGGAGACCGAAAGTTAAGTCCTTGTTTGCAAAACTCACCAACACTTAGGCAAAAAGCCAAAAATAGGTCAAAACCCGCCTCGGTCGTCCAATGCCACGAAAACACACATATAGTATGCGTGGGTATTAAACAGCGTTAGAACTTACGAGACTCGATTACGACATCACGGAGACCGAGTTATGTCCCGGTTTGCAAAACTTCGCTAACACTTAGGCAAAAAGCCGAAAAACCGGTCAAAACCAGCCTTGGTCGTCCGAACGCCACGCAAACACACACATAGCACTGAGTAGGTATTAGAAACACGTTAGAACTGACGGGACTCGATTCCGATATCTGAGAATCAAGTTATCGCCCGGTTTTTCAAAACTTCGCCAACACTTAGGCAAAAAGCCAAAAAACAGGTCAAAACCCGCCTCGGTCGTCCAGATGCCACGTAAACACACACATAATACCGCGTAGGTATTAGTCACGTATTACAACTTACGAGACTCGATTTCGACATATGGAGACCGAATTAAGTCCCGGTTTGCAAAACTCGCCCAATCTTAGGCAAAAAAAGCGAAAAAAAGGTCAAAACACGCCTCGATCGTCCAAACCCCACGCAAACACACACACATAGCACTCAGCGTAGGTATTAGAACATGCATTAGAACTTACAGGACTCGATTCCAGACATACGAGAGGCGAAAGTTAAGTCCTGGTTTGCAAAACTCGCCAACAACTTAGGCAAAAAGCCAAAAATAGGTCAAAAACACGCCTCGGTCGTCCAACGCATCGTAAACACACACATAATACCATATAGGTATTAGACACGTGTTACAACTTACGGGACTCGATTCCGACATACAGAGACCGAATTAAGTCCCAGTTTGGAAAACTCGCCAACACTTAGGCAAAACTCGCTAACACTTAGGCAAAAAACCAAAATATAGGTCAAAACCAGCCTCGATCGTCTGAACGCAATGCAAACACATATATAGCACTGCGTAGGTATTAGACACGCGTTTGAACTTACGGGACTCAATTCCAATATATGGAATCTGAGTTATCGCCCAGTTTGCAAAACTTTCTAACAGTTAGGCAAAAAGCTGAAAAAGAGCCCATAACCCACCTCGGCCATCCGAGCGCATACACAAACACACATAGCACCGCGTAGGTATTTGACACGCGTTACAACTTACGGGACTCAATTCTGACATACAAAGACCGAGTTAAGTCCAAGTTTTGCAAAACCCGCTAACAATTAGGCAAAAGGCCAAAAAAGAGCCCAAAACCCGCCTCGGTCGTCTGAACGCCACGCAATCACACCCATAGCACCGCGTAGGTATTAGACACACGTTACAACTTACGGGACTCGCTTCCGACATACTTATGGAGACCGAATTATCGCCTAGTTTGCAAAACTCAACAACACTTAGGCAAAAAGCCAAAAAATAAGTTAAAACCCGCCTCGATCGATGCAATGCCACCACGCAAACACACACATAGCACCGCATAGGTATTGAACACGCGTTAGAACTTACGAGACTCGATTACGACATCGGAGACCGAAAGTTAAGTCCCGTTTGCAAAACTCGCTAACACTTAGGCAAAAAGCGAAAAATAGGTCAAAACCCGCCTCGATGCCGCGGGCGCCACGCACACGCACATAGAACCGCCGTGGTTATTAGACACGCATTAGAACTTACGGGACTCGATTCCGATATACGGAGACCGAGTTAAGTCCCAGTTTGTAAAACTCGCCAACACTTAGGCAAAAAGCCAAAACAACATATCAAAACCCGCCTCGGTCGTCCGAATGCCATGCAAACACACACATAACACCGCATAGGTATTAGATGCGCGTTATAACTTATGGGACTCGATTACGACATACGAAGACCGAGTTAAGTCCCAGTTTGCAAAACTCACAAACACTTAGGCAAAAAGCCAAAAAATAGGTCAAAACCCGCCTCGGTCTTCCGAACGCCACGTAAACACACACATAATACCGTGTAGGTATTAGTCACGTGTTACAACTTACGAGACTCGATTTCGACATACGAAGACCGAATTAAGTCCCAGTTTGCAAAACTCGCCAACACTTAGGCAAAAAACTGAAAAAGAGGTCAAAACTCGCCTCGATCGTCCAACGCCATGCAAACACACATAGCACCGAGTAGGTATTAAAAACAAGTTAGAACTTACGGGACTCGATTCCGATATACGAAATCCGAGTTATTGCCCAGTTTTTAAAACTCGCCAACACTTAGGCAAAAAGCCAAAAAATAGGTCAAAACCCACCTCGGTCGTCCGAATGCCACGCAAACACACACATAGCACTGCGTAGGTATTAAACACGCGTTAGAACTTACGAGACTCGATTCTGACATACGGAGACCGAGTTATGTCCCAGTTTGCAAAACTCGCTAACACTTAGGCAAAAAGCCGAAAAACCGGTCAAAACCAGCCTTGGTCGTCCGAACGCCACGCAAACACACACATAGCACTGAGTAGGTATTAGAAACACGTTAGAATCGACGGGACTCGATTCGATATCTGGAATCCTGTTATCGCCAGATTTTCAAAACTCGCCAACACTTAAGCAAAAAGCCAAAAAATAGGTCAAAACCCGCCTCGGTAGTCCGAACGCCACGTAAACACACATATAACACCGCGTAGAATTATTCACGTGTTACAACTTACGGGACTAGAGTTCGACATATGGAAGCGGAATTAAGTCCTAGTTTGCAAAACTCGCCAACACTTACGCAAAATATCGAAAAAAGAGGTCAAAACCCGCATGATTAGGTCATCCGAATGCCACATGCAAACACACATAACATAGCATCGGGTGGGTATTAGACACGCTTTAGATCTTATGAGACTCGATTACGACATACGAGACCGAAAGTTAAATCTGGTTTGCAAAACTCATTAACACTTAGACAAAAAGCCAAAAAACATGTCAAACCCGAGGCTACGTCCGAGCGCCATGCAAACACACATAACAACGGTAGGTATTAGAAACATGTTAGAACTTACGGGACTCGATTCCGATATACGAAATCCGAGTTATCGCCCGGTTTTAAAACTACCATGCCAACACTTGGCAAAAAGCCAAAAATAGGTCAAAACCCGCCTCGGTCGTCCAAAAGCATACGTTAACACACACATAACACCGCGTAGGTATTAGTCATGTGTTACAACTTACGGGACTCGATTCCAACATACGGAGACCAAATTAAGTCCCAGTTTGCAAAACTCGCCAACACTTTGGTAAAAAACCAAAAAAAGAGGTCAAAACTCGCCTCGGTCATCCAAACCCCACGCAAACACACACATAGCACCGCGTAGGTTTTAGACATGCATTAGAACTTACAGGACTCGATTCCGACATACAGAGACCGAGTTAAGTCCTAGTTTGCAAAACTCGCCAACACTTAGGCAAAAGCCAAAAAATAGGTCAAAACCCGCCTCGGTCGTCCGAACGCCATGTAAACACACACATAATACCATATAGGTATTAGACACGTGTTACAACTTACGGGACTCGATTCCGACATACGGAGACTGAATTAAGTCCCATTTTGGAAAACTCGCCAACACTTGGGCAAAAAACTGAAAAAGAGGTCAAAACCCGCCTCGATCGTCCAAATGCCACGTAAACACACACATAGCACCGCGTAGGGATTAGACACGCGTTAGAACTTACGAGACTCGATTCTGACATACGGAGTCCGAGCTAAGTCCCAGATTGCAAAACTCGCTAACACTTAGGCAAAAAGCCGAAAAATAGGTCAAAACCCGCCTCGGTCGTCTGAGCGCCACGTACACACGCACATAGAACCGCATAGTTATTAGACATGCATTAGAACTTACGGGACTCGATTCCGACATACGGAGACCGAGTTAAGTCCCAGTTTGTAAAACTCGCCAACACTTAGGCAAAAAGCCAAAACAACATATCAAAACCCGCCTCGGTCGTCCGAATGCCATTCAAACACACACATAACACCGCATAGGTATTAGACGCGCGTTATAACTTATAGGACTCGATTACGACATACGGAGACCGAAAGTTAAGTCCCGGTTGCAAAACTCACCAACACTTAGGCAAAAAAGCCAAAAATAGGTCAAAACCCGCCTCGGTCGTCCGAACATACGTAAACACACACATAATACCGTGTAGGTATTAGTCACGTATTACAACTTCACGAGACTCAATTTCGACATCTGAAGACCGAATTAAGTCCCGGTTGCAAAACTTCGCCAACACTTAGGCAAAAAAAAGCGAAAAAAGAGGTCAAAACTTCGCCTCGATCGTCCAAACGCCACGCAAACACATATAATAGCACCGAGTAGGTATTAAAAAAGTTAGAACTTACGGGACTCGATTCCGATATCTGAAATCCGATTATTGCCCGGCTTTTAAAACTACCAACACTTAGGCAAAAAGCCAAAAAATAGGTCAAAACCCGCCTCTGTCGTCCGAACGCCACGTTAACACTCACATAACTCCGCGTAGGTATTAGTCACGTGTTACAACTTACGGGACTCGATTCCACATCACGGAGACCAAATTAAGTCCTAGTTTGCAAAACTACGCCAATACTTAGGTAAAAACCAAAAAGAAGGTCAAAACCACGCCTCGATTAGTCCAAACACCACGCAAACACACACATAGCACCGCGTAGGTATTAGAACATGCATTAGAACTTACGGGACTCGATTCCACATATAGAGACCGAGTTAAGTCCTAGTTTCCAAAACTCGCCAACACTTAGGCAAAAAGCCAAAAAATAGGTCAAAACCCGCCCCGGTCGTCCGAATGCCACGTAAACACACACATAATGCCATATAGGTATTAGACACATGTTACAACTTACGGGACTCGATTCCGACATACGGAGATCGAATTAAGTCCCAGTTTGGAAAACTCGCCAACACTTAGGCAAAACTCGCTAACACTTAGGCAAAAAGCCAAAAAATATGTCAAAACCAGCCTCGGTCGTCTGAACGCAACGCAACCACATATATAGCACTGCGTAGGTATTAGACACGCGTTAGAACTTACGGGACTCAATTCCAATATATGGAATCTAAGTTATCGCCCAGTTTGCAAAACTTGGTAATAGTTAGGCAAAAAGCCAAAAAATAGGTCAAAACCCGCCTCGGTCGTCTGAGCGCCACGCACACACGCACATAGAACCACGTAGTTATAAGACACGCATTAGAACTTACGGGACTCGATTCCGACATACGGAGACCGAGTTAAGTCCCAGTTTGTAAAACTCGCCAACACTTAGGCAAAAAGCCAAAACAACATATCAAAACTTGCCTCGGTCGTCCAAATGCCATTCAAACACACACATAACACCACATAGGTATTAGAACCGCAGCGTTATAACTTATGGGACTCGATTTACGACATACGGAGACCGAAAGTTAAGTCCCGCTTGCAAAACTCACCAACACTTAGGCAAAAAGCCAAAAATAGGTCAAAACCCGCCTCGGTCGTCCGAACGCCACGTAAACACACACATAATACCGTGTAGGTATTAGTCACGTGTTACAACTTACGAGACTCGATTTCGACATACGAAGACCGAATTAAGTCCCAGTTTGAAAAACTCGCCAACACTTAGGCAAAAAACTAAAAAAGAGGTCAAAACTCGCCTCGATCGTCCAAGCATACGCAAAAACACACATAACACCGGTAGGTATTCAAAAATGTTAGAACTTACGGGACTCGATTCGATATCTGAAATCCAGCTATCGCCCGGTTTTCAAAACTACCAACACACTAGGCAAAAAGCCAAAAAATAGGTCAAAACCCGCCTCGGTAGTCCGAACGCCACGTAAACACACATATAACACCGCGTAGAATTATTCACGTGTTACAACTTACGGGACTCGATTCCGACATATGGAAGCAGAATTAAGTCCTAGTTTGCAAAACTCGCCAACACTTACGCAAAAAATCAGAAAAAGAGGTCAAAACCCGCCTCGGTCGTCCGAATGCCACGCAAACACACACATAGCATCGGGTAGGTATTAGACACGCGTCAGAACTTACGAGACTCGATTCTGACATACGGAGACCGAGTTAAATCCTAGTTTGCAAAACTCGCTAACACTTAGACAAAAAGCCAAAAAACAGGTCAAAACCCGACTCGGTCGTCCGAATGCCACGCAAACACACATAGCACCGAGTAGGTATTAGAAACATGTTAGAACTTACGGGACTCGATTCTGATATACGGAATCTGAGTTATCGCCCAGTTTTCAAAACTCGCCAACACTTAGGCAAAAAGCCAAAAAATAGGTCAAAACCCGCCTCGGTCGTCCGAACGCCACGTAAACACACACATAATACCGTGTAGGTATTAGTCACATGTGACAACTTACGAGACTCGATTTCGACATACGAAGACCGAATTAAGTCCCAGTTTGCAAAACTCGCCAACACTTAGACAAAAAACTGAAAAAGAGGTCAAAACTCGCCTCGATCGTCCAAACTCCACGCAAACACACATAGCACCGAGTAGGTATTAAAAACAAGTTAGAACTTACGGGACTCGATTCCGATACACGAAATCCGAGTTATCGCCCAGTTTTTAAAACTCGCCAACACTTAGGCAAAAAGCCAAAAAATAGGTCAAAACCCGCCTCGGTCGTCCGAACGCCACGTAAACACACACATAATACTATATAGGTATTAGACACGTGTTACAACTTACGGGACTCGATTCTGACATACGGAGACCAAATTATGTCCCAGTTTAGAAAACTCGCCAACACTTGGGCAAAAAACTGAAAAAGAGGTCAAAACCCGCCTCGATCGTCCAAATGCCACGCAAACACACACATATAGCATGCGTAGGTATAGAACAGCGTTAGAACTTACGAGACTCGATTCTGACATATGGAGACCGAGTTAAGTCCCAGTTTGCAAAACTCGCTAACACTTAGGCAAAAAGCCAAAAAATAGGTCAAAACCCGCCTCGGTCGTCTGAGCACCACGCACACACGCACATAGAACCGCGTAGTTATTAGACACGCATTAGAACTTACGGGACTCGATTCCGACATACGGAGACCGAGTTAAGTCCCAGTTTGTAAAACTCGCCAACACTTAGGCAAAAAGCCAAAACAACATATCAAAACCCGCCTCGGTCGTCCGAATGCCATGCAAACACACACATAACACCGCATAGGTATTAGATGCCCGTTATAACTTATGGGACTTGATTATGACATACGAAGACCGAGTTAAGTCCTAGTTTGCAAAACTCACCAACACTTAGGCAAAAAGCCAAAAAATAGGTCAAAACCCGCCTCGGTCGTCCGAATGCCACGCAAACACACACATAACACTGCGTAGGTATTAAACACGCGTTAGAACTTACGAGACTCGATTCTGACATACGGAGACCGAGTTATGTCCCAGTTTACAAAACTCGCTAACACTTAGGCAAAAAGTCGAAAAGGTCAAAACCAAATTTGGTCGTCCGAACGCCACGCAAACACACACATAGCACTGAGTAGGTATTAGAAACACGTTAGAACTGACAAGACTCGATTCCGATATACGGAATCCGAGTTATCGCACAGTTTTCAAAACTCGCCAACACTTAGGCAAAAAGCCAAAAAATAGGTCAAAACCCGCCTCGGTAGTCCGAACATGCGTAAACACACATATAACACCGCGTAGAATTATTCACGTGTTACAACTTACGGGACTCGATTCCGACATATGGAAGCGGAATTAAGTCCTAGTTTGCAAAACTCGCCAACACTTACGCAAAAAATCGAAAAAAGAGGTCAAAACCCGCCTCGGTCGTCCGAATGCCACGCAAACACACACATAGCATCGGGTAGGTATTAGACACGCGTTAGAACTCACGAGACTCGATTCTGACATACGGAGACCGAATTAAATCCTAGTTTGCAAAACTCGCTAACACTTAGACAAAAAGCCAAAAAACAGGTCAAAACCCGACTCGATCGTCCGAACGCCATGCAAACACACATAGCACCGAGTAGGTATTAGAAACATGTTAGAACTTACGGGACTCGATTCTGATATACATAATCTGAGTTATCGCCCAGTTTTCAAAACTCGCCAACACTTAGGCAAAAAGCCAAAAAATAGGTAAACCCGCCTCGGTCGTCCGAACGCCACGTAAACACACACATAATACCGTGTAGGTATTAGTCACGTGTTACAACTTACGAGACTCGATTTCGACATACGAAGACCGAATTAAGTCCCAGTTTGCAAAACTCGCCAACACTTAGGCAAAAAACTGAAAAAGAGGTCAAAACTCGCCTCGATCGTCCAAACGGCACGCAAACATACATAGCACAGACTAGGTATTAAAAACAAGTTAGAACTTACAGGACTCGATTCCGATATACGAAATCCGAGTTATCGCCCAGTTTTTAAAACTCGCCAACACTTAGGCAAAAAGCCAAAAAATAGGTCAAAACCCGCCTCGGTCGTCCGAACGCATACGTAAACACACATAAATACCATATAGGTATTAGACCGTGTTACAACTTACGGGACTCGATTCCGACATACGGAGACCCAATTAAGTCCCATTTTGGAAAACTTCGCCAACACTTGGGCAAAAAGCGAAAAAGAGGTCAAAACCCGCCTCGATCGTCCAAATGCCACGTAAACACACATAGCACCGCGTAGGGATTAGACAGCGTTAGAACTTACGAGACTCGATTCGACATACGGAGACCGAAGCTAAGTCCCAGTTGCAAAACTCATCGCTAACACTTAGGCAAAAGCCGAAAAATAGGTCAAAACCCGCCTCGGTCGTCCCGGCGCCACGTCATACGCACATAGAACCGCGTGGTTATTAGACACGCATTAGAACTTACGGGACTCGATTCCGACATACGGAGACCGAGTTAAGTCCCGGTTGTAAAACTACGCCAACACTTAGGCAAAAAGCCAAAACAACATATCAAAACCCGCCTCGATCGTCCGAATGCCATTCAAACACACACAACAATCGCATAGGTATTAGGCGCTGTTATAACTTATAGGACTCGATTACGACATACGGAGACCGAGTTAAGTCCCAGTTTGCAAAACTCACCAACACTTAGGCAAAAAGCCAAAAAATAGGTCAAAACCCGCCTCGGTCGTCCGAACGCCACGTAAACACACACATAATACCGTGTAGGTATTAGTCACGTGTTACAACTTACGAGACTCAATTTCGACATCGAAGATGAATTAAGTCCCGGTTGCAAAACTCGCCAACACTTGGGCAAAAAAGCAAAAAGAGGTCAAAACTTCGCCTCGATCGTCCAAACATACGCAAACACACATAGCACCGAGTAGGTATTAAAAAAAAGTTAGAACTTACGGGACTCAATTCCGATATACGAAATCCGAGTTATTGCCCAGTTTTTAAAACTCGCCAACACTTAGGCAAAAAGCCAAAAAATAGGTCAAAACCCGCCTCTGTCGTCCGAACGCCACGTTAACACTCACATAACTCCGCGTAGGTATTAGTCACGTGTTACAACTTACGGGACTCGATTCCGGCATCGGAGACCAAATTAAGTCCTAGTTTGCAAAACTCGCCAATACTTAGGTAAAAACCAAAAAGAAGGTCAAAACCCGCCTCGATCGTCGAACACCACGCAAACACACACATAGCAATCGCGTAGGTATTAGAACATGCATTAGAACTTACGGGACTCGATTCCGACATATAGAGACCGAAAGGTTAAGTCCTAGTTTCCAAAACTCGCCAACACTTAGGCAAAAGCCAAAAATAGGTCAAAACCCGCCCGGTCGTCCAAATGCCACGTAAACACACACGTAATGCCATATAGGTATTAGACACATGTTACAACTTACGGGACTCGATTCAGACTTACGGAGATCGAATTAAGTCCCGGTTTGGAAAACTTCGCCAACACTTAGGCAAAACTCGCTAACACTTAGGCAAAAAGCCAAAAATATGTCAAAACCATTCTCGGTTAAAATGCAACGCAACGCAACCACATATATAGCATCTGCGCGTATGTATTGAACACGCGTTAGAACTTACGGGACTCAATTCCAATATATGGAATCTGAGTTATCGCCCAGTTTGCAAAACTTGGTAATAGTTAGGCAAAAAGCCGAAAAATAGGTCAAAACCCGCCTCGGTCGTCTGAGCGCCACGCACACACGCACATAGAACCACGTGGTTATTAGACACGCATTAGAACTTACGGGACTCGATTCCGCATACGGAGACCGAAAGTTAAGTCCCGGTTTATAAAACTACGCCAACACTTAGGCAAAAAGCCAAAGCAACATATCAAAACACCGCCTCGGTCGTCCAGAATGCCATTCAAACACACACATAACACCACATAGGTATTAGACACGCGTTATAACTTATGGGACTCGATTACGACATACGGAGACCGAGTTAAGTCCCAGTTTGCAAAACTCACCAACACTTAGGCAAAAAGCCAAAAAATAGGTCAAAACCCGCCTCGGTCGTCCGAACGCCACGTAAACACACACATAATACCGTGTAGGTATTAGTCACGTGTTACAACTTACGAGACTCGATTTCGACATACGAAGACCGAATTAAGTCCCAGTTTGAAAAACTCGCCAACACTTAGGCAAAAAACTAAAAAAGAGGTCAAAACTCGCCTCGATCGTCCAAACGCCACGCAAACACACATAACACCAAGTAGGTATTCAAAACAAGTTAGAACTTACGGGACTCGATTCCGATATACGAAATCCGAGCTATCGCCCAGTTTTCAAAACTCGCAACACTTAGTGAAAAAGCCAAAAATAGGTCAAAACCCGCCTCGGTAGTCCGAACATACGTAAACACACATATAACACCGCAGAGAATTATTCACGTGTTACAACTTACGGGACTCGATTCCGAAGCATATGGAAGCGAAATTAAGTCCTAGTTTGCAAAACTCGCCAACACTTACGCAAAAAATCGAAAAAAGAGGTCAAAACCCCTCTATGGCCGTCCAATGCCACGCAAAACACACACATAGCATCGGGTAGGTATTAGACACAGCGTCGAACTTACGAGACTCGATTACGACATACGGAGACCGAAGTTAAATCCTAGTTTGCAAAACTCGCTAACACTTAGACAAAAAAGCCAAAAAAGCGAGTCAAAAACCCGACTCGATTGTTCAATGCCACGCAAACACACATATGCACCGAAGTAGGTATTAAAAACATGTTAGAACTTACGGGACTCGATTACGATATCTGGAATCGAGTTATCGCCCGATTTTCAAAACTACGCCAACACTTAGGCAAAAAGCCAAAAAAATAGGTCAAAACCCGCCTCGGTCGTCCGAACGCCACGTAAACACACACATAATACCGTGTAGGTATTAGTCACGTGTGACAACTTACGAGACTCGATTTCGACATACGAAGACCGAATTAAGTCCCAGTTTGCAAAACTCGCCAACACTTAGACAAAAAACTGAAAAAGAGGTCAAAACTCGCCTCGATCGTCCAAACTCCACGCAAACACACATAGCACCGAGTAGGTATTAAAAACAAGTTAGAACTTACGGGACTCGATTCCGATATACAAAATCCGAGTTATCGCCCAGTTTTTAAAACTCGCCAACACTTTGGCAAAAAGCCCAAAAATAGGTCAAAACCCGCCTCGGTCGTCCGAACGCCACGTAAACACACACATAATACTATATAGGTATTAGACACGTGTTACAACTTACGGGACTCGATTCTGACATACGGAGACCAAATTATGTCCCAGTTTAGAAAACTCGCCAACACTTGGGTAAAAAACTGAAAAAGAGGTCAAAACCCGCCTCGATCGTCCAAATGCCACGCAAACACACACATAGCACCGCGTAGGTATTAGACACGCGTTAGAACTTACGAGACTCGATTCTGACATACGGAGACCGAAGTTAAGTCCCGGTTGCAAAACTACGCTAACACTTAGGCAAAAAGCCAAAAATAGGTCAAAAAACCGCCTCGGTCGAAAGCGCCACGCACACACGCACATAGAACCGCGTAGTTATTAGACACGCATTAGAACTTACGGGACTCGATTCCGACATACGGAGACCGAGTTAAGTCCCAGTTTGTAAAACTCGCCAACACTTAGGCAAAAAGCCAAAAAATAGGTCAAAACCCGCCTCGGTCGTCCGAATGCCACGCAAACACACACATAGCACTGCGTAGGTATTAAACACGCGTTAGAACTTACGAGACTCGATTCTGACATACGGAGACCGAGTTATGTCCCGTTTACAAAACTCGCTAACACTTAGGCAAAAAGTCAAAAACCGGTCAAAACCAAATTTCGGGTTGGTCCGTCCAAGCATACGCACACACACACATGCGAGTAGGTATTAGAAACACGTTAGAACTGACGGGACTCGATTCCGATATACGGAATCCGAGTTATCGCCCAGTTTTCAAAACTCGCCAACACTTAGGCAAAAAGCCAAAAAATAGGTCAAAACCCGCCTCGGTAGTCCGAACGCCACGTAAACACACATATAACACCGCGTAGAATTATTCACGTGTTACAACTTACGGGACTCGATTCCGACATATGGAAGCGGAATTAAGTCCTAGTTTGCAAAACTCGCCAACACTTACGCAAAAAATCGAAAAAAGAGGTCAAAACCCGCCTCGGTCGTCCGAATGCCACGCAAACACACACATAGCATCGGGTAGGTATTAGACACGCGTTAGAACTTACGAGACTCGATTCTGACATACGGAGACCGAATTAAATCCTAGTTTGCAAAACTCGCTAACACTTAGACAAAAAGCCAAAAAACAGGTCAAAACCCGACTCGGTCGTCCGAACGCCATGCAAACACACATAGCACCGAGTAGGTATTAGAAACATGTTAGAACTTACGGGACTCGATTCTGATATACAGAATCTGAGTTATCGCCCAATTTTCAAAACTCACCAACACTTAGGCAAAAAGCCAAAAAATAGGTAAACCCGCCTCGATCGTCCGAACACCACGTAAACACACACATAATACCGTGTAGGTATTAGTCACGTCATTTACACTTACGAGACTCGATTTACGACATCTGAAGACCGAATTAAGTCCCGGTTGCAAAACTCGCCAACACTTAGGCAAAAAACGAAAAAGAGGTCAAAACTCGCCTCGATCGTCCAAGCGACGCAAAAACACACATAGCACCGAGTAGGTATTAAAACAAGTTAGAACTTACAAGACTCGATTAGATATATCTGAAATCAGAGTTATCGCCCGATTTTAAAACTTCGCCAACACTTAAGCAAAAAGCCAAAAAATAGGTCAAAACCCGCCTCGGTCGTCCGAACGCCATCACGTTAACACACACATAACACCGCGTAGGTATTAGTCACGTGTTACAACTTACGGGACTCGATTCCGAGCATCTGAGAGACCAAATTAAGTCCCGGTTTGCAAAACTACGCCAACACTTAGGTAAAAACCAAAAAAAAAAGGTCAAAACCGCCTCGATTCGTCCAAACACCACGCAAAACACACACATAGCACCGCGTGGGTATTAGACATGCATTAGAACTTACAGACTCGATTCCGACATACAGAGACCGAGTTAAGTCCTAGTTTGCAAAACTCGCCAACACTTAGGCAAAAAGCCAAAACAACATATCAAAACCCGCCTCGGTCGTCTGAATGCCATTCAAACACACACATAACACCGCATAGGTATTAGACGCGCCTTATAACTTATGGGACTCGATTACGACATACGGAGACCGAGTTAAGTCCCAGTTTGCAAAACTCACCAACACTTAGGCAAAAAGCCAAAAAATAGGTCAAAACCCGCCTCGGTCGTCCGAACGCAACGTATACACACACATAATACCGTGTAGGTATTAGTCACGTGTTACAACTTACGAGACTCGATTTCGACATACGAAGACCGAATTAAGTCCCAGTTTGCAAAACTCGCCAACACTTAGGCAAAAAACTGAAAAAGAGGTCAAAACTCACCTCGATCGTCCAAACGCCATGCAAACACACATAGCACCGAGTAGGTATTAAAAATAAGTTAGAACTTACGGGACTCGATTCTGATATACGAAATCCGAGTTATCGCCCAGTTTTTAAAACTCACCAACACTTAGGCAAAAAGCCAAAAAATAGATCAAAACCTGCCTCGGTCGTCCGAACGCCATGCGTTAACACTCACATAACACCGCGTAGGTATTAGTCACGCGTTACAACTGACGGTACTCGATTCCACATCTGGAGACCAAATTAAGTCCTAGTTTGCAAAACTCGCCAATACTTAGGTAAAAACCAAAAAAGAGGTCAAAACCGCCTCGGTGGTCCAAACACCACGCGAAAACACACATAGCACCGCGTAGGCATTAAACACGCAGCGTTAGAACTTACGAGACTCGATTACGACATACGGAGACCGAAGTTATGTCGGTTGCAAAACTTCGCTAACACTTAGGCAAAAAGCCGAAAAACCGGTCCAAACCGACCTTGGTCGTCCGAGGCGCCACGTAAACACGACATAGCAGCGAGTAGGTATTAGAAACACGTTAGAATCGAGCGGGACTCGATTCGATATCACGGAATCCGAGTTATCGCCGATTTTCAAAACTTCGCAACACTTAGGCAAAAAGCCAAAAAATAGGTCAAAACCCGCCTCGGTGGTCCGAACGCCACGTAAACACATATATAACACAGAATTATTCACGTGTTACAACTTACGGGACTCGATTCCGACATATGGAAGCGAATTAAGTCCTAGTTTGCAAAACTCGCCAACACTTACGCAAAAAATCAGAAAAAGAGGTCAAAACCCGCCTCGGTCGTCCGAATGCCACGCAAACACACACATAGCATCGGGTAGGTATTAGACACGCGTTAGAACTTACGAGACTCGATTCTGACATACGGAGACCGAATTAAATCCTAGTTTGCAAAACTTCGCTAACACTTAGACAAAAAGCCAAAAATAGGTCAAAACCCGACTTCGGTTAGTCCGAACGCATGCAAAACACACATAGCACATCGGTAGGTATTAGAAACATGTTAGAACTTACGGACGCGATTACGATATCTGAATCCGAGTTATCGCCAGCCAAAACTCGCCAACACTTAGGCAAAAATCCAAAAAATAGGTAAACCCGCCTCGGTAGTCCGAACGCCACGTAAACACACACATAATACCGTGTAGGTATTAGTCACGTGTTATAACTTACGAGACTCGATTTCGACATACGAAGACCGAATTAAGTCCCGGTTGCAAAACTCGCCAACACTTAGGTAAAAAAGCGAAAAAGAGGTCAAAACTTCGCCTCGATCGTCCAAACGCATCACGCAAAACACACATAATGACCGTAGGTATTAAATACAAGTTAGAACTTACGGGACTCGATTCCAATATCTGAAATCAGAGTTATCGCCCGATTTTAAAACTACATGACACTTAGGCAAAAAGCCAAAAATAGGTCAAAACCCGCCTCGGTCGTCCAAGAATGCCACGTTAACACACACATAACACCGCGTGAGGTATTAGTCACGTGTTACAACTTACGGGTCTCGATTCAGACATCGAAGACCAAATTAAGTCCCGGTTGCAAAACTCGCCAACACTTAGGTAAAAACCAAAAAGAGGTCAAACCCGCCTCGATTCGTCCAAACACCACGCAAACACACATAGCACCGTAGCGTGGGTATTGAACATGCATTAGAACTTACGGGACTCGATTCCGACATACGAGAGACCGAAAGTTAAGTCCTGGTTGCAAAACTTCGCCAACACTTAGGCAAAAAGCCAAAAAATAGGTCAAAACCGACCTTTCGTCCGTCAGCAGCGCCACGTAAACACACACATAATACCATATAGGTATTAGACACGTGTTACAACTTACGGGACTCGATTCCGACATACGGAGACCGAATTAAGTCCCAGTTTAGAAAACTCGCCAACACTTAGGCAAAACTCGCTAACACTTAGGCAAAAAGCCAAAAAATAGGTCAAAACCAGCCTCGGTCGTCTGAACGCAACGCAACCACATATATAGCACTGCGTAGGTATTAGACACGCGTTAGAACTTACGGGACTCAATTCCAATATATGGAATCAGAGTTATCGCCCAGTTTGCAAAACTTGCTAATAGTTAGGCAAAAAGCCGAAAAATAGGTCAAAACCCGCCTCGGTCGTCTGAGCGCCACGCACACACGCACATAGAACCGCGTAGTTATTAGACACACATTAGAACTTATGGGACTCGATTCCGACATACGGAGACCGAGTTAAGTCCCAGTTTGTAAAACTCGCCAACACTTAGGCAAAAAGCCAAAACAACATATCAAAACCCGCCTCGGTCGTCCGAATGCCATTCAAACACACACATAACACCGTATATAGGTATTAGGCAGCGCGTTATAACTTATGGGACTCGATTACGACATACGGAGACCGAAAGTTAAGTCCCGGTTGCAAAACTCACTAACACTTAGGCAAAAAGCCAAAAATAGGTCAAAACCGCCTCGGTCTTAACGCATACGTAAACACACACATAATACTGATTGTAGGTATTAGTCACGTGTTCTGACTTACGAGACTCGATTTACGACATCGAAGACCGAATTAAGTCCCAGTTTGCAAAACTCGCCAACACTTAGGCAAAAAACTGAAAAAGAGGTTAAAACCCGCCTCGATCGTCCAAACTCCACGCAAACACACATAGCACCGAGTAGGTATTAAAAACAAGTTAGAACTTACGGGACTCGATTCCGAGATACGAAATCTGAGTTATCGCCCAGTTTTTAAAACTCGCCAACACTTAGGCAAAAAGCCAAAAAATAGGTCAAAACCCGCCTCGGTCGTCCGAACGCCACGTTAACACTCACATAACACCGCGTAGGTATTAGTCACGTGTTACAACTTACGGGACTCGATTCCGACATACGGAGACCAAATTAAGTCCTAGTTTGCAAAACTCGCCAATACTTAGGTAAAAAACCAAAAAAAGAGGTCAAAACCCGCCTCGGTCGTCCAAACACCACGCAAACACACACATAGCATCGCGTAGGTATTAAACACGCGTTAGAACTTACGAGACTCGATTCTGACATACGGAGACCGAGTTATGTCCCAGTTTGCAAAACTCGCTAACACTTAGGCAAAAAGCCGAAAAACCGGTCCAAACCAGCCTTGGTCGTCCGAACGCCACGTAAACACAGACATAGCACTGAGTAGGTATTAGAAACACGTTAGAACTGACGGGACTCGATTCCGATATACGGAATCCGAGTTATCGCCCAGTTTTCAAAACTCGCCAACACTTAGGCAAAAAGCCAAAAAATAGGTCAAAACCCGCCTCGGTAGTCCGAGCATACGTAAACACACATATAACACCGCGTAGAATTATTCACGTGTTACAACTTACGGGACTCGATTCCGACATATGGAAGCGGAATTAAGTCCTAGTTTGCAAAACTCGCCAACACTTACGCAAAAAATCGAAAAAAGAGGTCAAAACCCGCCTCGGTCGTCCGAATGCCACGCAAACACACACATAGCATCGGGTAGGTATTAGACACGCGTTAGAACTTACGAGACTCGATTCTGACATACGGAGACCGAATTAAATCCTAGTTTGCAAAACTCGCTAACACTTAGACAAAAAGCCAAAAAATAGGTCAAAACCCGGCTTCCGGTCGTCCGACGCCATGCAAACACACATAGCACCGAGTAGGTATTAGAAACATGTTAGAACTTACGGGACGCGATTACGATATCTGAGTTATCGCCCAGTTTTCAAAACTCGCAACACTTAGGCAAAAATCCAAAAATAGGTAAACCCGCCTCTCAGTGAGTCAACGCATACGTAAACACACACATAATACTGGTGTAGGTATTAGTCACGTGTTATAACTTACGAGACTCGATTTACATATCGAAGACCGAATTAAGTCCCGTTTGCAAAACTCGCCAACACTTAGGTAAAAAGCGAAAAAGAGGTCAAAACTACGCCTCGATCGTCCAAGCATACGCAAACACACATAGCACCGAGTAGGTATTAAATACAAGTTAGAACTTACGGACTCGATTCCAATATCACGAAATCAGAGTTATCGCCCGTTTTAAAACTACATGACACTTAGGCAAAAAGCCAAAAAAATGGTCAAAACCCGCCTCGGTCGTCCAAGATGCCACGTTAACATACACATAACACCGCGTGGGTATTAGTCACGTGTTACAACTTACGGGTCTCGATTCCGACATCGAAGACCAAATTAAGTCCCGGTTGCAAAACTTCGCCAACACTTAGGTAAAAACCAAAAAGAGGTCAAAACCCGCCTCGATTAGTCCAAACACCACGCAAACACACACATAGCACCGCGTGGGTATTAGACATGCATTAGAACTTACGGGACTCGATTCCGACATACGAGAGACCGAGTTAAGTCCTGGTTTGCAAAACTCACCAACAACTTGGGCAAAAAGCCAAAAAATAGGTCAAAACCGACCTCGGTCGTCCAGAAGCCACGTAAACTACACACATAATACCATATAGGTATTGAACCGTGTTACAACTTACGGGACTCGATTCACATACGGAGACCGAATTAAGTCCCGGTTTAGAAAACTACGCCAACACTTAGGCAAAACTTCGCTAACACTTTAGGCA
Source organism: Panax ginseng (assembly GCA_020205605.1). Lineage (NCBI taxonomy): Eukaryota > Viridiplantae > Streptophyta > Magnoliopsida > Apiales > Araliaceae > Panax > Panax ginseng. The sequence continues at coordinate 70,728,215 of CM035128.1, read as the reverse complement.
AAAAGCCAAAAATAGGTCAAAACCGACCTCGGTCGGAAATGCAGGCATACGCAACCACATATATAGCCTTCATGGGTATTAGACACGCATTAGAACTTACGGGACTCAATTCCAATATATGGAATCAGAGTTATCGCCCAGTTTGCAAAACTTGCTAATAGTTAGGCAAAAAGCCGAAAAATAGGTCAAAACCCGCCTCGGTCGATCGGCATCCACGCACACACGCACACATAGAACCGCGTAGTTATTAGACACACATTAGAACTTATGGGACTCGATTCCGACATACGAGACCGAAGTTAAGTCCCGGTTGTAAAACTTCGCCAACACTTAGGCAAAAAGCCAAACAACATATCAAAACCCGCCTCGATTCGAATGCCATTCAAACACACACATAACACCGTATAGGTATTAGGCAGCGTTATAACTTATGGGACTCGATTCGACATACGGAGACCGAGTTAAGTCCCGGTTGCAAAACTCACCAACACTTAGGCAAAAAGCCAAAAATAGGTCAAAACCCGCCTCGGTCTTAGAGCAACGCCACGTAAACACACACATAATCTGATTGTAGGTATTAGTCACGTGTTACAACTTACGAGACTCGATTTACGACATACGAAGACCGAATTAAGTCCCGGTTGCAAAACTTCGCCAACAACTTAGGCAAAAAAAGCGAAAAAGAGGTTAAAACCCGCCTCGATCGTCCAAACTCCACGCAAACACATATGCAAGAGTAGGTATTAAAAACAAGTTAGAACTTACGGGACTCGATTCCGAGATCTGAAATCGAGTTATCGCCCGATTTTTAAAACTCGCCAACACTTAGGCAAAAAGCCAAAAATAGGTCAAAACCCGCCTCGGTCGTCCGAACGCATACGTTAACGATCACATAACACACGCGTAGGTATTAGTCACGTGTTACAACTTACGGGACTCGATTCCGACATATCGGGAGACCAAATTAAGTCCTAGTTTGCAAAACTTCTTGCCGATACTTAGGTAAAAACCAAAAAAGAGGTCAAAACCCGCCTCGGTCGTCCAAACACCACGCAAACACACACATAGCATCGCGTAGGTATTAAACACGCGTTAGAACTTACGAGACTCGATTACGACATACGGAGACCGAAAGTTATGTCGGTTTGCAAAACTCGCTAACACTTAGGCAAAAAGCGAAAAAGCAGGTCAAAACCAAACTTGGTCGCGTCTGAGCATACGCAAAACACACACATAGCAAGGTAGGTATTAGAAACACGTTAGAACCGGCGGGACTCGATTCCGATATACGAAAATCCGAGTTATCGCCCAATTTTCAAAACTACGCCAACACTTAGGCAAAAAGCGAAAAATAGGTTAAAACTTCGCCTCGGTGGTCCGAGCGCCACGTAAACACACATATATAACACAGTAGAATTATTCACGTGTTACAACTTACGGGACTCGATTCAGAGCATATGGAAGCGGAATTAAGTCCTGGTTTGCAAAACTTCGCCAACACTTACGCAAAAATCGAAAAAAGAGGCCAAAACCCGCTCGATCGTCCAAGAATGCCACGCAACACACACATAGCATCGGGTGGGTATTAGACACAGCGTTAGAACTTATGAGACTCGATTCGACATCGAGAGACCAGGTTAAATCCTGGTTTGCAAAACTTCGCTAACACTTAGACAAAAAAAGCAAAAAATTGGTCAAAACCCGACTTGGTCGTCCGAGCGCCATGCAAACACACACATAACAAGGTAGTAGGTATTAGAAACATGTTAGAACTTACGGGACTCGATTCCGATATCGAAATCCGAGTTATCGCCCGGCTTTTAAAACTACATGACACTTAGGCAAAAAGCCAAAAATAGGTCAAAACCCGCCTCGGTCGTCCGAGCATACGTTAGCAAACACATAACACCGCGTAGGTATTAGTCACGTGTTACAACTTACGGGACTCGATTCCGACATATCTGGAGACCAAATTAAGTCCCGGTTGCAAAACTTCGCCAACACTTAGGTAAAAACCAAAAAAAGAGGTCAAAACTTCGCCTCGATCGTCCAAACACCACGCAAACACACACATAGCACCGCTGCGTGGGTATTAGAACATGCATTAGAACTTACGGGACTCGATTCCCGACATACGAGACCGAGTTAAGTCCTGGTTTGCAAAACTTCGCCAACACTTAGGCAAAAAGCCAAAAAATAGGTCAAATCCGCCTCGGTCTTCCGAACGCATACGTAAACACACATAATACCATATAGGTATTGAGACACGTGTTACAACTTACGGGACTCGATTACGACATACGGAGACCGAATTAAGTCCCGGTTTTGGAAAACTCGCCAACACTTGGGCAAAAAAAGCGAAAAAGAGGTCAAAACCGCCTCGATCGTCCAAATGCCACGCAAACAAACACATAGCACCGCGTAGGTATTAGACACGCGTTAGAACTTACGAGACTCGATTCTGACATACGGAGACCGAGTTAAGTCCCAGTTTGCAAAACTCGCTAACACTTAGGCAAAAAGCCGAAAAATAGGTCAAAACCCGCCTCGTTCGAAGGCGCCACGCACACGCGCACATAGAACCGCGTGGTTATTAGACACGCATTAGAACTTACGGGACTCGATTCCGACATACGGAGACCGAGTTTAAGTCCCGTTTTGTAAACTCGCCAACACTTAGGCAAAAAGCCAAAACAACATATCAAAACCCGCCTCGATCGTCCGAATGCCATTCAAACACACACGTAACACCGCATAGGTATTAGGCGGCGTTATAACTTATGGGACTCGATTACGACATACGGAGACCGAAAGTTAAGTCCCGGTTGCAAAACTCACCAACACTTAGGCAAAAAGCCAAAAATAGGTCAAAACCAGCGTTGGTCGTCCGAACGCATACGTAAACACACACATAATACCGTGTAGGTATTAGTCACGTGTTACAACTTACGAGACTCGATTTCGACATCTGAAGACCGAATTAAGTCCCGGTTGCAAAACTCGCCAACACTTAGGCAAAAAAGCGAAAAAGAGGTCAAAACTACGCCTCGATCGTCCAAACGCCACGCATGAACACACATATAGCACCGGTAGGTATTAAAAACAAGTTAGAACTTACGGGACTCGATTCCGATATACAAAATCAGGAGTTATCGCCGAAGTTTTAAAACTCGCCAACACTTAGCAAAAAAGCCAAAAATAGGTCAAAACCCGCCTCGATCGTCCGAGCATGCGTTAACACTCACATAACACCGCGTAGGTATTAGTCATGTGTTACAACTTACGGGACTCGATTCCGACATACGGAGGCCAAATTAAGTCCTAGTTTGCAAAACTCGCCAATACTTAGGTAAAAACCAAAAAAGGTTAAAACCACCTCGGTTAGTCGAACACCACGCAAACACACACATAGCACCGCTGTGGGTATTGAACATGCATTAGAACTTACAGGACTCGATTCCGACATACAGAGACCGAGTTAAGTCCTAGTTTGCAAAACTCGCCAACACTTAGGCAAAAAGCCAAAAAATAGGTCAAAACCCGCCTCGATCGTCCAAATGCCACGCAAACAAACACATAGCACCGCGTAGGTATTAGACACGCGTTAGAACTTACGAGACTCGATTCTGACATACGGAGACCGAGTTAAGTCCCGGTTACAAAACTTCGCTAACACTTAGGCAAAAAGCCAAAAAATAGGTCAAAACCCGCCTCGGTCGTCGAAAGCGCCCACGCACACACGCACATAGAACCGCCGTGGTTATTAGACCGCATTAGAACTTACGGGACTCGATTCCGACATACGGAGACCGAGTTAAGTCCCAGTTTGTAAAACTCGCCAACACTTAGGCAAAAAGCCAAAATAACATATCAAAACCCGCCTCGATCGTCCGAATGCCATTCAAACACACACGTAACACCGCATAGGTATTAGACGCGCGTTATAACTTATGGGACTCGATTACGACATACGGAGACCGAGTTAAGTCCCAGTTTGCAAAACTCACCAACACTTAGGCAAAAAGCCAAAAAATAGGTCAAAACCCGCGTCGGTCGTCCGAGCATCGCGTAAACACACACACATAATACCGTGTAGGTATTAGTCACGTGTTACAACTTACGAGACTTCGATTTACGACATACGAAGACCGAATTAAGTCCCGGTTGCAAAACTCGCCAACACTTAGGCAAAAAACTGAAAAAGAGGTCAAAACTCGCCTCGATCGTCCAAACGCCACGCAAACACACATAGCACCGAGTAGGTATTAAAAACAAGTTAGAACTTACGGGACTCGATTCCGATATACAAAATCCGAGTTATCGCCGAGTTTTTAAAACTCGCCAACACTTAGGCAAAAAGCCAAAAAATAGGTCAAAACCCGCCTCGGTCGTCCGAACGCCACGTTAACACTCACATAACACCGCGTAGGTATTAGTCATGTGTTACAACTTACGGGACTCGATTCCGACATACGGAGACCAAATTAAGTCCTAGTTTGCAAAACTCGCCAATACTTAGGTAAAAAACCAAAAAAAGAGGTTAAAACCTACCTCGGTCGTCAAACACCACGCAAACACACACATAGCACCAGCGTGGGTATTGAACATGCATTAGAACTTACGGGACTCGATTCCGACATACAGAGACCGAAGTTAAGTCCTGGTTTGCAAAACTTCGCCAACACTTAGGCAAAAAAAGCCAAAAATAGGTCAAAACCCGCCTCGGTTCGTCCGAGCGCCATGTAAACACACACACATAATACCATATAGGTATTAGACACGTGTTACAACTTACGGGACTCGATTCCAGGCATATGGAGACCGAATTAAGTCCCGGTTTGGAAAACTTCGCCAACACTTAGGCAAAACTTCGCTAACACTTAGGCAAAAAGCCAAAAATAGGTCAAAACCAAACCTCGGTCATCCAGAGCATAACGCAACCACATATATAGCAATGCGTAGGTATTGAACCAGCGTTAGAACTTACGGGACTCAATTCCAATATATGGAATCGAGTTATCGCCATTTGCAAAACTTGCTAATAGTTAGCAAAAAAGCGAAAAATAGGTCAAAACCACGCCTCGATTAAATCAGAGCGCCACGCACCTTACGCACATAGAACCGCGTAGTTATTAGACACACATTAGAACTTATGGGACTCGATTCCGACATACGGAGACCGAGTTAAGTCCCAGTTTGTAAAACTCGCCAACACTTAGGCAAAAAGCCAAAACAACATATCAAAACCCGCCTCGGTCGTCCGAATGCCATTCAAACACACACATAACACCGTATAGGTATTAGACGCACGCGTTATAACTTATGGGACTCGATTACGACATACGGAGACCGAGTTAAGTCCCAGTTTGCAAAACTCACCAACACTTAGGCAAAAAGCCAAAAATAGGTCAAAACCGCCTCGGTCTTCTTCCGAGCATACGTAAACACACACATAATACGATGTAGGTATTAGTCACGTGTTACAACTTACGAGACTCGATTTACGACATCGAAGACCGAATTAAGTCCCGGTTGCAAAACTCGCCAACACTTAGGCAAAAAACTGAAAAAGAGGTTAAAACCCGCCTCGATCGTCCAAACTCCACGCAAACACACATAGCAACGAGTAGGTATTAAAAACAAGTTAGAACTTACGGGACTCGATTCCGAGATACGAAATCAGAGTTATCGCCAGCTTTTAAAACTCGCATGACACTTAGGCAAAAAGCCAAAAATAGGTCAAAACCCGCCTCGGTCGTCCGAACGCATCGTTAACACTCACATAACACCGCGTAGGTATTAGTCACGCGTTACAACTGACGGTACTCGATTCCGACATACTGGAGACCAAATTAAGTCCTGGTTTGCAAAACTTCGCCAATACTTAGGTAAAAACCAAAAAAGAGGTCAAAACCGCCTCGGTCGTCCAAACACCACGCAAACACACACATAGCATCGCGTGGGTATTAAACACGCGTTAGAACTTACGAGACTCGATTACGACATACGGAGACCGAAGGTTATGTCCCAGTTTGCAAAACTTCGCTAACACTTAGGCAAAAAGCGAAAACCGGGTCAAACCCGGCCTTGGTCGTCCGAACGCCACGTAAACCACGGACATAGCGGTAGGTATTAGAAACACGTTAGAATCGACGGGACTCGATTCCGATATCACGGAATCCGAGTTATCGCCATTTTCAAAACTTCGCCAACAACAGGCAAAAAGCCAAAAATAGGTCAAAACCGCCTCGGTAGTCCGAACGCCACGTAAACACACATATAACACCGTAGAAGAATTATTCACGTGTTACAACTTACGGGACTCGATTCCGACATATGGAAGCGGAATTAAGTCCTGGTTTGCAAAACTACCGCCAACACTTACGCAAAAAAATCGAAAAAAGAGGTCAAAACCGCCTCGGTTAAATCCGAATGCCACGCAAAACACACACATAGCATCGGGTGGGTATTAGACACGCGTTAGAACTTACGAGACTCGATTCGACATACGGAGACCGAATTAAATCCTAGTTTGCAAAACTCGCTAACACTTAGACAAAAAGCCAAAAAATAGGTCAAAACCCGACTCGGTCGTCCGAACGCCATGCAAACACACATAGCACCGAGTAGGTATTAGAAACATGTTAGAACTTACGGGAACGCGATTCGATATCTAAGAATCGAGTTATCGCCCAGTTTTTCAAAACTCGCCAACACTTGGGCAAAAATCCAAAAATAGGTAAACCCGCCTCGGTGGTCCGAGCATACGTAAACACACACATATCACAATGTAGGTATTAGTCACGTGTTATAACTTACGAGACTCGATTTCGACATACGAAGACCGAATTAAGTCCCAGTTTGCAAAACTCGCCAACACTTAGGTAAAAAACTGAAAAAGAGGTCAAAACTCGCCTCGATCGTCCAAACGCCACGCAAACACACATAGCACCGAGTAGGTATTAAATACAAGTTAGAACTTACAGGACTCGATTCCAATATACGAAATCCGAGTTATCGCCCAGTTTTTAAAACTCGCCAACACTTAGGCAAAAAGCCAAAAAATAGGTCAAAACCCGCCTCGGTCGTCCGAATGCCACGTTAACATACACATAACACCGCGTAGGTATTAGTCACGTATTCTGACTTACGGGTCTCGATTCAAGCATACGAAGACCAAATTAAGTCCCGGTTTGCAAAACTTCAACACTTAGGTAAAAACCAAAAAGAGGTCAAAACCGCCTCGATTAGTCCAAACACCACGCAAACACACACATAGCACCGCGTGAGGTATTGAACATGCATTAGAACTTACGGGACTCGATTCGGCATACTGAGAGACCGAGTTAAGTCCTGGTTTGCAAAACTCACCAACAACTTAGGCAAAAAAGCCAAAAAATAGGTCAAAACCGACCTCGGTCGTCCGTATACCACGTAAACTACACACATAATACCATATAGGTATTAGACACGTGTTACAACTTACGGACTCGATTCAGACATACGGAGACCGAATTAAGTCCCGGTTTAGAAAACTCGCCAACACTTAGGCAAAACTCGCTTAACACTTAGGCAAAAAGCCAAAAATAGGTCAAAACCCGACCTCGGTCGTCTGCAGGCATAGCAACGAACCACATATATAATCTGCGTGGGTATTGAACACGCATTAGAACTTACGGGACTCAATTCCAATATATGGAATCGAGTTATCGCCAGGTTGCAAAACTTCTTAATAGTTAGGCAAAAAGCCAAAAATAGGTCAAAACCCGCCTCGATGCCGTCTGAAAGCCCGCACACACACACATAGAACCGCTGTGGTTATTAGACACACATTAGAACTTATGGGACTCGATTCCGACATACGGAGACCGAGTTAAGTCCCGGTTGTAAAACTACATGCCAACACTTGGCAAAAAGCCAAACAACATATCAAAACCGCGCCTCGGTCGTCCGAATGCCATTCAAACACACACATAACACCAGTATAGGTATTAGACGCGCGTTATAACTTATGGGACTCGATTCGACGACATACGGAGACCGAGTTAAGTCCCGGTTGCAAAACTCACCAACACTTAGGCAAAAAGCCAAAAATAGGTCAAAACCCGCCTCGGTCTTCCGAAGCATACGTAAACACACACATAATACGGTTGTAGGTATTAGTCACGTGTTACAACTTACGAGACTTCGATTTACGACATACGAAGACCGAATTAAGTCCCGGTTGCAAAACTTCGCCAACACTTAGGCAAAAAACTGAAAAAGAGGTTAAAACCCGCCTCGATCGTCCAAACTCCACGCAAACACACATAGCACCGAGTAGGTATTAAAAACAAGTTAGAACTTACGGGACTCGATTAGGAGATCTGAATCGAGTTATCGCCCGATTTTAAAACTCGCCAACACTTAGGCAAAAAGCCAAAAAATAGGTCAAAACCCGCCTCGGTCGTCCGAACGCCACGTTAACAGTCACATAACACCGCGTAGGTATTAGTCACGTGTTACAACTTACGGGACTCGATTCCGACATATCTGGAGACCAAATTAAGTCCTAGTTTGCAAAACTTCGCCAATACTTAGGTAAAAACCAAAAAAGAGGTCAAAACCCGCCTCGGTCGTCCAAACACCACGCAAACACACACACATAGCATCGCGTGGGTATTAAACAGCGTTAGAACTTACGAGACTCGATTCGACATACGGAGACCGAAAGTTATGTCCCGGTTTGCAAAACTTCGCTAACACTTAGGCAAAAAGCCGAAAAGCATTCAAAACCAAATTTGGTCGATTAACGCATACGCAAACACACACATAAGCCTTTGAGTAGGTATTAGAAACACGTTAGAATGACGGGGACTCGATTCCGATATCTGAAATCCGAGTTATCGCCCAATTTTCAAAACTTCGCCAACACTTAGGCAAAAAGCCAAAAATAGGTTAAAACTACGCCTCGGTGGTCCGAGGCATACGTAAACACACATATAACACCGCGTAGAATTATTCACGTGTTACAACTTACGGGACTCGATTCCGAGCATATGGAAGCGGAATTAAGTCCTAGTTTGCAAAACTCGCCAACACTTACGCAAAAAATCGAAAAAAGAGGCCAAAACCCGCCTCGATCGTCCGAATGCCACGCAAACACACACATAGCATCGGGTAGGTATTAGACACGCGTTAGAACTTATGAGACTCGATTACGACATCTGAGAGCCGAGGTTAAATCTAGTTTGCAAAACTTCGCTAACACTTAGACAAAAAGCCAAAAAACAGGTCAAAACCCGACTTGGTCGTCCGAACGCCATGCAAACACACATAACACCGAGTAGGTATTAGAAACATGTTAGAACTTACGGGACTCGATTAGATATCTGAAATCCGAGTTATCGCCCGGTTTTAAAACTGCCATGACACTTAGGCAAAAAGCCAAAAAATAGGTCAAAACCCGCCTCGGTCGTCCGAGCATACGTTAGCAAACACATAACACCGCGTAGGTATTAGTCACGTGTTTGAACTTACGGGACTCGATTCCAAACATCTGGAGACCAAATTAAGTCCCGGTTTGCAAAACTCATGCCAACACTTAGGTAAAAACCAAAAAGAGGTCAAAACTACGCCTCGGTCAGTCCAAACACCACGCAAACACACACATAGCACCGTGTGGTATTAGAACATGCATTAGAACTTACGGGACTCGATTCCGGCATACGAGACCGAAGTTAAGTCCTGGTTTGCAAAACTTCGCCAACACTTGGGCAAAAAGCCAAAAATAGGTCAAATCCGCCTCGGTCTTCCGAACGCATACGTAAACACACACATAATACCATATAGGTATTAGACCGTGTTACAACTTACGGGACTCGATTACGACATCACGGAGACCGAATTAAGTCCCGGTTTGGAAAACTTCGCCAACACTTGGGCAAAAAAGCGAAAAAGAGGTCAAAACCCGCCTCGATCGTCCAAATGCCACATAAACAAACACATAGCACAGCGTAGAGTATTGAACAGCGTTAGAACTTACGAGACTCGATTCTCGACATCACGGAGACCGAAAGTTAAGTCCCGGTTGCAAAACTTCGCTAACACTTAGGCAAAAAGCCGAAAAATAGGTCAAAACCCGCCTCGGTTAGTCTCGAAAGCGCCACGCACACACGCATTACATAGAACCGGCGTGGTTATTAGACACGCATTAGAACTTACGGGACTCGATTCCAGACATACGGAGACCGAGAGTTAAGTCCCGGTTTATGGCAAAACTCACAACACTTAGGCAAAAAGCCAAAACAACATATCAAAACCCGCCTCGATCGTCCGAGATGCCATTCAAACACACACGTAACACCGCATGGGTATTAGGCAGCGGCGTTATAACTTATGGGACTCGATTACGACATACGGAGACCGAGTTAAGTCCCAGTTTGCAAAACTCACCAACACTTAGGCAAAAAGCCAAAAAATAGGTCAAAACCCGCGTCGGTCGTCCGAACGCCACGTAAACACACACATAATACCGTGTAGGTATTAGTCACGTGTTACAACTTACGAGACTTCGATTTCGACATACGAAGACCGAATTAAGTCGGTTGCAAAACTACGCCAACACTTAGGCAAAAAAAGCGAAAAAGAGGTCAAAACTTCGCCTCGATCGTCAAACGCCATGCAAAACACACACATAGCACCGAGTAGGTATTAAAAACAAGTTAGAACTTACGGGACTCGATTCCGATATACAAAAACCGAGTTATCGCCGAGTTTTTAAAACTCGCCAACACTTAGGCAAAAAGCCAAAAAATAGGTCAAAACCCGCCTCGGTCGTCCGAGCATACGTTAACACTCACATAACACCGCGTGAGGTATTAGTCATGTGTTACAACTTACGGGACTCGATTCCAGACATACGGAGGCCAAATTAAGTCCTAGTTTGCAAAACTCGCCAATACTTAGGTAAAAACCAAAAAAGAGGTTAAAACCCACCTCGGTTAAGTCCCAAACACCACGCAAACACACACATATAGCACCGCGTGAGGTATTAGAACATGCATTAGAACTTACAGGACTCGATTCCAGGCATACAGAGACCGAGTTAAGTCCTAGTTTGCAAAACTCACCAACACTTAGGCAAAAGCCAAAAATAGGTCAAAACCGCCTCGATCGTCCAAATGCCACGCAAAACAAACACATAGCACCGCGTGGGTATTGAACACGCGTTAGAACTTACGAGACTCGATTCGACATACGGAGACCGAAAGTTAAGTCCCGGTTGCAAAACTTCGCTAACACTTAGGCAAAAAGCCGAAAAATAGGTCAAAACCCGCCTCGATCGTCTACGGCGCCCGCATACGCCGCACATAGAAGAACCAGCGTGGTTATTAGACACGCATTAGAACTTACGGGACTCGATTCTCGGCATACGGAGACCGAGTTAAGTCCCGGTTGTAAAACTCACCAACACTTAGGCAAAAAGCCAAAATAACATATCAAAACCCGCCTCGATCGTCCAAATGCCATTCAAACACACACGTAACAATCGCATAGGTATTAGAGGCGGCGTTATAACTTATGGGACTCGATTACGACATACGGAGACCGAGTTTAAGTCCCATTTGCAAAACTCACCAACACTTAGGCAAAAAGCCAAAAATAGGTCAAAACCCGCGTCGGTCGTCCGAGCGCCACGTAAACACACACATAATACCGTGTAGGTATTAGTCACGTCATTACAACTTACGAGACTCGATTTACGACATACGAAGACCGAATTAAGTCCCGGTTTGCAAAACTTCGCCAACACTTAGGCAAAAAAGCGAAAAAGAGGTCAAAACTTCGCCTCGTCGAAACGCCAAGCATAAAACACACACATAGCACCGAGTAGGTATTAAAAACAAGTTAGAACTTACGGGACTCGATTCCGATATACAAAATCCGAGTTATCGCCGAGTTTTTAAAACTCGCCAACACTTAGGCAAAAAGCCAAAAAATAGGTCAAAACCCGCCTCGGTCGTCCGAACGCCACGTTAACACTCACATAACACCGCGTAGGTATTAGTCATGTGTTACAACTTACGGGACTCGATTCCGACATACGGAGACCAAATTAAGTCCTAGTTTGCAAAACTCGCCAATACTTAGGTAAAAAACCAAAAAAAGAGGTTAAAACCCCGCCTCGATTAGTCCAAACACCACGCAAACACACACATAGCACCGCGTAGGTATTAGACATGCATTAGAACTTACAGGACTCGATTCCGACATACAGAGACCGAGTTAAGTCCTAGTTTGCAAAACTCGCCAACACTTAGGCAAAAAGCCAAAAAATAGGTCAAAACCCGCCTCGGTCGTCCGAACGCCATGTAAACACACACACATAATACCATATAGGTATTAGACACGTGTTACAACTTACGGGACTCGATTCCGACATATGGAGACCGAATTAAGTCCCAGTTTGGAAAACTCGCCAACACTTAGGCAAAACTCGCTAACACTTAGGCAAAAAGCCAAAAAATAGGTCAAAACCAGCCTCGGTCATCTGAACGCAACGCAACCACATATATAGCAATCGTAGGGTATTGAACCGCAGCGTTAGAACTTACGGACTCAATTCCAATATATGGAATTAGAGTTATCGCCAGATTGCAAAACTTGTTAATAGTTAGGCAAAAAGCGAAAAATATGTCAAAACCCGCCTCGATTGCCCTGACCGCCACGCACCTACACGCACATAGAACCGCGTGGTTATTAGAACACGCATTAAAATTCTACGGACTCGATTCCGACATACGAGACCGAGTTAAGTCCCAGTTTAAAAAACTAAATCGACAACACTTGAGCAAAAAGACAAAACAACATATCAAAACCCGCCTCGGTCGTCCGAATGCCATTCAAACACACACATAACACCGCATAGGTATTAGACGCGCGTTATAACTTATGGGACTCGATTACGACATACGAAGACCGAGTTAAGTCCCAGTTTGCAAAACTCACCAACACTTAGGCAAAAAGCCAAAAAATAGGTCAAAACCCGCCTCGGTCGTCCGAACGCCACGTAAACACACATATAATACCGTGTAGGTATTAGTCGCGTGTTACAACTTACGAGACTCGATTTTAACATACGAAGACCGAATTAAGTCCCAGTTTGCAAAACTCGCCAACACTTAGGCAAAAAACTGAAAAAGAGGTCAAAACTCGCCTCGATCGTCCAAACGCCACGCAAACACACATAGCACCGAGTAAGTATTAAAAACAAGTTAGAACTTACGGGACTCGATACCGATATACGAAATTCGAGTTATCGCCTAGTTTTCAAAACTCGCCAACACTTAGGCAAAAAGCCAAAAAATAGGTCAAAACCCGCCTCGGTAGTCCGAACGCCAAGTAAACACACATATAAAACCGCGTAGAATTATTCACGTGTTACAACTTACGGGACTCGATTCCGACATATGGAAGCGAATTAAGTCCTAGTTTGCAAAACTCGCCAACACTTACGCATAAAAATCGAAAAAGAGGTCAAAACTGACTCGACTTACGTCCAGATGCCACACAAACACACACATAGCATCGGGTGGGTATTAGACACGCAGCGTTAGAACTTACGAGACTCGATTCGACATACGGAGACCGAGGTTAAATCTAGTTTGCAAAACTCGCTAACACTTAGACAAAAAAAGCCAAAAAAACAGTCAAAACCCGACTTCGGTCGTCCGAACGCCACGCAAACACACATATGCCGAGTAGGTATTAGAAACATGTTAGAACTTACGGGACTCGATTACGATATCTGGAATCGAGTTATCGCCCGATTTTCAAAACTACGCCAACACTTAGGCAAAAAGCCAAAAATAGGTCAAAACCGACCTCTACGGTCGTCCAACGCATGCGTAAACACACACATAATACCGTGTAGGTATTAGTCACGTGTTACAACTTACGAGACTTCGATTTGACATACGAAGACCGAATTAAGTCCCGCTTCCAAACTCGCCAACACTTAGGCAAAAACCAAAACAAGATGTCAAAACCCACCTCGGTTGTCCAAACATGCGCAAACACACACATAGCACCGCCGTGGGTATTGAACATGCATTAGAACTTACGGGACTCGATTCAGGCATACGAGAGACCAGTAAAGTCCTAGTTTCCAAAACTCGCCAACACTTAGGCAAAAAACCAAAACAAGATGTCAAAACCCGCCTCAGTTGTCCAAACGCCACGCAAACACACACATAGCACCGCGTAGGTATTAGACATGCATTAGAACTTACAGGACTCGATTCCGACATACAGAGACCGAGTTAAATCCTAGTTTGCAAAACTCACCAACACAACAAGCAAAAAGCCAAAAATAGGTCAAAACCCGCCTCGGTCGTCCGAACACCACGTTAACACACATATAACACCGCGTAGGTATTAGTCATATGTTACAACTTACGGGACTCGATTCCGACATACGGAGACCAAATTAAATCTTCGTTTGCAAAACTCGCCAACACTTAGGTAAAAAACCAAAAAAAGAGGTCAAAACCCGTCTCGGTCGTCCAAACACCACGCAAACACACACATAGCACCGCGTAGGTATTAGACATGCATTAGAACTTACAGGACTCGATTCCAGCATACGAGAGACCGAAAGTTAAGTCCTAGTTTGCAAAACTTCGCCAACACTTAGGCAAAAAGCCAAAAATAGGTCAAAACCCGCCTCGGTCGTCCAGAACACCACGTAAACACACACATAATACCATATAGGTATTAGACATGTGTTACAACTTACACGGACTCGATTAGATATCGGAGACCGAATTAAGTCCCGGTTTGGAAAACTTCACAACACTTGGGCAAAAAAGCGAAAAAGAGGTCAAAACCCGCCTCGATCGTCCAAATGCCACGCACACACACATAGCACCGCGTGGGTATTGAACAGCGTTAGAACTTACGAGACTCGATTCGACATACGGAGACCGAAAGTTAAGTCCCGGTTTACAAAACTCGCTAACACTTAGGCAAAAACCGAAAAATAGGTCAAAACCCGCCTCGGTTCGATCGAGCGCCACGCACACGTCGCATAGAACCGGCGTGGTTATTAGACACGCATTAGAACTTATGGGACTCGATTGACATACGGAGACCGAGTTAAGTCCCGGTTGTAAAACTCGCCAACACTTAGGCAAAAAGCCAAAACAACATATCAAAACCCGCCTTTGGTAAATCTCAATGCCATTCAAACACACACATAACACCGCAAGATAGGTATTAGGCAGCAGCGTTATAACTTATGGGACTCGATTTTACATACGAAGACCGAGAGTTAAGTCCCGGTTGCAAAACTCACCAACTCTTAGGCAAAAAGCCAAAAAATAGGTCAAAACCCTCCTCGGTCGTCCGAACATCACGTAAACACACACAATATCGTAGTAGGTATTAGTCACGTGTTACAACTTACGATACTCGATTTTGACATCTGAAGACCGAATTAAGTCCCGGTTGCAAAACTCGCTAACACTTAGCAAAAAAGCGAAAAAGAGGTCAAAACTTCGCCTCGATCGTCCAAACGCATACGCAAACACACACATAACCATCGAGTAGGTATTAAAAACAAGTTAGAACTTACAGGACTCGATTACGATATACTGAAATCCGAAGTTATCGCCCGATTTTAAAACTTCATGACACTTGTGCAAAAAGCCAAAAATAGGTCAAAAACCCGCCTCGATCGTCTCTGAATCGGCACGTTAACACACATAAACACCGTAGGTATTAGTCATGTGTTACAACTTACTTACGGGACTCGATTTACGACATACGGAGACCAAATTAAGTCCCGGTTTGCAAAACTCGCCAACACTTAGGTAAAAACAACAAAAAAGAGGTCAAACCCGCCTCGATGGTCGTCCAAACACCACGCAAACACACACATAGCACCGCGTAGGTATTAGACATGCATTAGAACTTACAGGACTCGATTCCGACATACAAAGACCGAGTTAAGTCCTAGTTTGCAAAACTCGCCAACACTTAGGCAAAAAGACAAAAAATAGGTCAAAACCCGCCTCGGTCGTCCGAACGCCACGTAAACACACACATAATACCATATAGGTATTAGACACGTGTTACAACTTACGGGACTCGATTCCGACATACGGAGACCGAATTAAGTCCCAGTTTGGAAAACTCGCCAACATTTGGGCAAAAAACTGAAAAAGAGGTCAAAACCAGCCTCGATCGTCCAAATGCCACGCGCACACACACATAGCACCGCGTAGGTATTAGACACGCGTTAGAACTTACGAGACTCGATTCTGACATATGGAGACCGAGTTAAGTCCCAGTTTGCAAAACTCGCTAACACTTAGGCAAAAAGCCAAAAAATAGGTCAAAACCCTCCTCGGTCGTCCGAACGCCACGTAAACACACACACAATACCGTGTAGGTATTAGTCACGTGTTACAACTTACGAGACTCGATTTCGACATACGAAGACCGAATTAAGTCCCAGTTTGCAAAACTCGCCAACACTTAGGCAAGAAACTGAAAAAGAGGTCAAAACTCGCCTCGATCGTCCAAACGCCACGCAAACACACATAGCACCGAGTAGGTATTAAAAACAAGTTAGAACTTACAGGACTCGATTCCGATATAAGAAATCCGAGTTATCGTCCAGTTTTTAAAACTCGCCAACATTTAGGCAAAAAGCCAAAAAATAGGTCAAAACCCGCCTCGGTCGTCCGAACGCCACGTTAACACTCACATAACACCGCGTATGTATTAGTCACGTGTTACAACTTACGGGACTTGATTCCGACATACGGAGACCAAATTAAGTCCTAGTTTGCAAAACTCGCCAATACTTAGGTAAAAAACAAAAAAAAGAGGTCAAAACCCGCCTCGGTCGTCCAAACACCACGCAAACACACACATAGCACCGCGTAGGTATTAAACACGCGTTAGAACTTACGAGACTCGATTCTGACATACGGAGACCGAGTTATGTCCCAGTTTGCAAAACTCGCTAACACTAAGGCAAAAAGCCAAAAAACCGGTCAAAACCAGCCTTGGTCGTCCAAATGCCACGCAAACACACACATAGCACTGAGTAGGTATTAGAAACACGTTAGAACTAACGGGACTCGATTCCGATATACGGAGACCGAATTAAGTCCCAGTTTGGAAAACTCGCCAACACTTGGGCAAAAAACTGAAAAAGAGGTCAAAACCGCCTCGATCGTCCAAATGCCACGCGCACACACACATAGCACCGCGTAGGTATTAGACACGCGTTAGAACTTACGAGACTCGATTCTGACATACGGAGACCGAGTTAAGTCCCAGGTTGCAAAACTCGCTAACACTTAGGCAAAAAGCCAAAAAATAGGTCAAAACCCTCCTCGGTCGTCCGAACGCCACGTAAACACACACACAATACTGTGTAGGTATTAGTCACGTGTTACAACTTACAAGACTCGATTTCGACATACGAAGACCGAATTAAGTCCCAGTTTGCAAAACTCGCCAACACTTAGGCAAGAAACTGAAAAAGAGGTCAAAACTCGCCTCGATCGTCCAAACGCCACGCAAACACACATAGCACCGAGTAGGTATTAAAAACAAGTTAGAACTTACAGGACTCGATTCCGATATAAGAAATCCGAGTTATCGTCCAGTTTTTAAAACTCGCCAATATTTAGGCAAAAAGCCAAAAAATAGGTCAAAACCGCCTCGGTAGTCCGAACGCCACGTTAACACTCACATAACACAGCGTATGTATTAGTCACGTGTTACAACTTACGGGACTTGATTCGACATCTGGAGACCAAATTAAGTCCTGGTTTGCAAAACTCGCCAATACTTAGGTAAAAACAAAAAAAGAGGTCAAAACCCGCCTCGATTAGTCCAAACACCACGCAAACACACACATAGCACGTGGGTATTAAACACAGCGTTAGAACTTACGAGACTCGATTCGACATACGGAGACCGAAGTTATGTCCCGGTTGCAAAACTTCATAACACTAAGGCAAAAAAGCCAAAAACCGATCAAAACCGACCTTGGTCGTCCAAATGCCACGCAAAACACACATATAATCGAGTAGGTATTATTAAACACGTTAGAACTAACGGGACTCGATTCCGATATCTGGAGACCAATTAAGTCCCGATTTGGAAAACTCGCCAACACTTGGGCAAAAAAGCGAAAAAGAGTCAAAACCCGCCTCGATCGTCCAAATGCCACGCCACATTACACATATAGCAGCGTGGGTATTAGAACAGCGTTAGAACTTACGAGACTCGATTCGACATCACGGAGACCGAAGTTAAGTCCCGTTTGCAAAACTCGCTAACACTTAGGCAAAAAGCCAAAAATAGGTCAAAACCCTCCTCGGTCGTCCGAACGCATCACGTAAACACACACACAATACAGGTGTAGGTATTAGTCACGATGTTACAACTTACGAGACTCGATTTCGACATACGAAGACCAATTAAGTCCCGGTTTACAAAACTCGCCAACACTTTAGGCAAGAAAGCGAAAAAAGAGGTCAAAACTCGCCTCGATCGTCCAAACGCCACGCATAAACACACATAGCCGAGTAGTAGGTATTAAAAACAAGTTAGAACTTACGGGACTCGATTCCGATATAAGAAATCCGAGTTATCGTCCGCTTTTAAAACTGCCAACATTTAGGCAAAAAGCCAAAAATAGGTCAAAACCCGCCTCGATCGTCCGACGCCACGTTAACACTCACATAACACGCGTATGTATTAGTCACGTGTTACAACTTACGGGACTTGATTCCGACATCTGGAGACCAAATTAAGTCTAGTTTGCAAAACTTCGCCAATACTTAGGTAAAAAACAAAAAAAAGAGGTCAAAACCCGCCTCGGTCGTCCAAACACCACGCAAACACACACATAGCACCGCGTAGGTATTAAACACGCGTTAGAACTTACGAGACTCGATTCTCGACATCACGGAGACCGAAAGTTATGTCCCAGTTTGCAAAACTCGCTAACACTAAGGCAAAAAGCCAAAAAACCGGTCAAAACCAGCCTTGGTCGTCCAAATGCCACGCAAACACACACATAGCACTGAGTAGGTATTAGAAACACGTTAGAACTAACGGGACTCGATTCCGATATACGGAGACCGAATTAAGTCCCAGTTTGGAAAACTCGCCAACACTTGGGCAAAAAACTGAAAAAGAGGTCAAAACCCGCCTCGATCGTCCAAATGCCACGTGCACACACACATAGCACCGCGTAGGTATTAGACACGCGTTAGAACTTACGAGACTCGATTCTGACATACGGAGACCGAGTTAAGTCCCAGTTTGCAAAACTCGCTAACACTTAGGCAAAAAGCCAAAAAATAGGTCAAAACCCTCCTCGGTCGTCCGAACGCCACGTAAACACACACACAATACCGTGTAGGTATTAGTCACGTGTTACAACTTACGAGACTCGATTTCGACATACGGAGACCGAGTTAAGTCCCAGTTTGTAAAACTCGCCAACACTTAGGCAAAAAGCCAAAACAACATATCAAAACCCGCCTCGGTCGTCCGAATGCCATGCAAACACACATATAACACCGCATAGGTATTAGACGCGCGTTATAACTTATGGGACTCGATTACGACATACGAAGACCGAGTTAAGTCCCAGTTTGCAAAACTCACCAACACTTAGGCAAAAAGCCAAAAAATAGGTCAAAACCCGCCTCGGTCGTCCGAATGCCACGCAAACACACATAACACCGCGTAGGTATTAAACACGCTTTAGAACTTACGAGATTCGATTCTGACATACGGAGACCGAGTTATGTCCCAGTTTGTAAAACTCGCTAACACTTAGGCAAAAAGCCAAAAAACCGGTCAAAACTAGCCTTGGTCGTCCGAACGCCACGCAAACACACACATAGCATTGAGTACGTATTAGAAACACGTTAGAACTGATGGGACTCGATTCTGATATACGGAATCCGAGTTATCGCCCAGTTTTCAAAACTCGCCAACACTTAGGCAAAAAGCCAAAAAATAGGTCAAAACCCGCCTCGGTAGTCCGAATGCCACGTAAACACACATATAACACCGCGTAGAATTATTCACGTGTTATAACTTACGGGACTCGATTCCGACATATTGAAGCGGAATTAAGTCCTAGTTTACAAAACTCGCCAACACTTACGCAAAAGATCGAAAAAAGAGGTCAAAACCCGCCTCGGTCGTCCGAATGCCACACAAACACACACATAGCACCGGGTAGGTATTAGACACGCGTTAGAACTTACGAGACTCGATTCTGACATACGGAGACCGAGTTAAATCCTAGTTTGCAAAACTCGCTAACACTTAGGCAAAAAGCCAAAAAATAGGTCAAAACCCGACTCGGTCGTCCGAACGCCACGCAAACACACATAGCACCGAGTAGGTATTAGAAATATTTTAGAACTTACGGGACTCGATTACGATATCTGAATCCGAGTTATCGCCGATTTTCAAAACTCGCCAACACTTGGGCAAAAAGCGAAAAATAGGTCAAACCCGCCTCGATCGTCCGAGCATGCGTAAACACACACATAATACCGGTGTAGGTATTAGTCACGTGTTACAACTTATGAGCCTCGATTTTGACATACGAAGACCAAATTAAGTCCCGGTTTGTAAAACTTCGCCAATACTTGGGCAAAAAAGCTGAAAAGCAGTCAAAACTTCGCCTCGATCGTCCAAACGCCATGCAAACACACATAGCAAAGGTAGGTATTAAAATAAGTTAGAACTTACGGGACTCAATTCCGATATCAAAATCAGAGTTATCGCCTAGTTTTAAAACTCATGAACACTTAGGCAAAAAGCCAAAAATAGGTCAAAAACCCGCCTCGTCGTCCGAACACCACGTTAACACACACATAACACCGGCGTAGGTATTAGTCACGTGTTACAACTTACGGGACTCGATTCAACATCTGGAGACCAAATTAAGTCCCATTTGCAAAACTCAACAACACTTAGGTAAAAACCAAAAAGAGGTCAAAACCCGCCTCGGTCAGTCCAAACACCACATGAACACACACATAGCACCACGTGGGTATTAGACATGTATTAGAACTTACGGGACTCGATTCCAGACATACGGAGACCGAGTTAAGTCCTGGTTTGCAAAACTCGTGACAACACTTAGGCAAAAAGCCAAAAAATAGGTCAAAACCACGCCTCGGTCGTCCAAGATGCCACGTAAACACACACATAATACCATATAGGTATTAGACACGTCTTCTGACTTACGGGACTCGATTCCGGCATACGGAGACCGAATTAAGTCCCGGTTGGAAAACTACATGAACACTTAGGCAAAACTTCGCTAACACTTAGGCAAAAAGCCAAAAAATAGGTCAAAACCACCTCGGTGGAAATGCGAGCATAGCGCAACCACATATATAACATCACAGTGGGTATTAGACACGCAGCGTAAACTTACGGGACTCAATTCCAATATATGGAATCGAGTTATCGCCCGATTTGCAAAACTTGCTATGATTAGGCAAAAAAGTGAAAAAGAGCACATAACCCGCCTCGGCCATCCGAGCATACATAAACACACACATAGCAATCGCGTGGGTATTGAACACGCGTTACAACTTACGGGACTCAATTACGACATCGACGGGACCGAGTTAAGTCCCGGTTGCAAAACCCACTATGATTAGGGCAAAAAGCCAAAAATAGCCCAAAACCCGGGCTTCTACCGTCCCCAAACCCCACTCAATCACACCCATAGCACCGCGTAGGTATTAAACACACGTTACAACTTATGGGACTCGCTTCCGACATACTTAGGGAGACAGAATTATCGCCTAGTTTGCAAAACTTAACAACACTTAGGCAAAAAGCCAAAAAATAAGTTAAAACCCGCCTCGATCGATACGAACGCCAAGCAAACACACACATAAGCACGCGTAGGGTATTGAACAGCGTTAGAACTTATGGGACTCAAGTCCCAACATCACGGAGACCGAGTTAAGTCCCGGTTGCAAAACCCAGTTAATAGTTTAAAAAAGACGAAAAAGAGCCCAAAACCCGCCTCGGTAATCCAGAACTCCATGAACACACAAAAGAGCAAGGTAGGTATTAGACACGCAACGTTAGAACTTAAGGGACTCGATTCCAATATACTGGAATCGGAGTTATTACCAGGTTGAAAAACTTTATAACACTTAGGCAAAAAAGTGAAAAATAGGTCAAAACCCGACTAAGTATTAGACACGCATCGAACTTACATCACTCGATTCGATATCTGAAATCAGTTATCGCCCAATTTGCAAAACTCATCAACACTTAGGTAAAAGGTCAAAAATAGGTCAAAACCAACCTCGGTGGTCTAAACGAGCATGCGTAAATACACACATAACACAGCGTAGGAATTAGTCACGTGTTCTGACTTACGGGACTCGATTCCAGAGCATATGGAAGGCGGAATTAAGTCCTGGTTTGCAAAACTCGCTAACACTTAGGCAAAAAACCAAAAAAAGAGGTCATAACCCACCTCGATTAGTCCAAATGCCACGCAAACACACATAGCACCGCGTGGAGGTATTGAACACGCGTTAGAACTTACGAGGCCGGATTACGACGAATTTGAGACCGAAGTTAATTCTAGTTTGCAAAACTACGCTAACACTTAGGCAAAAAGCCAAAAATGAAGTCAAAACTTTCGGTTAAATGCAACGCCATGCAAACACACATAGCACCGAGTAGGTATTAGAAACATGTTAGAACTTATGGGACTCTATTCCGATATACGGAATCTGAGTTATCGCCCAATTTTCAAAACACGCCAACACTTAGGCCAAAAGCCAAAAAATAGGTCAAAACCCGCCTCGGTCGTCCGAACGCCACGTAAACACACACATAATACCTCGTAGGTATTAGTCACGTCTTACAACTTAGGAGACTCGATTTCGACATATGGAGACCGAATTAAGTCCCAGTTTGCAAAACTCGCCAACACTTAGGTAAAAAACTGAAAAAGAGGTTAAAACCCGCCTCGATCGTCCAAACGCAACGCAAACACACACATAGCACCGAGTAGGTATTAAAAACATGTTAGAACTTACGGGACTCGATTCCGATATCTGAAATCGAGTTATCGCCCTTTTAAAACTTCGCCAACAACTTAGGCAAAAAAGCCAAAAATAGGTCAAAACCCGCCTCGGTCGTCCAACGCATACGTTAACACACACATAACACCGCGTAGGTATTAGTCACGTGTTACAACTTACGGGACTCGATTCTGACATACGGAGACCAAATTAAGTCCCAGTTTGTAAAACTCACCAACACTTAGATAAAAAACCAAAAACAGAGGTCAAAACCCGCCTTGGTCGTCCGAACGCCACGTAAACACATACATAACACCATATAGGTATTAGACACGTGTTATAACTTACGGGACTCGATTCCGACATACGGAGATGAAATTAAGTCCCGTTTGGAAAACTTCATGACACTTGGGCAAAAAATTGAAAAAGAGGTCAAAACCCGCCTCGATCGTCCAAATGCCACGCAAACACACACATAGCACCGCGTAGGTATTAGACTCGATTCTGACATACGGAGACCGAGTTAAGTCCCAGTTTGCAAAACTCGCTAACACTTAGGCAAAAAACAGAAAAACCGGTCAAAACCAGCCTTGGTCGTCCGAACGCCACGCAAACACACACATAGCACTTAGTATGTATTAGAAACACGTTAGAACTGACGGGACTCGATTCTGATATACGGAATCCGAGTTATCGCCCAGTTTTCAAAACTCGCCAACACTTAGGCAAAAAGCTAAAAAATAGGTCAAAACCCGCCTCGGTAGTCCGAACGCCACGTAAACACACATATAACACCGCGTAGAATTATTTACGTGTTACAACTTACGGGACTCGATTCCGACATATGGAAGCGGAATTAAGTCCTAGTTTGCAAAACTCGCCAACACTTGGGCAAAAAACTGAAAAAGAGGTCAAAACCCGCCTCGGTCATCCGAACGCCACGCAAACACACACATAGCACCGCATAGGTATTAAACACGTGTTAGAACTTACAGGACTCGATTCTGACATACGGAGACTGAGTTAAGTCCCAGTTTGCAAAACATGCCAATACTTAGGCAAAAAGCCGAAAAATAAGTTAAAACCCGCCTCGGTCGTCCGAACGCCACGAAAATGTACACATAGCACCGAGTAGGTTTTAGACAAGCATTAGAACTTACGGGACTCAATTACGATATACGAAATCCGAGTTAAGTCCCAGTTTGCAAAACTTGCCAACACTTAGGCAAAAAGGCGAAAAATAGTTCAAAACCCGCGTCGGTCGTTGGAACGCCACACAAACACACACATAGCACCGCGTAGGTATTAGACATGCATTAGAACTTACAGGACTCGATTCCGATATATGAAATCCGAGTTATTGCCGAGTTTGCAAAACTCGCTAATAGTTAGGCAAAAAGCCAAAAAAGAGCCCAAACCTCGCCTCGGCCGTCCGAACACCATACAAACACACATATAGCACCATGTATGTATTAGACACGTGTTACAACTTATGAGACTCAATTCTGACATACGGAGACTGAGTTAAGTCCCAGTTTGCAAAACTCGCTAATAGTTAGGCAAAAAGCTGAAAAAGAGCCAAAAACTCGATTCGACCGTCCGAATGCCACGCAAACACACATAGCATCGCGTAGGTATTAGAAATGTGTTACAACTTATGGGACTCGATTCCGACATACGGAGACCGAGTTATCGCCCAATTTACAAAACTCGTCAACACTTAGGCAAAAATCCAAAAAATAGGTCAAAACCCGCCTCAGTCGTCTGAACGCCACGCAAACACACACATAACACTGAGTAGGTATTAGACACGCGTTAGAACTTACTAGGCTCGATTCTGATATACGGAGACCGAGTTATCGCCTAGTTTGCAAAACTCGCTAACACTTAGGCAAAAAGCCAAAAAATAGGTCAAAACTAGCCTCAATCGTCTGAACGCAACGCAAACACATACATAGCACTGCGTAGGTATTAGAAACATGTTAGAACTTACGGGACTCGATTCTGATATAAGGAATCCGAGTTATCGCCCAGTTTTCAAAACTCGCCAACACTTAGGCAAAAGTCAAAAAATAGGTCAAAACCCGCCTCGGTAGTCCGAACGCCACGTAAACACACACATAACACCGCGTAGGTATTAGTCACGTGTTACTACTTACGGGACTCGATTCCGACATATGGAGGCGGAATTAAGTCCTAGTTTGCAAAACTCGCCAACACTTGGGCAAAAAACTGAAAAAAGAGGTCAAAGCCCGCCTCGGTCATCCGAATGCCACGCAAACACACACATAGCACTGCGTATGTGTTAGACACGCGTTAGAACTTATGAGACTCGATTCTGACATACGGAGACCGAGTTAAGTCCTAGTTTGTAAAACTCGCTAACACTTAGGCAAAAAGCCAAAAAACCAGTCAAAACCAGCCTTGGTCGTCCGAACGCCATGCAAACACACACATAGCACTGAGTAGGTATTAGAAACACGTTAGAACTTACGGGACTCGCTTCCGACATACTTACGGAGACCGAATTATCACCTAGTTTGCAAAACTCAACAACACTTAGGCAAAAAGCCAAAAAATAAGTTAAAACCCGCCTCGATGAGTCCAGGCATACCACGAAAACACACACATAGCAAGATCACAGTAGGTATTGAACACAGCGTTAGAACTTATGGGACTCGAGTCCAACATACGGAGACCGAGTTAAGTCACAGTTTGCAAAACCCGCTAATAGTTAGAAAAAAAGCTTAAAAAGAGCCCAAAACCCGCTTCGGCCATCCGAACGGCACGCAAACACACACATAGCACCGAGTAGGTATTAGACACGCGTTAGAACTTACGGGACTCGATTCCAATATCTGGAATCCAGAGTTATTTACCGATTTGAAAAACTTTATAACACTTAGGCAAAAAGCGAAAAAATAGATCAAAACACCACTCGGTCGATCGAACGCCACGCATAAAAACACACACATAGCACCAGTAGGTATTAGACCGCGTCGTCGAACTTACATCACTCGATTCCGATATATCGAAATCAGAGTTATCGCGCCCGATTGCAAAACTACATGCCAACACTTAGGTGAAAGGCAGAAAAATAGGTCAAAACCGACCTCGGTAGTTCGAGCATGCGTAAACACACACATAACACCGCGTAGGAATTAGTCACGTATTACAACTTACGGGACTCGATTCCGACATATGAAAAGCGGAATTAATTCCTAGTTTGCAAAACTACGCCAATCATAGGCAAAAAACGAAAAAGAGGTCAAAACCGCCTCGGTCGTCCAATGCCACGCAAACACACACATAGCACCACGTAGGTATTGAATACGCGTTAGAACTTACAAGACGGATTACGACATACGGAGACCGAAGTTAAGTCCTGGTTTGCAAAACACGCTAACACTTAGGCAAAAAAGCGAAAAAGGGTCAAAACTTGCTCCTTTGGAATCTAACATCACGCAAACACACACATAGCACCGAGTAGGTATTAAAAACATGTTAGAACTTACGGGGACTCGATTCCATATCTGAAAATCCGACTTATCGCCCGGTTTTTAAAACTCATGAACATTTGGGCAAAAAGCGAAAAATAGGTCAAAACCCGCCTTGGTCGTCCGAGCATACGTTAACACACACATAACACGCGTAGGTATTAGTCACGATGTTACAACTTACGGGACACGATTCCAGACATACACGGAGACCGAATTAAGTCGGTTTCCAAAACTACAACACTTGGGCAAAAAAAACCAAAACAAGATGTCAAAACCGCCTCGGTTGTCCAAGCGCCACGTAAACACACACATAGCACAGCGTGGGTATTGAACATGCATTAGAACTTACGGGACTCGATTCCAGGCATACGAGACCGAGTTAAGTCTGGTTTGCAAAACTTCATGACAACTTAGGCAAAAAGCCAAAAAGAGGTCAAAAACCCACCTCGGTCGTCCAACGCATACGTAAACACACATATAACACCATATAGGTATTGAACCGTGTTACAACTTACAGGACTCGATTCTGACATACGGAGACCGAATTAAGTCCCAGTTTGGAAAACTCGCCAACACTTAGGAAAAAAATTGAAAAAGTGGTCAAAACCCGCCTAGATCGTCCAAATGCCAAGCAAACACACACATAGCACCGCGTAGGTATTATACACGCGTTAGAACTTACGGGACTCGATTCCGACATACAGAGACCGAGTTAAGTCCTTGTTGTAAAACTCTCCAACACTTACGCAAAAAGTTGAAAAATAGGTCAAAACCCGCCTTGGTCATCCGAACGCCGCACAAACTCACACATAGCACCGCGTAGGTATTAGACACGTGTTACAACTTACGGGACTCAATTCTGACATACGAAGACCGATTTAAAACCCAGTTTGTAAAACTCGCCAACACTTACGTAAAAAGCCAAAACAACAGGTCAAAACCCGCCTCGGTCGTCCAAATGCCATGCAAACACACACATAACACCGCGTAGATATTAGAACCGCGCGTTACAATTTATGGGACTCGATTACGACATCACGGAGACCGTGTTAAGTCCCGGTTGCAAAACTCACTAACACTTAGGCAAAAAACCAAAAATAGGTCAAAACCCGCCTCGATCGTCCAATGCCACGCAAACACACACATAGCACCGCGTGGGTATTAAAGCAGCGTTAGAACTTACGAGACTCGATTACGACATCACGGAGACCGAGTTAAGTCCCGATTTGCAAAACTACGCTAACACTTAGGCAAAAGCGAAAAAAGCAGTCAAAACCATTGTTGGTCGTCCGAGCGCCATGCAAACACAAACATAGCATTGAGTAGGTATTAGAAACACGTTAGAACTTACGGGACTCAATTAGATATCTGAGAATCCGTGTTATCACCCGGTTTTCAAAACTTCGACAACACTTAGGCAAAACGCCAAAAATAGGTCAAAACCCGCCTCGGTGGTCCGAACATACGTAAACACACACATAACACCGCGCATAGGTATTAGTCATATGTTACAAGTTCTGGGACTCGATCTGCAAACATATGGAGGCGAATTAAGTCCTAGTTTGCAAAACTAGCCAACACTTAGGAAAAAAAACGAAAAGAGAGGTCAAAAGCGGCCTCGGTCTTCCAAACATACACGCATGAACACACACATAGCACCAGCGTGGTTATTGAACAACGTTAGAACTTACGGGACTCGATTCCGACATCACGAGAGACCGTGTTAAGTTCTAGTTTACAAAACTTCGCCAACACTTACGCAAAAAGTCGAAAAATAGGTCAAAACCCACCTCGGTCGTCCGAACACCACACAAACTCACACATAGCACCGCGTATGTATTGAACCGCGATGTTAAAACCTCACGGGACTCGATTCCGACATACGGAGACCGAATTAAGTCCCAGTTTGGAAAACTCGCTAACACTTAGGTAAAAAACCAAAAAAAGAGGTCAAAACCCTCCTCGGTCGTCCGAACGCCACGCAAACACACACATAGCACCCCGGTAGGTATTAGACACGCGTCAGAACTTACATCACTCGATTCCGATATACGAAATCCGAGTTATCGCCCAATTTGCAAAACTCGCCAACACTTAGGTAGAAGGCCGAAAAACAGGTCAAAACCAGCCTCGGTAGTCCGAATGCCACATAAACACAATCATAACACCGCGTAGGAATTAGTCACATGTTACAACTTACGGGACTCGATTCCGACATATGGAGGCAGAATTAAGTCCTAGTTTGCAAGACTCGCCAACACTTAGGCAAAAAACCAAAAAAAGAGGTCAAAACCCGCCTCGGTCGTCCGAATGCCACGCAAGCACACACAGAGCACCGCGTAGGTATTAAAAACATGTTAGAACTTACGGGACTCGATTCCGATATACGAAATCCGAGTTATCGCCCAGTTTTTAAAACTCGCCAACACTTAGGCAAAAAGCTAAAAAATAGGTCAAAACCCGCCTCGGTCGTCCGAACGCCACGTTAACACACACATAACACCGCATAGGTATTAGTCACGTGTTACAACTTACGGGACTCAATTCCGACATACGTAGACCAAATTAAGTCCCAGTTTGGAAAACTCGCTAACACTTAGGTAAAAAACCAAAAAAAGAGGTCAAAACCCTCCTCGGTCGTCCGAACGCCACGTAAACACACACATAACACCATATAAGTATTAGACACATGTTACAACTTACGGGACTCGATTCCGACATATGGAAGCGGAATTAAGTCCTAGTTTGGAAAACTCGCCAACACTTAGGTAAAAATCCAAAAAAACAGGTCAAAATCCGCCTCGATCATCCGAATGCCACACAAACACAGACATAGCACCGCGTAGATATTAGACACGCGTTAGAACTTACGAGACTCGATTCTGACATACGGAGACCGAGTTAGGTCCTAGTTTGCAAAACTCGCTAACACTTAGGAAAAAAAGCGAAAAATAGGTCAAAACCCGACTCGGTCGTCCGAATGCCACACAAACACACACATAGCACCGAGTAGGTATTAGAAATATGTTAGAACTTACGGGACTCGATTCCAATATACGGAATTTGAGCTATCGCCCAGTTTTCAAAACTCGCCAACACTTTGGCAAAAAGCCAAAAAATAGGTCAAAACCCGCCTCGGTCGTCCGAACACCACGTAAACACACATATAACACCGCGTATAATTATTCACGTGTTACAACTTACGGGACTCGATTCCGACATATGGAAGCGGAATTAAGTCCTAGTTTGCAAAACTCGCCAACACTTGGGCAAAAAACTGAAAAAGAGGTTAAAACCCGTCTCGATCGTCCAAACGCCACCCAAACACTCACATAGCACCGAG
Organism: Panax ginseng; assembly: GCA_020205605.1. Taxonomy (NCBI): domain Eukaryota; kingdom Viridiplantae; phylum Streptophyta; class Magnoliopsida; order Apiales; family Araliaceae; genus Panax; species Panax ginseng. The sequence continues at coordinate 70,698,270 of CM035128.1, read as the reverse complement.
TAGGTATTAAAAACATGTTAGAACTTATGGGATTCGATTCCGATATACGAAATCCGAGTTATCTCCCAGTTTTTAAAACTCGCCAACACTTAAGCAAAAAGCCAAAAAATAGGTCAAAATCCGCCTCAGTCGTCCGAACGCCACGTTAACACACACATAACACCGCGTAGGTATTAGTCACGTGTTACAACTTATGGGACTCGTTTTCGACATACGAAGACCGAATTAAGTCCCAGTTTCCAAAACTCGCCAACACTTAGGCAAAAAACCAAAATAAGAGGTCAAAACCCGCCTCGATTGTCCAAACGCCACGCAAACACACACATAGCACCGCGTAGGTATTAGACATGCATTAGAACTTACAGGACTCGATTCCGACATACAGAGACCGAGTTAAGTCCTAGTTTGCAAAACTCACCAACACTTAGGCAAAAAGCCAAAAAATAGGTCAAAACCAACCTCGGTCGTCCGAACGCCACGTAAACACACACATAACACCATATAGGTATTAGACACGTGTTAAAACTTACGGGACTCGATTCCGACATACGGAGACCGAATTAAGTCCCAGTTTGGAAAACTCGCCAACACTTAGGCAAAAAACTGAAAAAGAGGTCAAAACCCGCCTCGATCGTCCAAATGCCACGCAAACACACACATAGCACCGCGTAGGTATTATACACGCGTTAGATCTTACGGTACTTGATTCCGACATACAGAGACCGAGTTAAGTCCTAGTTTGCAAAACTCTCCAACACTTAGGCATAAAGCCAAAAAATAGGTCAAAACCCGCCTCGGTCGTCCGAATGCCGCACAAACTCACACATAGCACCACGTAGGTATTAGACACGTGTTACATCTTACGGGACTCAATTCTGACATACGAAGACCGATTTAAGTCCCAGTTTGTAAAACTCGCCAACACTTACGTAAAAATCCAAAACAACAGGTCAAAACCCGCCTCGGTCGTCCAAATGCCATGCAAACACACACATAACACCGCGTAGATATTAGACATGCGTTACAATTTATGGGACTCGATTACGACATACGGAGACCGAGTTAAGTCCCAGTTTGCAAAACTCACCAACACTTAGGCAAAAAGCAAAAACAACAGGTCAAACCCCGCCTCGGTCGTCCGAATGCCATGCAAACACACACATAATACCGCGTAGGTATTAGACACGCATTACAATTTATGGGACTCGATTACGACATACGGAGACCGAGTTAAGTCCCAGTTTGCAAAACTCACCAACACATAGGCAAAAATCCAAAAAATAGGTCAAAACCCTCCTCGGTCGTCCGAATGCCACGCAAACACACACATAGCATCGTGTAGGTATTAGACACGCGTTAGAACTTACGAGACTCAATTCTGACATACGGAGACCGAGTTAAGTCCCAGTTTGCAAAACTCGCTAACACTTAGGCAAAAATCCAAAAAACAGGTCAAAACCAGCCTTGGTCGTCCGAACGCCATGCAAACACACATATAGCACTGAGTAGGTATTAGAAACACGTTAGAACATACGGAACACGATTCCGATATACAGAATCCGAGTTATCGCCCAGTTTTCAAAACTCGCCAATATTTAGTCAAAAGCGAAAAATAGGTCAAAACCCGCCTCGGTAGTCCGAGCATACGTAAACACATACTTAATACCCGGCGTAGGTATTAGTCGTAATGTTACAACTTCTGAGGACTCGATTCCAGGCATATGAAGGCGAATTATGTCCTGGTTTGCAAAACTTCGCCAATACTTAAGCGTGAAACCAAAAAAAGAGGTCAAAACCGCCTCGGTCTTCCAAACGCCACACAAACACACACACATAGCACCGTGGTTATTGAACACGCGTTAGAACTTACGGGACTCGATTCCGACATACGAGAGACCGTGTTAAGTTCTAGTTTACAAAACTCGCCAACACTTACGCAAAAAGTCGAAAAATAGGTCAAAACCCACCTCGGTCGTCCGAACACCACACAAACTCACACATAGCACCGCGTATGTATTAGACACGTGTTAAAACCTACGGGACTCGATTCCGACATACGGAGACCGAGTTAAGTTCCAGTTTGTAAAACTCGCCAATACTTAGGTAAAAAGCTGAAAAATAGGTCAAAACCCGCCTCGGTCGTCCGAACGCCACGCAAACACACACATATCACCGCGTAGGTATTAAACACGTGTTAGAACTTACAGGACTCTATTCTGACATACGGAGACTGAGTTAAGTCCCAGTTTGCAAAACATGCCAATACTTAGGCAAAAAGCCGAAAAATAAGTCAAAAACCCGCCGGTCATCCGAGCATACGATGAATCACACATAGCACCGAAAGTAGGTTTTAGACAAGCGTTAGAACTTACGGGACTCAATTCGATATCTGAAATCGAGTTATCGCCCAATTTACAAAACTACGCCAACACGTGAGCAAAAAGCGAAAAATAAATCAAAACCAGCGTCGATCATTGGACGCATCGCAAACACACATATATAACCCGCGTGGGTATTGAACATTGCAAAACTACGCTAATAGTTAGGCAAAAAGACAAAAAAAGAGCCCAAACCCGCCTCGGCCGTCAGAACACCATACAAACACATATATGCATTGCAGTAGTAGGTATTAGACACGTGTTACAACTTATGAGACTCAATTCTGACATACGGAGACTGAGTTAAGTCCCAGTTTGCAAAACTCGCTAATAGTTAGGCAAAAAGCCGAAAAAGAGCCCAAAACCCGATTCGACCGTCTGAATGCCACGCAAACACACATATAGCACCGCGTAGGTATTAGACATGTGTTACAACTTACGGGACTCGATTCCGACATACGGAGACCGAGTTATCGCCCAATTTGCAAAACTCGCCAACACTTAGGCAAAATTCCAAAAAATAGGTCAAAACCCGCCTCAGTCGTCTGAACGCAACGTAAACACACACGTAGCACCACGTAGGTATTAGACATGCGTTAGAACTTACGGGATTCAATTCTGACATACGTAGATTGAGTTAAGTCCAGTTTGGAAAACCCGTTAATAGTTAGGCAAAAAGCCTAAAAAGAGCAAAACCCGCCTCGATCGTCCGAATGCCACACAAACACACATATAGCACTGAGTAGGTATTACACACGCGTTAGAACTTATGGGACTCAATTCCAATATATGGAATCTGAGTTATCACCAGGTTACAAAACTTCATTATGATTAGGCTAAAAGTTGAAAAAGAGCCCATAACCCTCCTCGGCCATCCGAGCATACGTAAACACAGGACATAGCACCGCGTGGGTATTGAACAGCGTTACAATTTACGGGACTCAATTCGACATCTGAGAGGCGGAGTTAAGTCGATTTGCAAAACCATTATGATCGGGGCAAAAAAAGCGAAAAAGAGCCCAAAACCCGACTCGGTGTCTGAGCATACCCACGCAATCACACCCATAGCCCAGCGTGGGTATTGAACCTGCGTTACAACTTACGGAACTCGCTTGAACATACTTCGGAGACCGAGATTATTGCTGGTTTGCAAAACTCAACAACACTTAGGCAAAAAGCCAAAAATAAGTTAAAACCCGCCTCGATCGTCTGAGGCATACACACAAACACACACATAGCACCGCGTGGGTATTGAACACGCGTTAGAACTTGTGGGACTCGAGTCAAACATACTGGAGACCAGAGTTAATTCCGGTTTGCAAAACCCGCTAATAGTTAGAAAAAAAGCCAGAAAAAAGAGCCCAAAAACCCCGCCTCGGCCCGTCAAGATGCCACGCATGAAACACACACATGCACCGTGGGTATTAGACCGCAGCGTTAGAACTTACGGGACTCGATTCAATATCTGGAATCCGATTATTGCCAAGTTTGAAAAACTTTATAACACTTAGGCAAAAATCAGAAAAATAGGTCAAAACACCCTCGGTCGTCCGAGCATACACGCAAACACACACATAGCACCGAGTGGGTATTAGACCGCAGCGTCGAACTTACATCACTCGATTCGATGCTCTGAAATCCGAGTTATCGCCCAATTGCAAAACTCGCCAACACTTGGGTAGAAGTAAAAAAGCGAGTCAAAACCGACCTCGGTGGTCAGAATGCCACGTAAACACAATCATAACACCGCGTGGGAATTAGTCACATATTCTGAACTTACGGGACTCGATTCCAGACATATGGAGAAATTAAGTCCTGGTTTGCAAGACTACGCCAACACTTGGGCAAAAACCAAAAAAGAGGTCAAAACCCGCCTCGGTCGTCCAAGAATGCCACGCATGCACACACGAGCACCGCGTAGGTATTAAAACATGTTAGAACTTACGGGACTCGATTCAGATATCTGAAATCCGAGTTATCGCCCGGTTTTAAAACTTCGCCAACACTTAGGCAAAAAAGCTAAAAATAGGTCAAAACCCGCCTCGGTCGTCCAAGCATACGTTAACACACACATAACCGCCGCATAGGTATTAGTCACGATGTTACAACTTACGGGACTCAATTCCATCACGTAGACCAAATTAAGTCCCGGTTTGGAAAACTCGCTAACAACTTAGGTAAAAACCAAAAAAGAGGTCAAAACCCTCCTCGGTCGTCCAACGCATACGTAAACACACACATAACACCATATAAGTATTAGACACATGTTACAACTTACGGGACTCGATTCCGAGCATATGGAAGCGGAATTAAGTCCTAGTTTGGAAAACTTCGCCAACAACTTAGGTAAAAATCCAAAAAAGCAGTCAAAATCCGCCTCGATCATCCAGATGCCACACAAACACAGACATAGCACCGCGTGAATATTGAACAGCGTTAGAACTTACGAGACTCGATTCGACATCACGGAGACCGAGGTTAGGTCCTGTTTGCAAAACTTCGCTAACACTTAGGCAAAAAGCGAAAAATAGGTCAAAACCCGACTCGGTCGTCCGAATGCCACACAAACACACACATAGCACCGAGTAGGTATTAGAAATATGTTAGAACTTACGGGACTCGATTCCAATATACGGAATTTGAGCTATCGCCCAGTTTTCAAAACTCGCCAACACTTTGGCAAAAAGCCAAAAAATAGGTCAAAACCCGCCTCGATCGTCCAGAACACCACGTAAACACACATATAACACATTATAATTATTCACGTGTTCTGACTTACGGGACTCGATTCCGACATATGGAAGCGGAATTAAGTCCTAGTTTGCAAAACTCGCCAACACTTGGGCAAAAAACTGAAAAAGAGGTTAAAACCCGTCTCGATCGTCCAAACGCCACCCAAACACTCACATAGCACCGAGTAGGTATTAAAAACATGTTAGAACTTATGGGATTCGATTCCAGATACTCTAAATCAAGTTATCTCCCGATTTTAAAACTTCGCCAACACTTAAGCAACAAGCGAAAAATAGGTCAAAATCCGCCTCGGTCGTCCGAAGGCATGCGTTAACACACATAACACGCGTAGGTATTAGTCACGATGTTACAACTTATGGGACTCGTTTTCGACATACGAAGACCGAATTAAGTCCCAGTTTCCAAAACTCGCCAACACTTAGGCAAAAAACCAAAATAAGAGGTTAAAACCCGCCTCGATTGTCCAAGCGCCATACGCAAACACACACATAGCACTGCACCGTAGGGTATTAGACATGCATTAGAACTTACGGGACTCGATTCCACATACTGAGACCGAGTTAAGTCCAAGTTTGCAAAACTTCACCAACACTTGGCAAAAAGCCAAAAATAGGTCAAAACCGGTCTCGGTCGTCCGACATACGTAAACACACACATAACACCATATAGGTATTAGACACGTGTTAAAACTTACGGGACTCGATTAGAGCACATACTGAGACCGAATTAAGTCCCGGTTTGGAAAACTCGCCAACACTTAGGCAAAAAAAGCGAAAAAGAGGTCAAAACCCGCCTCGATCGTCCAAATGCCACATAAACACACACATAGCACTTGCGTGGGTATTATACTACAGCGTTAGAACTTACGGTGCTTGATTAGACATCGAGAGACCGAAAGTTAAGTCCTGGTTTGCAAAACTCTCCAACAACTTGGCATAAAGCCAAAAAAATAGGTCAAAACCGCCTCGATGCGTCCGAATGCCGCACAAACTCACACATAGCACCGCGTGGGTATTGAACACGTGTTACATCTTACGAGACTCAATTACGACATCTGAAGACCGATTTAAGTCCCGGTTTGTAAAACTCGCCAACACTTACGTAAAAATCCAAAACAACAATGGTCAAAACCCGCCTCGGTGCGTCAAATGCCATGCAAACACACACATAACACCGCGTAGATATTAGACATGCGTTACAATTTATGGGACTCGATTCGACGACATACGGAGACCGAAAGTTAAGTCCCGGTTGCAAAACTCACCAACACTTAGGCAAAAAGCAAAACAACGGTCAAAACCCGCCTCGGTCGTCCGAATGCCATGCAAACACACACATAATACCGTGGGTATTAGACCGCAGCGTTACAATTTATGGGACTCGATTCGACATCACGGAGACCGAAAGTTAAGTCCCAGTTTGCAAAACTCACCAACACTTAGGCAAAAATCCAAAAAATAGGTCAAAACCCTCCTCGGTCGTCCGAATGCCACGCAAACACACACATAGCACCGTGTAGGTATTAGACACGCGTTAGAACTTACGAGACTCAATTCTGACATACGGAGACCGAGTTAAGTCCCAGTTTGCAAAACTCGCTAACACTTAGGCAAAAATCCAAAAAACAGGTCAAAACCAACCTTGGTCGTCCGAACGCCATGCAAACACACATATAGCACTGAGTAGGTATTAGAAACACGTTAGAACATACGGAACACGATTCCGATATACAGAATCCGAGTTATCGCCCAGTTTTCAAAACTCGCCAATATTTAGTCAAAAAGCCAAAAAATAGGTCAAAACCCGCCTCGGTAGTCCGAACGCCACGTAAACACATACTTAATACCGCGTAGGTATTAGTCATGTGTTACAACTTACAGGACTCGATTCCGACATATGAAGGTCGAATTATGTCCTAGTTTGCAAAACTCGCCAACACTTAGGCAAAAAACCGAAAAAAGAGGTCAAAACCCGCCTCGGTCTTCCAAACGCCACACAAACACACACATAGCACCGCGTAGGTATTAGACACGCATTAGAACTTACGGGACTCGAGTTCGACATACAGAGACCGCGTTAAGTCAAAAAATAGTTCAAAACCCACCTCGGTTGTCCGAACGCCACACAAACTCACACATAGCACCGCGTATGTATTAGACACATGTTAAAACTTACGGGACTCGATTCCGACATACGGAGACCGAGTTAAGTTCCAGTTTGTAAAACTCGCCAATACTTAGGTAAAAAGCTGAAAAATAGGTTAAAACCCGCTTCGGTCGTCCGAACGCCACGCAAACACACACATAGCACCGCGTAGGTATTAAACACGTGTTAGAACCTACAGGACTCTATTACGACATCTGAGACCGAAGAGTTAAGTCCCGCCACAAAACATGCCAATACTTAGGCAAAAGCCAAAAATAAGTCAAAACCGCCTCGGTCATCCGAGCATACCTTGAGATACACACATAGCATCGAGTAGGTTTTTGACAAGAGTTAGAACTTACGGGACTAAATTATGATATCTGAAATCCAATTATCGCCCGATTTGCAAAACTTCCAACACTTAGGCAAAAAGGTGAAAAATAGGTCAAATCTCGCGTCGGTCGTTGGAGCATACGCAAACACACACACATAGCACCGCGTAGGTATTGAACATGCATTAGAACTTACGGGACTCGATTCCGATATCTGAAATTCGAGTTATTGCGAGTTTGCAAAACTACGCTAATAGTTAGGCAAAAAGCCAAAAAGTCCAGTCCAAACCCACCTCGGTAGTCAAGAACACCATACAAACACACACATAGCACCGTGTAGGTATTAGACACGTGTTACCACTTATGAGACTCAATTCTGACATACGGAGACTGAGTTAAGTCCCAGTTTGCAAAACTCGCTAATAGTTAGGCAAAAAGTCGAAAAAGAGCCCAAAACCCGATTAGACCGTCCGAATGCCACGCAAACACACACATAGCACCGCGTAGGTATTAGACATGCGTTACAACTTACGGGACTCGATTCCGACATACGGAGACCGAGTTATCGCCCAATTTGCAAAACTTCGCCAACACTTAGGCAAAATTCAAAAAATAGGTCAAAACCACGCCTCGATCGTGCGAGCAAGCGTAAACACACGTAGCACCACGTGGGTATTAGACATGCGTTAGAACTTACGGGATTCAATTCTGACATACGTAGATTGAGTTAAGTCCAGTTTGGAAAACCCGTTAATAGTTAGGCAAAAAGCCTAAAAAGAGCAAAACCCGCCTCGATCGTCCGAATGCCACACAAACACACATATAGCACTGAGTAGGTATTAGACACGCGTTAGAACTTACGGGACTCAATTCCGACATACGGAGACCGAATTTAGTCCCAGTTTGGAAAATTCGCTAACACTTGGGCAAAAAACTGAAAAAGAGGTCAAAACCCGCCTCGATCGTCCAAATGCCACGCAAACACACACATAGCACCGCGTAGGTATTAGACACGCGTTAGAACTTACGAAACACGATTCTGACATACGGAGACCGAGTTAAGTCCCAGTTTGCAAAACTCGCTAACACTTAGGCAAAAAGTCGAAAAATAGGTCAAAACTCGTCTCGGTCGTCTGAGCGCCACGCAAACACGCACATAGAACCGCGTAATTATTAGACACGCATTAGAACTTACGGGACTCGATTCCGACTTACGGAGACCGAGTTAAGTCCCAGTTTGTAAAACTCGCCAACACTTAGGCAAAAAGCCAAAACAACAGATCAAAACCTGCCTCGGTCATCCGAATGCCATGCAAACACACACATAACATCACGTAGGTATTAGACACTTGTTATAACTTATGGGACTCGATTACGACATATGGAGACCGAGTTAAGTCCCAGTTTGCAAAACTCACCAACATTTATGCAAAAAGCCAAAAAATAGGTCAAAACCACGCCTCGATTAAATCAAATGCCACGTAAACACACACATAGCAATGGGGTAGGTATTAGACACGTGTTAGAACTTACGAGACTCGATTCGACATCTGAAGACCGAGTTAAGTCCTAGTTTGCAAAACTCATTAACACTTAAGCGAAAAGCCAAAAAATAGGTCAAAACTTGACTACGGTGAGTCCGAACGCCACGCAAACACACACATAGCAAGTAGGTATTAAAACATGTTAGAACTTACGGACTCGATTACGATATCTGGAATCGAGTTATCGCACAGTTTTCAAAACTCGCCAACACTAAGGCAAAAAGCCAAAAAATAGGTCAAAACCCGCCTCGGTCGTCTGAACGCCATGTAAACACACACATAATACCGTGTAGGTATTAGTCACGTGTTACAACTTACGAGACTCGATTTCGACATACGGAGACCGAATTAAGTCCTAGTTTGCAAAACTCGCCAACACTTAGGCAAAAAACTAAAAAAGAGGTCAAAACTCGCCTCGATCGTCCAAACGCCACGCAATCACACACATAGCACCGAGTAGGTATTAAAAACATGTTAGAACTTACGGGACTCGATTCCGATATACGAAATCCGAGTTATCGCCAGATTTTAAAACTTCGCCCGACAACACTTAGGCAAAAAGCCAAAAATAGGTCAAAACCCGCCTCGGTCGTCCGACGCCACGTTAACACACACATAACACCGTGTAGGTATTAGTCACGTGTTACAACTTACGGGACTCGATTCCAGGCATACGAAGACCAAATTAAGTCCCAAATGCAAAACTCGCCAACCCTTAGGTAAATAACCAAAAAAGAGGTCAAAACCGCCTCGGTCGTCAAACGCCACACAAATACACACACAACCTGCAGCGTAGGTATTGAGACATGCATTAGAACTTACGGGACTCGATTCAGCATACGAGACCGAGTTAAGTCCTGGTTTGCAAAACTTGCCAACACTTAGGCAAAAAGCCAAAAATAGGTCAAAACCCACCTCGGTCGTCCTGCGAGCATACGTAAACACACACATAATACCATATAGGTATTGAACCGTATTACTGACTTACGGGACTCGATTCCGATATCACGGAGACGAATTAAGTCCCGGTTTGGAAAAATCGCCAACACACTTAGGCAAAACTACGCTAACACTTAGGCAAAAAGCCAAAAATAGGTCAAAACCATTTTCGATTAATACGAGCATAATGCAAACACATATATAGAACTGCGTAGGTATTAGACACGCGTTAGAACTTACGGGACTCAATTCCAATATATGGAATCTGAGTTATCGCCCAGTTTGCAAAACTCGCTAAAAGTTAGGCAAAAAGCTGAAAAAGAGCCCATAACCCACCTCGGCCATCCTAGCATGCGCAAACACACACATAGCACCGCGTAGGTATTAGATAAGCGTTACAACTTACAGGACTCAATTCTGACATACAGAGACCGAGTTAAGTCCCAGTTTGCAAAACCCACTAACAAATAGGCAAAAAGCCAAAAAGATCCCAAAACCCGCCTCGGTGATCAACGCATACGCAATCACACCCATAGCACCGCGTGGGTATTGAACACGCGTTATAACTTACGGGACTCGCTTGAGCATACTTACGGAGACCGAATTATCGCTGGTTGCAAAACTCAATAACACTTAGGCAAAAAGCCAAAAAAATAAGTTAAAACACCGCCTCGGTCGATGCAACGCATCGCATGAACACACACATAGCACCGCGTGGGTATTGAACAACGTTAGAACTTATGGGACTCGAGTCCGACATCTGAGAGAGCAGAGTTAAGTCACGGTTTGCAAAACCCGTTAATAGTTAGAAAAAAAGTCGAAAAAGAGCCCAAAACCGCCGCCCGGTAGTCCAGGCATACGCAAACACACACATAGCACCGAGTAGGTATTAGACAGCGTTAGAACTTACGGGACTCGATTCAATATCTGGAATCGAGTTATTGCCTAGTTGAAAAACTTTATAACACTTAGGCAAAAAGCGAAAAATAGGTCAAAACACGCCTCGGTCGTCCGAACGACGAGAAACACACACATAGCAAGAGTAGGTATTAGACCGCCAGTCGAACTTAGATCACTCGATTCCAATATCCCGAAATCCGAGTTATCGCCCAATTTACAAAACTCGCCAACACTTAGGTTAAAGGACGAAAAACAGGTCAAAACCAGCCTCGGTAGTCCGAACACCACGTAAACACACACATAACACCGCGTAGGATTAGTCACGTGTTACAACTTACGGGACTCGATTCTCGACATATGGGCGGAATTAAGTCCTGGTTTGCAAAACTACGCCAACACTTAGGCAAAAAAGCGAAAAAGAGGTCAAAACCCGCCTCGGTGGAAATGCGAATGCCACGCGAAAACACACACATAGCACCGCGTGGGTATTGAACAACGTTAGAACTTACGAGACTCGATTACGACATACGAAGAAGCCAAAGTTAAGTCCTAGTTTGTAAAACTTCGCTAACACTAAAAAAGCCGAAAAATAGGTCAAAACCCGACACAGTCGTCCAAGCATACGCAAACACACACATAGCACCGAGTAGGTATTAGAAACATATTAGAACTTACGGGACTTGATTCCGATATACTGAGAATCTGAGTTATCGCCCGCTTTTCAAAACTTCGCCAACATTTAGGCAAAAAAGCGAAAAAATAGGTCAAAACACGCCTCGGTCGTCTGCAGGCATACGTAAACACACATAATACCGCGTAGGTATTAGTCACTGTTATAACTTACGAGACTCGATTTACGACATATGGAGACGAAATTAAGTCCCGTTTGCAAAACTTCGCCAACACTTAGGCAAAAAAAGCGAAAAAGAGGTCAAAACCCGCCTCGATCGTCCAAACGCCACGCAAACACACATAGCACCGAGTAGGTATTAAAAATATGTTAGAACTTACGGGACCGGATTCCGATATACAAAATCCGAGTTATCGCCCAGTTTTTAAAACTCGCCAACACTTAGGCAAAAAGCCAAAAAATAGGTCAAAACCCGCCTCGGTATTCCGAATGCCATGTTAACACACACATAACACCGCGTAGGTATTAGTCACGTGTTACAACTTACGGGACTCAATTCCGACATACGGAGACCAAATTAAGTCCCAGTTTGCAAAACTCGCCAACACTTAGGTAAAAAACAAAAAAAGAGGTTAAAACCCGCTTTGGTCATCCAAACGCTACGCAAACACACACATAGAACCGCGTAGGTATTAGACATGCATAAGAACTTACAGGACTCGATTCCGACATACAGAGACCGAATTAAGTCCCAGTTTGGAAAACACGCCAACACTTGGGCAAAAAACTAAAAAAGAGGTCAAAACCCGCCTCGATCGTCCAAATGCCACGCAAACACACACATAGCACCGCGTAGGTATTAGACACGCGTTAGAACTTACGAGACTCGATTCTGACATACGGAGACCGAGTTAAGTCCCAGTTTGAAAAACTAGCTAACACTTAGGCAAAAGCCAAAAATAGGTCAAAACTTGGCTTCGTCTCGATTAGATACGGGTGCCACGCAAACACGCACATAGAACCGCGTAGTTATTAGACACGCATTAGAACTTACGGGACTCGATTCCGACATACGGAGACCGAGTTAAGTCCTAGTTTGTAAAACTCGCCAATACTTAGGCAAAAAGCCAAAACAACAGATCAAAACCCGCCTCGGTCGTCCGAATGCCATGCAAACACACACATAACACCGCGTAGGTATTAGACACGCGTTATAACTTATGGGACACGATTACGACATACGGAGACCGAGTTAAGTCCCAGTTTGCAAAACTCACCAACACTTAGGCAAAAAGTCAAAAAATAGGTCAAAACCCGTCTCGGTCGTCCGAATGCCACGCAAACACACACATAGCACCGCGTAGGTATTAAACACGCATTAGACCTTACGAGTCTCGATTCTGACATACGGAGACCGAGTTATGTCCCAGTTTGCAAAACTCGCTAACACATAGGCAAAAAGCCAAAAAACCGGTCAAAACCAGCCTTGGTCGTCCGAATGCCACGCAAACACACACATAGCACGGAGTAGGTATTAGAAACAATTTAGAATTGACGGGACTCGATTTCGATATACGGAATCTGAGTTATCGCCCAGTTTTCAAAACTCGCCAACACTTAGGAAAAAAGCCAAAAAATAGGTCAAAACCCGCCTCGGTAGTCCGAACATACGTAAACACACATATAACACCGTAGAATTATTCACGTGTTACAACTTATGGGACTCGATTCAGACATATGGAAGCGGAATTAAGTCCTAGTTTACAAAACTACGCCAACACTTAGGCAAAAATCGAAAAAAGAGGTCAAAACCGCGTCGATTCGTCCAGAATGCCACGCAAAACACACATATAGCACCGGGTAGGTATTGAGACACGCTTTAGAACTTACGAGACTCGATTCTGACATACGGAGACCGAGTTAAGTCCTAGTTTGCAAAACTCGCCAACACTTAGGCAAAAATCCAAAAATAGGTCAAAACCACTTTCGGTTGTGCAGAATGCAACGAAACACATACATAACCAACTCGCGTAGGTATTGAACACAGCGTTAGAACTTACGGGACTCAATTCAATATATGGAATCGAGTTATCGCCCGGTTGCAAAACTTGCTTAACAGATTAGGCAAAAAGTGAAAAAAGAGCCCATTACCCCTCGGCCATCCGAGGCATCACGCAAACACACACATAGCACCGCGTGAAGTATTGAACACGCAGCGTTACAACTTACGGGACTCAATTACGACATATCTGACAGAGACCGAAAGTTAAGTCGGTTACAAAACCCGCTAACAGTTAGGCAAAAAGCCAAAAAAGAGCCCAAAACCCGTCTCGGCCGTCTGAACGCCACGCAATCACACCGATAGCACCGCGTAGGTATTAGACACATGTTACAACTTACGGAGACCGAATTATCCCCTAGTTTGTATAACTCAACAACACTTAGGTAAAAATCCAAAAAATAAGTTAAAACCCGCCTCAGTCGTCTGAACGCCACGCAAATACACACATAGCACCACGTGGGTATTGAACAACAGCGTTAGAACTTATGGGACTCGAGTCCGAAGCATCACGGAGACCGAAAGTTAAGTCACGATTTAAAACCCGCTAATAGTTAGAAAAAAAAGCGAAAAAAGAGCCCAAAACCCGCTTGGTAGTCCAGAGCATACGCAAACACACACATAGCACCGAGTAGGTATTAGACACGCAGCGTTAGAACTTACGGGACTCGATTCCAATATCTGAAATCCGAGTTATTGCCCGGTTTGAAAAACTTTATAACACTTAGGCAAAAAGCGAAAAATAGGTCAAAACACCTCGATCGTCCGAGCATGAGCAAACACACATATAGCAATTGGTAGGTATTAGACACGCGTCGAACTTAGATCACTCGATTCCGATATCTGAAATCAGGGTTATCGCCCAATTTGCAAAACTCGCCAACACTTAGGTTAAAGGCCGAAAAACAGGTCAAAACCAGCCTCGGTAGTCCGAACGCCACGTAAACACACACATAACACCGCGTAGGATTAGTCACGTGTTACAACTTACGGGACTCGATTCTGACATATGGAGGCGAAATTAAGTCCTAGTTTGCAAAACTCGCCAACACTTAGGAAAAAAATAGAAAAAAGAGGTCAAAACCCGCCTCGGCCGTCCGAATGCCACGCAAACATACACATAGCACCGCGTAGGTATTAGACACGCGTTAGAACTTACGAGACTCGATTCTGACATACGGAGACCGAGTTAAGTCCTAGTTTGTAAAACTCGCTAACACTTAGGCAAAAACCGAAAAACAGGTCAAAACCCAACTCGGTCGTCCGAACGCCATGAAAACACACACATAGCACCGAGTATGTATTAGAAACATGTTAGAACTTACGGGACTCGATTACGATATACGGAATCTGAGTTATCGCCCAATTTTCAAAACACGCCAACACTTAGGCCAAAAGCCAAAAAATAGGTCAAAACCCGCCTCGGTCGTCCGAACGCCACGTAAACACACATAATACTGCGTAGGTATTAGTCACGTGTAACAACTTACGAGACTCGATTTCGACATATGGAGACCGAATTGAGTCCCAGTTTGCAAAACTCGCCAACACTTAGGCAAAAAATTGAAAAAGAGGTCAAAACCCGCCTCGATCGTCCAAACGCCACGCAAACACACACAAAGCACCGAGTAGGTATTAAAAACATGTTAGAACTTACGGGACTCGATTTGATATCTGAAATCCGAGTTATCGCCAATTTTAAAACTACGCCAACACTTAGGCAAAAAGCGAAAAAATAGGTCAAAACCCCGCCTCGGTCGTCCGACGCATACGTTAACACACACATAACACAGCGTAGGTATTAGTCATGTTGTTACAACTTACGGGACTTGATTCCACATACGGAGACCAAATTAAGTCCCGCTTGCAAAACTTCGCCAACACTTAGGTAAAAACCAAAAAGAGGTCAAAACCCGCCTTGGTCGTCCGAACGCATACGTAAACACACACATAATACCATATAGGTATTAGACACGTGTTACAACTTACGGGACTCGATTCTGACATACGGAGACAGAATTAAGTCCCAGTTTGGAAATCTCGCCAACACTTGGGCAAAAAATTGAAAAAGAGGTCAAAACCCGCCTCGATCGTCCAAATGCCACGCAAAAACACACATAGCACAGCGTAGGTATTGAACACGTTAGAACTTATGAGACTCTATTCGACATACGGAGGCCGAAAGTTAAGTCCCGGTTTGCAAAACTTCGCTAACACTTAGGCAAAAAGCGAAAAATAGGTCCAAACCCGCCTTTAGGTCGAAATGCGAAGCCACGCAAACACGCACATAGAACCGCGTGGTTATTAGACACGCATTAGAACTTACGGGACTCGATTCCGACATACGGAGACCGAGTTAAGTCCCAGTTTGTAAAACTCGTCAACACTTAGGCAAAAAGCCAAAACAATAGATCAAAACCAGCCTCGGTCGTCCGAATGCCACACAAACACACACATAGCACAGCGTAGGTATTAGACACGCGTTAGAACTTACGAGACTCGATTCTGATATACGGAGACCGAGTTATCGCCCAGTTTTTAAAACTCGCCAACACTTAGGCCAAAAGCCAAAAAATAGGTCAAAACCCGCCTCGGTAGTCCGAACGCCACATATAACACCGTGTAGAATTATTCACGTGTTACAACTTACGGGACTCGATTCCGACATATGGAAGCGGAATTAAGTCCTAGTTTGCAAAACTCGCCAACACTTAGGCAAAAAATCGAAAAAATAGGTCAAAACCCGCCTCAGTCAACCAAACGCCACACAAACACACACATAGCACCGCGTAGGTATTAGACACGCGTTAGAACTTACGGGACTCGATTCCGACATACAGAGACCGCGTTAAGTCCTAGTTTACAAAACTCGCCAACACTTACGCAAAAAGTCGAAAAATAGGTCAAAACCCGATCGGTCATCCGAACGCCACGCAAACACACACATAGCACCGCATAGGTATTAAACACGTGTTAGAACTTACAGGACTTGATTCTGACATACGGAGACTGAGTTAAGTCCCAGTTTGTAAAACCTGCCAATACTTAGGCAAAAAGCCGAAAAATAAGTTAAAACCGCCTCGATCGTCCGAGCATACGAAAATGCACACATAGCACCGAGTAGGTTTTAGACAGAGCATTAGAACTTACGGGACTCAATTACGATATCTGAAATTGAGTTATCGCCCGGCTTACCAAAACTTACCAACACTTAGGCAAAAGGCGAAAAATAGGTCAAAACCAGCGTCGGTCGTTGGAACATACACACAAACAAACACATAGCACCGCGTAGGTATTGAACATGCATTAGAACTTACGGGACTCGATTCCGATATATGAAATCCGAGTTATTATTGCCGGTTTGCAAAACTTCGCTAATAGATTAGGCAAAAAGCCAAAAAGAGCCCAAACCGGCTCGGTCGTCAAACACCATACAAACACACACATAGCACCGTGTAGGTATTAGACACGTGTTACAACTTATGAGACTCAATTCTGACATACGGAGACTGACTTAAGTCCCAGTTTGCAAAACTCGCTAATAGTTAGGCAAAAAGCCGAAAAAGAGCCCAAAACTCGATTCGACCGTCCGAATGCCACGCAAACACAAATAGCACCGTGTAGGTATTAGACATGTGTTACAACTTACGGGACTCGATTCCGACATACGGAAACCGAGTTATCGCCCAATTTGCAAAACTCGCCAACACTTAGGCAAAAACCAAAAAATAGGTCAAAACCCCGCCTCGATTAAATGCGAGCTACGTAAACACACACATAGCACCGCGTAGGTATTAGACATGCGTTAGAAATTACGGGATCCAATTCTGACATACGTAGATTGAGTTAAGTCCAGTTTGCAAAACCCGCTAATAGTTAGGCAAAAAGCCAAAAAGAGCCAAAACCCGCTCGATCGTTCGAGCGCACACAAACACACATAAACAACGAGTAGGTATTAGACACGCGTTAGAACTTACTAGGCTCGATTCCGATATCTGAGAATCCGGAAGTTATCGCTAGTTTGCAAAACTTCGCTAACACTTTGGGCAAAAAAGTCGAAAAATAGGTCAAAACCACCTTTCGGTCATCTGAGCGCATACGCAAAACACATACATAACCTTCACGTGAGGTATTAGAAATATGTTAGAACTTACGGGACTCGATTCCGATATAAGGAATCAGAGTTATCGCCCGATTTTCAAAATTACATGAACACTTAGGCAAAAGTCAAAAAGCAATTCAAAACCGCCTCGGTGGTCAATGCCACGTAAACACACACATAACACTCAAGCGTGGGTATTAGTCACGTGTTACTACTTACTTACGGGACTCGATTCCAGGCATATGGAGGCGAAATTAAGTCCTAGTTTGGAAAACTACATGACACTTGGGCAAAAAAACCGAAAAAGAGGTCAAAACCCTCCTCGGTGCGTCCAGAATGCCACTTGAACACACACAGCATAGCGTGGGTATTGAACCGCGTTAGAACTTCTGAGACTCAATTCGACATCACGGACCGAGGTAAGTCCTAGTTTGCAAAACTCGCTAACACTTAGGCAAAAAGCCGAAAAACCGGTCAAACCCAGCCTTGGTCGTCCGAACGCCATGCAAACACACACATAGCACTGAGTAGGTATTAGAAACACGTTAGAACTTATGGGACTCGCTTCCGACATACTTACGGAGACCGAATTATCGCCTAGTTTGCAAAACTCAAAACACTTAGGCAAAAAGCCAAAAAATAAGTTAAAACCCGCCTCAGTCGTCTGAACGCCACGCAAATACAGACATAACACCGCGTAGGTATTAGACACGCATTAGAACTTATGGGACTCGAGTCCGACATACGGAGACCGAGTTAAGTCCCAGTTTGCAAAACCCGCTAATAGTTAGAAAAAAAGCTGAAAAATATCCCAAAACCCGCCTCGACCGTCCGAACGCCACGCAAACACACACATAGCACCGAGTAGGTATTAGACACGCGTTAGAACTTACGGGACTCGATTCCAATATCGGAATCCGAGGTTATTGCCCGGTTGAAAAACTTTATAACACTTAGGCAAAAAACGAAAAATAGGTCAAAACTCCCTCCTCGATTAGTCCGGCATCCACGCAAACACACATATAGCATCGGTAGGTATTAAACACGCGTCAGAACTTACATCACTCGATTACGATATATGAAATCCGAGTTATCGCCCAATTTGCAAAACTCGCCAACACTTAGGCAAAAAGCCAAAAAATAGGTCAAAACCCGCCTCGGTCGTCCAGAATGCCACGTAAATACACACATACACCATATAGGTATTAGACCGTGTTACAACTTACGGGACTCGATTAGGCATCTGAGACCGAATTAAGTCCCGGTTTGGAAAACTTCGCCAACAACTTGGGCAAAAAAGCGAAAAAGTGGTCAAAACCCGCCTCGATCGTCAAATGCCAAGCAAACACACACATAGCACCACGTGGGTATTATACCGCGCGTTAGAACTTACGGGACTCGATTAGACATCTGAGAGACCGAGTTAAGTCCTGGTTTGCAAAACTCTCCAACACTTGGGCAAAAAGCTAAAAATAGGTCAAAACCCGCGCCTCGGTTGTCGAACGCCGCACAAACTCACACATAGCACCGCGTGGGTATTGAACCGTGTTCTGACTTACGGGACTTAATTCTGACATACGAAGACCGATTTAAGTCCCAGTTTGTAAAACTCGCCAACACTTACGTAAAAAGCCAAAACAACAGGTCAAAACCCGCCTCGGTCGTCCAAATGCCATGCAAACATAAACATAACACCACGTAGATATTAGACACGCGTTACAATTTATGGGACTCGATTAAGACATACGGAGACCGAGTTAAGTCCCAGTTTGCAAAACTCACCAACACTTAGGTAAAAAGCCAAAAAATAGGTCAAAACCCGCCTCGATCGTCCGAATGCCATGCAAACACACACATAGCACCGTAGAGTATTAGAAAGCAGCGTTAGAACTTACGAGACTCGATTCGACATACGGAGACCAAGGTTAAGTCCCGGTTGCAAAACTTCGCTAACACTTAGGTAAAAAGTCAAAAAACAGGTCAAAACCAGCCTTGGTCGTCCGAACGCCATGCAAACACACACATAGCACTGAGTAGGTATTAGAAACACGTTAGAACTTACGGGACTCGATTCTGATATACAAAATCCGTGTTATCGCCCAGTTTTCAAAACTACCAACACTTAGGCAAAACGCCAAAAATAGGTCAAAACCCGCCTCGGTGGTCCGAGCGCCACGTAAACACACATATAACACAGCGTAGGAATTAGTCACGTGTTACAACTTACGGGACTCGATTCCACATATGGAGGCGGAATTAAGTCCTGGTTGCAAAACTCACCAACACTTGGGCAAAAAGCGAAAAAGAGGTCAAAACCGCCTCGGTTAGATGTTCAGATGCCACGCAAACACACACATAGCATTGCGTGGGTATTGAACCACGCGTTAGAACTTACAAGACTCGATTACGACATCGGGAGGCCAAGGTTAAGTCTGGTTTGCAAAACTTCGCTAACACTTAGGCAAAAAGCCAAAAAACCTGGTCAAACCCACCTTGGTCGTCAAGAGCATGCAAAAACACACACACATATGGCTTTGGTAGGTATTAGAAACACGTTAGAACTTACGGAACTCGATTAGATATCTGAGAATCCTTGTTATCGCCCGGTTTTCAAAACTTCGCCACAACACTTGACAAAATGCCAAAAAATAGGTCAAAACCCGCCTCGGTGGTCCGAACGCATACGTAAACACACACATAACACCGCTTAGGTATTAGTCATATGTTACAACTTACGGGACTCGATTCCAGACATATGGAGGCGAATTAAGTCTGGTTACTAAAACTACGCCATGACACTTGGGCAAAAACCAGAAAAGAGGTCAAAACCCGCCTCGGTCGTCCAAGATGCCACGCGAACACACGCATAGCAACTGCGTGGGTATTGAGACAAGCGTTAGAACTTCACGATACTCGATTCGACATCACGGAGACCGAGTTAAGTCCTAGTTTGCAAAATTATTAACACTTAGGCAAAAGCCAAAAAATCGGTCAAACCAAGCCTTGGTCGTCCGAACGCCATGCAAACACACACATAGCACTGAGTAGGTATTAGAAACACGTTAGAACTTACGGGACTCGATTCCGACATATGGAGGCAGAATTAAGTCCTAGTTTGCAAAACTCGCCAACACTTGGGCAAAAAACCGAAAAAAGAGGTCAAAACCCGCCTCGGTCGTCCGAATGCCACGTTAACACACACATAAAACCGCGTAGGTATTAGTCACGTGTTACAACTTACGGGACTCGATTCCGACATACGGAGACCGAAATAAGTCCCAGTTTGCAAAACTCGCCAACACTTAGGCAAAAAACCAAAACAAGAGGTCAAAACTCGCCTCAGTTGTCCAAACGCCATGCAAACACACACATAGCACCGCGTAGGTATTAGAGATGCATTAGAACTTACAGGACTTGATTCTGACATACAGAGACCGAGTTAAGTCCTAGTTTGCAAAACTTGTCAACACTTAGGCAAAAAGCCAAAAAATAGGTCAAAACCGCCCTCTCGGTTCGTCCAAGCATACGTTAACACACACATAACACCGCGGGTATTAGTCACGTGTTACAACTTACGGGACTCGATTAGACATCTGAGAGGCCGAATTAAGTCCCGGTTTGCAAAACTTCGCCAACACTTAGGTAAAAAGCGAAAAAGAGGTCAAAACCCGCCTCGATCGTCCAAATGCCACATAAACACACACATAGCACAGCGTAGGTATTGAACAGCGTTAGAACTTACGAGACTCGATTCGACATACGAAGACCGAATTAAGTCCCGGTTTGTAAAACTTCATGACACTTGGTAAAAAGCGAAAAATAGGTCAAAACCGCCTCGGTTAAATCAGGCATACACAAACACACACATTGAACCGCGTAGTTATTAGACACGCATTAGAACTTACGGGACTTGATTCCGACATACGGAGACCGAGTTAAGTCCCAGTTTGTAAAACTCGTCAACACTTAGGCTAAAAGCCAAAACAACAGGTCAAAACCCGCCTCGTTGGTCCGAATTCCATGTAAACACACACATAACACCGCGTAAGTATTAGACACGCGTTATAACTTATGGGACTCGATTACGACATACGAAGACCGAGTTAAGTACCAGTTTGCAAAACTCACCAACACTTATGCAAAAAGCCGAAAAATAGGTCAAAACCCGCCTCGGTCGTCCGAACGCCAAGAAAACACACACATAGCATCGAGTAGGTATTAGAAACATGTTAGAACTTCACGGGACTCGATTAGATATCGGAATCGAGTTATCGCCCGATTTTCAAAACTTCATGACACTTAGGCAAAAAGCCAAAAATAGGTCAAAACCGCCTCGGTCGTCCGAGCGCCACGTAAACACACACATAATACAGCGTGG
Source organism: Panax ginseng (assembly GCA_020205605.1). Lineage (NCBI taxonomy): Eukaryota > Viridiplantae > Streptophyta > Magnoliopsida > Apiales > Araliaceae > Panax > Panax ginseng. Next base: position 70,676,108 of record CM035128.1, on the reverse strand, counting down.
GTATTAGTCGAGTGTTACAACTTACGGGACTCGATTCCGACATACGGAGACCAAATTAAGTCCCAGTTGCAAAACTTCGCCAACACTTAGGCAAAAAAGCGAAAAAAAGTCAAAACCCGCCTCGATCGTCCAAACGCCCATTACACACACATATAGCACCGGTAGGTATTCAAAACATGTTAGAACTTACGGGACTCTATTCCGAGATATCTGGCCGAGTTATCGCCCGATGTTTAAAACTACATGACACTAAGGCAAAAAGCCAAAAATAATTCAAAACCCACCTCGGTCGTCCAAGGCATACGTTAACACACACACGTAACACGGCGTAGGTATTAGTCACGTGTTACAACTTACGGGACTCGATTGAGCATATGGAGACCGAATTAAGTCCCAGTTTGCTAAACTTCGCCAACACTTAGGCAAAAACCAAAACAAGAGGTCAAAACCCCTCGGTTGTCCAAACGCATACAAAACACACACATAGCACAGCGTGGGTATTAGAGATGCATTAGAACTTACGGGACTCGATTGAGCATACGAGAGACGAGTTAAGTCTGGTTTGCAAAACTTCATGAACACTTAGGCAAAAAGCCAAAAATAGGTCAAAACCCACCTCGGTCGTCCGAACGCAACGTTAACACACACATAACACCGCGTAGGTATTAGACACGTGTTACAACTTACGGGACTCGATTCCGACATATGGAGACCGAATTAAGTCCTAGTTTGCAAAACTCGTCAACACTTAGGCTAAAAATTGAAAAAGATGTCAAGACCCGCCTCGATCGTCCAAACGCAATCCAAACACACACATAGCACCGAGTAGGTATTAAAAACATGTTAGAACTTACGGGACTCGATTCCGATATACGAAATCCGAGTTATCGCCCGATTTTTAAAACTACATGACAACAGGCAAAAAGCCAAAAAATAGGTCAAAACCCGCCTCGGTCGTCCGAATGCCACGTTAACACACACATAACACCGGGTAGGTATTAGTCACGTGTTACAACTTACGGGACTCGATTCCGACATACGGAGACCAAATTAAGTCCTAGTTTGGAAAACTCGCCAACACTTAGGGAAAAAACTGAAAAAGAGGTCAAAACCCGCCTCTATCGTCCAAATGCCACGCAAACACACACATAGCACCGCGTTGGTATTAGACACGCGTTAGAACTTACGGGACTTGATTCCAACATACAGAGACCGAGTTAAGTCCTAGTTTGCAAAACTCTCCAACACTTAGGCAAAAAGACGAAAAATAGGTCAAAACCCCCCTCGGTCGTCCGAACGCCACACAAACTAACACATAGAACCGCGTAAGTATTAGATACGTGTTACAACTTACGGGACTCGATTCTGACATACGAAGACCGAATTAAGTCCCAGTTTATAAAACTCGCCAACACTTAGGTAAAAAACTGAAAAATAGGTCAAAACTAGCCTCGGTCGTCTGAACACCACGCAAACACACACATTGAACCGCGTAGTTATTAGACACGCATTAGAACTTATGGGACTTGATTCCGACATACGGAGACCGAGTTAAGTCCTAGTTTGTAAAACTCGTCAACACTTAGGCAAAAAGCCAAACAACGGTCAAAACCCGCCTCGGTTAGTCAAAAAGCCATGCAAACACACACATAACACCGTAGGTATTAGACACACGTGTTAAAACTTACGGGACTTGATTCCGCATCACGGAGACCGAGTTAAGTCCCAGTTTGTAAAACTCGTCAACACTTAGGCAAAAAGCCAAACAAACAACAATCAAAACCATCCTCGGTCGATCGAATGCCATGTAAACACACACATAACACCGCATTGGTATTAGACACGCGTTATAACTTATGGGACTCGATTACGACATACGGAGACCGAGTTAAGTCCCAGTTTGCAAAACTCACCAACACTTAGGCAAAAAGACAAAACATAGGTCAAGACCCGCCTCGGTCGTCCGAATGCAACGCAAACACACACATAGCACCGCGTAGGTATTAGAAACGCGTTAGAACTTACAATACTCAATTCTAACATACGGAGACCGAGTTAAGTCCCAGTTTGCAAAACTCGCTAACACTTAGGCAAAAAACCGAAAAATAGGTCAAAACCATCCTTGGTCGTCCGAACGCCATGCAAACACACACATAGCACTGAGTAGGTATTAGAAACACGTTAAAACTTACGGGACTCGATTCCGATATCTGAATCAGGGTTATCGCCCGATTTTCAAAACTACGCCAACACTTAGGTAAAAAGCCAAAAATAGGTCAAAACCGCCTCGGTGGTCCGAAGGCATACGTTAACACACATATAACACAGGCGGGGGAATTAGTCACGTGTTACAACTTACGGGACTCGATTCCAGCATATGGAGGCGGAATTAAGTCCTGGTTTGCAAAACTACGCCACACTTAGGCAAAAAAGCGAAAAAAGAGGTCAAAACCCGCCTCGATTAGATCCAATGATGCCACGCAACACACACATAGCATTTGCGCATAGGTGTTAGACAGCGTTAGAACTTACGAGACTCGATTCGACATATGGAGACAAGGTTAAGTCCTGGTTTGCAAAACTACGCTAACAACTTAGGCAAAAAGCGAAAAACATGTCAAAACCATAGCCTCGATCGTGCAGGCATACACAACACACACATAGCCGGTAGGTATTAGAAACATGTTAGAACTTCACGGGACTCAATTAGATATCACGGAATCGAGTTATCGCCCGATTTTCAAAACTACGCCAACACTTAGGCAAAAAGCCAAAAATAGGTCAAAACCCAACTTCGGTCGTCCGAGGCATGCGTAAACACACACATAATATCGCGTAGGTATTAGTCACGTGTTACAACTTACGATACTCGATTTCAACATACGGAGGCCGAATTAAGTCCCGGTTGCAAAACTTCATGAACAACTTAGGCAAAAAAGCTGAAAAAGAGGTCAAAACCCGCCTTGATCATCCAAGCATAAACACACACATAGCACCGAGTAGGTATTAAAATATGTTAGAACATACGGGACTCAATTCCGATATCTGAAATTCGAGTTATCGCTGATTTTTAAACTACGCCAACACTTAGGCAAAAAGCGAAAAATAGGTCAAAATCCGCTCTCGGTCGTCCAAGATGCCACGTTAACACACACATAATACCGCGTGAGTGCACGTGTTACAACTTACGGGACTCGATTAGACATACGGAGACCAAATTAAGTCCCGGTTGGAAAACTTCATGACAACAGGAAAAAAGCGAAAAAGAGGTCAAAACCGCCTCGATGGTCCAAATGTCACGCAAAACACACACATAGCACCGCGTTGGTATTGAACACGCATTAGAACTTACGGGACTTGATTCCGGCATACTGAGAGGCAAAGTTAAGTCCTAGTTTGCATAACTCTCCAACACTTAGGCAAAAGGCGAAAAATAGGTCAAAACCCGCCTCGGTCGTCCGAGGCGCCACACAAACTCACACATAGCACCGCGTAGGTATTAGATCGATGTTACAACTTACGGGACTCGATTACGACTTACGAAGACCGAATTAAGTCCCGGTTGTAAAACTTCGCCAACACTTAGGTAAAAAAGCGAAAAAATAAGTCAAAACCCGCCTCGATTAAATGCAGGCATACGCAAACACACATTGAACCGCGTGGTTATTAGACCGCATTAGAACTTCTGAACTTGATTAGATATCTGGAGGCCGAGTTAAGTCCCGGTTTGTAAAACTTCGTCGACAACTTAGGCAAAAAGCCAAAACAACAGTGAAAACCCGCCTCGGTCGTCCGAGATGGCATGTAAACACACATAACACGGCGTAAGTATTGAACCGCGTTATAACTTATGGGACTCGATTATGACATCACGGAGGCCAAAGGTTAAGTCAAGTTGCAAAACTCACCAACAACTTAGTCGAAAAGACAAAAAATAGGTGAAAACCCGCCTCGGTGGTCCAGATACAACGCAAACACACACATAGCACCGCGTAGGTATTAAAAGCAGCGTTAGAACTTACGAGACTCGATTACGACATACGGAGATCGAGTTAAGTCCCAGTTGAAAAACTTCGCTAACAACTTAGGCAAAAAGAAAAATAAGTCAAAACCGACCTTGGTCATCCGAGCATGCCATGCCAACACACACACATAAAGCGGTAGGTATTAAAAACACGTTAGAACTTACGGGACTCGATTAGATATCTGAGAATCAGTGTTATCGCCCAGTTTTCAAAACTTCATGACACTTTAGGCAAAAGCGAAAAATAGGTGGCTTAGCCTCGGTGGTCCGAGCATGCGTAAACACACATATAACACTGCGTAGGAATTAGTCACGTGTTACAACTTACGGGACTCGATTCCAGCATATGGAGGCGAATTAAGTCACATAAGTTCTAACATGTTTCTAATACCTACCTATGGTGCTATGTGTGTGTTTAGCGTGGCGTTGAACGACCGAGTGGAGTTTTGACATGTTTTTGACTTTTGCCTAAGTGTTAGCGAATTTTGCAAACTAGGACTTAACTCGGTCTCCGTATGTCGAATCAAGTCGATCTCGTAAGTTCTAATGCGTGTGTCTCAATACCTCTGAGCTTATGTGTATATTTATGTGGCATTGAGACGACCAAAGGCGGCGGGTTTTGACCTGTTTTTTGGTTTTTGCCTAAGTGTTGGCGAGTTTTGCAAACTAGGACTTAATTCCGCCTCCATATGTTGGAATCGAGTCACGTAAGTTGTAACGTGACTAATTCCTCTGCCGGTGTTATATGTGTGTTTACGTGGCGTTCGGACTCAAAGCGGGTTTTGACCTATTTTTGGCTTTTGCCTAAGTGTTGGCAGTTTTGGCTAGGCGATAACACGGATTCTGTATATCGGTCGAGTCCCGTAAGTTCTAACGTGTTTTAATACCTACTCGATTGCTATGTGTGTGTTTGCATGGCGTCGTTCGACGACAAGTTTTTTGACCTATTTTTTTGACTTTTTTGCTGAAGTGTTGTAGTTTTCAAGCGGGACTTAACTCTCGGTCTCCGTGTATGTCGAATCGAGTCTCGTAAGTTCTTATGCGTTTTACAATACCTCAGGCGGTTTTATGTGTGTGTGTTGACAGTTGCATTCGAAGGTCCAGAAGCGGGTTTTGACTATTTTTTGTCTTTTTGACTAAGTGTTGGTGAGTTTTGCAAACTTGGACTTAACTTCGGTCTCCGTATGTCATAATCGAGTCCCATAAGTTATAGCAGCGTGTCTAATACTTCTGGATTGTATGTGTGTGTGTTTACATGCCATTCGGACGGCCGAGGCGGTTTTGACCATTGTTTTGGCTTTTTTGCCTAAGTGTTGGCGAGTTTTACAAACAACTGGGACTTAACTTTCGTCTCTCCGTATGTCGGAATCAAGTTCCGTAAGTTCTAATGCGTGTCTAATAACTCTGCGGTTCAATGTGTGTGTTTGCGTGGCGTTAGAGACGGATGATTAGTAGGTTTGACCTATTTTTGATTTTACCTAAGTGTTGGCGAGTTTACTAAGCTGGGACTTAATTCGATCTTCGTATGTGAAATCGAGTCCGTGGTTGTAACCGTGTGACTAATACCTACTGCGGTATTATGTGTGAGTTTACGTGGGCGTTAGGATGATGAGGCGGTTTTGACCTATTTTTAAGTCTTTTGCCTGCTAAGTGTTGGCGAGTTTTTGCAAAACTAGCGATAACTTTCGGATCTCAGTTATGCCGAATTGAGTCACGTAAGTTCTAACGCATGTTTCTAATACCTACTCGATTATGTGTGTGTTTGGCGTGGCGTCCAGACGATCGGCGGGGTTTTGACCTATTTTTGAGTTTTGCCTAAGTGTTACGACTTAATTTTCGGTGTTTGTATGCGGGAATCGAAGTCGAAGTTCCGGTATATGAATCGGTGCTATTTATGTATGGCGTTGAGACGACCGAAATAGGCTTTGACAGTTTTGGCTTTACTGCCTAAATTAGTACTCTTCGTGTGTGAATACCTAGTCTGTAAGTTCTTTAAATGGCATTGAAGAATACGGCCATTCGCGGGTTTGACCTCTTTTTCGATTTTTGCCTAATTTTGGCGAGTTTTTCAAACTAGGACTTAATTCCGCCTCCATATGTGGAATCGAGTCCAAGTAAGTTGTAACCGTGATACCGTGACTATTCAGCGGTATTATGTGTGTTTAACGTGGCGTTGAATGGCAAAGGGCGGGTTTTGACCTATTTTTGGCTTTTTGCCTGAAGTGTTGGCGAGTTTGAAAAGTGGGCGATAACTTTCGGATTAGTATCTCAACCGAATCGAGTCCGTAATTTCTAACGTGTTTCTAATACCTACTCGGTCTTATGTGTGTGTTTGCATGGCGTTGGACGACCAAGGATGGTTTTGACCTATTTTTGGTTTTTTGCTAAGTGTTAGCGAGTTTTGCAAACGGGACTTAACTTCGGTCTCCGTATGTTAGAATTGAGTCTTGTAAGTTCTAAGCGTTTCTAATACCCTCTGCGATGTATGTGTGTGTGTTTGCGTTGCATTGGACGTGAGGCGGGTCTTGACCTATGTTTTGTCTTTTTGCCTAAGTGTTGGTGAGTTTTGCTGTTCAGGACTTAACTTTCGGTCTCCGTATGTCGTGTCGAGTCCCGTAAGTTATAGGCGTGTCTAATACCAATGCGGTGTTATGTGTAATATTTACATGGCATTTAGGCGGCCAAAGGCGGGTTTGACCTGTTGTTTTGGCTTTTGCCTAAGTGTTGTGAGTTTTAAAAAATGGGACTTAACTTCCGGTCTCGTATGTCGAATCAGAGTCCGTAAGTTTTAACACGCGTGTCTAATACCTCTGTGATGTTATGTGTGTGTTTGCATGGCTTTGGACGAGGCCAAAGGAGTTTTTGACTTTGTTGTTTTGGCTTTTTGCCTAAGTGTTGATGAGTTTACAAGCGGGACTTAACTTTCGGTCTCCGTATGTGGGAATCAAGTCCCATAAGTTCTAATGCGTGTCCTAATAACTACAGGCAGTTGATGTGTGTGTTTGCGTGGTGTTGAACTGACATTTGACTGAGTTTTGACCTATTTTTGAGTTTTTACCTAAGTGTTGGCGAGTTTTATAAAGCTGGGACTTAATTCGATCTTCGTATGTCGAGATCGAGTCCAAGTAAGTTGTAACACGTATCTAATACTTACGGTGCTATGTGTGTGAGTTTGTGTGGCGTTAGGACGTAGGGGGTTTTGACCTATTTTTAAATCTTTTTGCCTAAGTGTTGGAGAGTTTTGCAAACTAGGACTTAACTTCGGTCTCTTGTGTTTTGGAATCAAGTCAAAAGTAAGTTCTAGCGTGTCTAATACCAGCGATTATATGTGTGTTTGCGTGGCATTTGGGCCGATAGAGGCGGGTTTGACCTCTTTTTCGGTTTTTCCTAAGTGTTGGCGAGTTTTCCAAGCGGGACTTAATTTGAGTCTCCGTGTATGTATAAATCGAGTCCCGTAAGTTGTAACCATGACTAATACCTACTTGGAATTGTTATGTGTGTATTAACGTGGCATTCCACGACCAAAGGCGGGTTTTGACCTATTTTTGGCTTTTTACTAAGTGTTGGCGAGTTTAAAAAGCTGGCGATCTTTCGGATTCGTATATGGAATCGAGTCCGTAAGTTCTAACATGTTTTTAATACCTACTGGTTGCTATGTATGTGTGTTTACATTAGTTTTGGACGATCGGTAGGTCTTGACATCTTTTTCAATTTTAGCCTAAGTGTTGTGAGTTTTGCAAACTAGGACTTAATTCGGTCTCCATATGTCGGAATCGAGTCCCGTAAGTTGTAACATCGTGTCTAATACCTCTGTGATGTTATGTGTGTGTTAGCGTTGCGTTCGGACGACCGAGGGTGGGTTTGACCTATTTTTGGCTTTTTGCCTAAGTATTGGCGAGTTTGCAAACCCCAGGACTTAACTTTCGGTCTCTGTATGTGGAATCGAGTCTGTAAGTTCTAATGCATCTCTAATACCTCTGGCGGTGCTATGTGTGTGTTTTTGTGGGCGTTTGGACTAACCGAAGTGAGTTTTGACCTCTTGTTTTGGTTTTTGCCTATGTGTTGTGAGTTTAGCAAAGTGGGACTTAATTCGGTCTCCGTATGCCAGAATCGAGTCCCATAAGTTGTAACACGTGATCTAATACCTCACAGCGGTGTTATGTGTGTGTTAACGTGGCGTTCGGACGGGACCAAAGGTGTGGGTTTTGAATTATTTTTGGCTTTTTTACCTTGGTGTTGGCGAGTTTTAAATTGTGGCGATAACTCGGCTTCATTATATCGGAATAGAGTCCGTAAGTTCTAACATGTTTTGAATACCTACTGGTTGCTATATGTGTTGTTTAATGGCGTTTAGACGATCGAGGCGGGTTTTGACTTCTTTTTCAGTTTTTTGCCTAAGTGTTGGCGAGTTTTGCAAACTGGGACTTAATTTGGTCTCCGTATGTCGGAATCGAGTCCCGTAAGTTGTAACACTTGACTAATACCTATACGGTATTATGTGTGTGTTTACGTGGCGTTTGGACGACCGAGGCGGGTTTTGACCTATTTTTTGGCTTTTTGCCTAAGTGTTGGCGAGTTTTGAAAACTGGGCGATAACTCAGATTCCGTATATCGGAATAGAGTCCCGTAAGTTCTAACATGTTTCTAATACCTACTCGGTGCTATGTGTGTGTTTGCGTGGCGTTCGGATGACTGAGACGGGTTTTGACCTATTTTTCGGCTTTTTGCCTAATTGTTACCGAGTTTTTCAAACTAGGACTTAACTCGATCTCCGTATGTCAGAATCGAGTCTCGTAAGTTCCAACGCATGTCTAATACTTACGCTGCAATGTATTTAGTTAGCGGCATTGGACTCTGAGGCGGGTTTTGACCTCTTTTTCGATTTTTGCCTAATCATTGGTGAGTTTTGCAACCAGGACTTAATTCCTTTGCATATGCTCGGAATCGAGTCCCGTAAGTTGTAACACGTGACTAATATCTACGCGGTCGTCCGAACGCCACGTAAACACACACATAATACCGCGTAGGTATTATTCAAATGTTACAACTTACGAGACTCGATTTCAACATACGGAGACCGAATTAAGTCCCAGTTTTCAAAACTCGCAAACACTTAGGCAAAAAACTGAAAAAGAGGTCAAAACCCGCCTCGATCATCCAAACGCCACGCAAACACACACATAGCACCGAGTAGGTATTAAAAATATGTTAGAACATACGGGACTCAATTCCGATATACGAAATCCGAGTTATCGCCTAGTTTTTAAAACTCGCCAACACTTAGGCAAAAAGCCAAAAAATAGGTCAAAATCCGCCTCGGTCGTCCGAATGCCACGTTAACACACACATAATACCGCGTAGGTATTAGTCACGTGTTACAACTTACGGGACTCGATTCCGACATACGGAGACCAAATTAAGTCCCAGTTTGGAAAACTCGCCAACACTTAGGGAAAAAACTGAAAAAGAGGTCAAAACCCGCCTCAATGGTCCAAATGCCACGCAAACACACACATAGCACCGCGTTGGTATTAGACACGCATTAGAACTTACGGGACTTGATTCCGACATACAGAGACCGAGTTAAGTCCTAGTTTGCATAACTCTCCAACACTTAGGCAAAAAGACGAAAAATAGGTCAAAACCCGCCTCGGTCGTCCGAACGCCACACAAACTCACACATAGCACCGCGTAGGTATTAGATACGTGTTACAACTTACGGGACTCGATTCTGACATATATGAAGACCGAATTAAGTCCCAGCTTTGTAAACTCGCCAACACTTAGGTAAAAAACCAAAAAATAGGTCAAAACCCGCCTCGATTGGCCATCTCAACGCCACGCAAACACACACATTGAACCGCGAAGTTATTAAACACGCATTAGAACTTATGGAACTTGATTCCGACATACGGAGACCGAGTTAAGTCCCAGTTTGTAAAACTCGTCAACACTTGCAAAAAGCCAAACAATGGTCAAACCCGCCTTTGGTGGTCCGAATGGCATGTAAACACACACATAACACCGCGTAAGTATTAGACACGCGTTATAACTTATGGGACTCGATTATGACATACGGAGACCGAGTTAAGTCCCAGTTTGCAAAACTCATCAACACTTAGTCAAAAAGACAAAAAATAGGTCAAAACCCGCCTCGGTCGTCCGAATGCAACGCAAACACACACATAGCACCGCGTAGGTATTAGAAACGCATTAGAACTTACGAGACTCGATTCTGACATACGGAGACCGAGATAAGTCTCAGTTTGAAAAACTCGCTAACACTTAGGTAAAAAGCCGAAAAATAGGTCAAAACCAGCCTTGGTCGTCCGAACGCCATGCAAACACACACATAGCACTGAGTAGGTATTAAAAACACGTTAGAACTTACGGGACTCGATTCCGATATACAGAATCCGTGTTATCGCCCAGTTTTCAAAACTCGCCAACACTTAGGCAAAAGCCAAAAAATAGGTCAAAACCCGCCTCGGTAGTCCGAACGCCACGTAAACACACATATAACACCGCGTAGGAATTAGTCACGTGTTACAACTTACGGGACTCGATTCCGACATATGGAGGCGGAATTAAGTCCTAGTTTGCAAAACTCGCCAACACTTAGGCAAAAAACCGAAAAATAGGTCAAAACCCGCCTCGGTCATCCGAATGCCATGCAAATACACACATAGCACTGCGTAGGTATTAGACACGCATTAGAACTTACGAGACTTGATTCTGACATACGGAGACCGAGTTAAGTCCTAGTTTGCAAAACTCGCTAACACTTAGGCAAAAAGCCGAAAAACATGTCAAAACCCACCTCGGTCGTCCGAACGCCACGCAAACACACACATAGCACCGAGTAGGTATTAGAAACATGTTAGAACTTACAGGACTCAATTCCGATATACGGAATCTGAGTTATCGCCCAGTTTTCAAAACTCGCCAACACTTAGGTAAAAAGCCAAAAAATGGGTCAAAACACAACTCGGTCGTCCGAACGCCACGTAAACTCACACATAATACCGCGTAGGTATTAGTCAAATATTACAACTTACGAGACTCGATTTCAATATACGTAGACCGAATTAAGTCCCAGTTTGCAAAACTCGCAAACACTTAGGCAAAAACCTGAAAAAGAGGTCAAAACCCGCCTCGATCATCTAAACGCCATGCAAACACACACATAGCACCGAGTAGGTATTAAAAATATGTTAGAACATACGGGACTCAATTCCGATATACGAAATTCGAGTTATCGCCCAGTTTTAAAACTCGCCAACACTTAGGCAAAAAGCCAAAAAATAGGTCAAAACCCGCCTCGGTCGTCCGAACGCCACGTTAACACACACATAACACCGCGTAGGTATTAGTCACGTGTTACAACTTACGGGACTCGATTCCGACATACGGAGACCGAATTAAGTCCCAGTTTGCAAAACTCGCCAACACTTAGGTAAAAAACTATAAAAAGAGGTCAAAACCCGCCTCGGTCGTCCAAACGCCACGCAAACACACACATAGCACCGCGTAGGTATTAGACATGCATTAGAACTTACAGGACTCGATTCCGACATACAGAGACCAAGTTAAGTCCTAGTTTGCAAAACTCGCCAACACTTAGGCAAAAAGCCAAAAAATAGGTCAAAACCCGCCTCGATCGTCTCAGAACGCCACGTAAACACACACATAACACCATATAGGTATTAGGCAGTGTTACTGACTTACGGGACTCGATTAGACATACGGAGATCGAATTAAGTCCCAGTTGAAAAACTCGCCAACACTTAGGCAAAAAAGCTCAAAAAGAGGTCAAACCGCCTCGATCGTCGAAATGCCACGCAAAACACACACATAGCACCGCGTGAGTTTTAGAACATGCGTTAGAACTTACAGGACTCGATTCCGGCATACGAGACCGAAGAGTTAAGTCCTAGTTTTAAAACTCGCAACACTTAGGCAAAAAGCCAAAAATAGGTCAAAACCACGCCTCGATCGTCCGACGCCCACGTTAACACACACATAACACCGCGTAGGGGATTAGTCACGTGTTACAACTTACGGACTCGATTCCGACATACTGGAGACCGAATTAAGTCCCGCTTGCAAAACTCGCCAACACTTAGGCAAAAACCAAAAAGAGGTCAAAACCGCCTCGATTCAAACGCCACACAAACACACACATAGCACCGTGTAGGTATTAGACATGCATTAGAACTTACAGGACTCAATTACATACTGAGACCGAAAGTTAAGTCCTAGTTTGCAAAACTCACCAACACTTAGGTAAAAACCAAAAATTAGGTCAAAACCACGCCTCGATTAACGCAGGCATACGTAAATACACACATAACACCATATAGGTATTAGACACGTGTTACAACTTACGGGACTCAATTCCGACATACGGAGACCGAATTAAGTCCCAGTTTGGAAAACTCGCCAACACTTAGGCAAAAAACTGAAAAAGAGGTCAAAACTCGCCTCAATCGTCCGAACGCCGCACAAAATCACACATAGCACTGCGTAGGTATTAGACACGTGTTACAACTTACGGGACTCGATTCTAACATACGAAGACAGATTTAAGTCCCAGTTTGTAAAACTGGCCAACACTTAGGTAAAAAGCCAAAACAACAGATCAAAACCCGCCTCGGTCGTCTGAATGCCATGCAAACACACACATAACACCGCATTGGTATTAGACACGCGTTATAACTTATGGGACTCGATTACGACATACGGAGACCGAGTTAAGTCCTAGTTTGCAAAACTCACCAATACTTAGGCAAAAAGCCAAAAAATAGGTCAAAACCCACCTCGGTCGTCCGAATGCCACGCAAACACACACATAGCACCGCGTAGGTATTAGACACGCGTTAGAATTTACGAGACTCGATTCTAATATACGGAGACCGAGTTAAGTCCCAGTTTGCAAAACTCGCTAACACTTAGGTAAAAAGCCAAAAACCGGTCAAAATCACCTTGTCGTCTAACGCATATAAATACACACATAACAATCGAGTAGGTATTAGAAATATGTTAGAACTTACGGGACTCGATTCCGATTTACTTTTAATCCGAAGTTATCGCCTGATTTTCAAAACTCGCCAACACTTAGCCAAAAAGCCAAAAATAGGTCAAAACCCGCCTCGGTGAGTCCTAACGCCACGTAAACACACATATAACACTGCGAGGGAATTAGTCACGATGTTACAACTTACGGGACTCAATTCCCACATATGGAAGCTTTTAATTAAGTCCTAGTTTGCAAAACTCGCCAATACTTAGGCAAAAAACTGAAAAAGAGGTCAAAACTCGTCTCGATCGTCCAAATGCCACGCAAACACACACATAGCACCGAGTAGGTATTAAAAACATGTTAGAACTTACGGGACTCGACTCCGATATACGAAATCTGAGTTATCGCCCAGTTTTTAAAACTCTCCAACACTTAGGCAAAAAGCCAAAAAATAGGTCAAACCCGCCTCGGTCGTCCGAACGCCACGTAAACACACACATAATACTGTAGTAGGTATTAGTCACGCAGTTACAACTTACGAGACTCGATTTCGACATACGAGACCGAATTAAGTCCTAGTTTGCAAAACTCGCCAACACTTAGAAGTGTAAAACTAAAAAGAGGTTAAAACTTGCCTCGATCGTCCAAACTCCACGCAAACACACACACATAGCAATCGGTAGGTATTAAAACATGTTAGAACTTACGGGACTCGATTCCGATATCTGAAATTCGAAGTTATCGCCCGCTTTTTAAAACTCGCCAACACTTAGGCAAAAAGCCAAAATTAGGTCAAAACCCGCCTCGGTTGTCCTAACGCATACGTTAACACACACATAACACCAGTAGGTATTAGTCACATGTTACAACTTACGAGACTCGATTCAGACATACGGAGACCGGATTAAGTCCCAGTTTACAAAACTTCGCCAACACTTAGGTAAAAGGTAGAAAAATAGGTCAAAACTTGGATTCTTATTCGTCCAAACGCCACACAAACACACACATAGCACCGCGTGAGGTATTAGACATGCATTAGAACTTACAGGACTCGATTCCGACATACAGAGACCGAAGTTAAGTCCCGGTTTGCAAAACTTCAAACACTTTGGCAAAAAAGCTAAAAAAACGAAATCAAAACCCGCCTCGGTCGTCTAACGCATACGTAAACACACACATAACACCATATAGGTATTAGACACGTGTTACAACTTACGGGACTCGATTCCATAATACGAAGACCAATTAAGTCCCGGTTTGAAAAATCGCCAACACTTAGGCAAAACTTCATTATGAGTTAGGCAAAAACACAAAAAGAGCCCATAACCCGCCTCGGCCATCCGAACGCCATACGCAAAACACACACACATAGCACCGCGTGAGGTATTAAACACGCGTTACAACTTACGGGACACAATTACGACATACAGAGACCAAGTTAAGTCCCGGTTGCAAAACCATTAACAGATTAGGCAAAAAGCCAAAAAGAGCCCAAAACTTGAGGCTTCGGTGCTTTGAGCGGCGCACAATCACACCCATAGCACCGCGTAGGTATTAGACACACGCTACAACTTACAGGACTCGCTTCCGACATACTTAGGGAGACCGAATTATTGCCTAGTTTGCAAAACTCAACAACACTTAAGTAAAAAGCCAAAAAATAAGTTAAAACCCGCCTCAGTCGTCTAACCGCCACGCAAACACACACATAGCACCACGTAGGTATTAGACACGCGTTAGAACTTATGGGACTCGAGTTCGACATACGGAGACCGAGTCAGAACTTACGGGACTCAATTCCAATATACGGAATCTGAGTTATTGCCCAGTTTGAAAAACTTTATAACACTTAGGCAAAAAGCTGAAAAATAGGTCAAAACACGCCTCGGTCGTCCAGGCGCCACGCAAAACACACATATAGCGAAAGTAGGTATTAGACACGCGTCGAACTTACATCACTCGATTCCGATATCTGAAATCCGAGTTATCGCTTAATTTTAAAACTTCGCCAAAACTTAGGTAGAAGGCAGAAAAACAGGTCAAAACCAGCCTCGGTAGTCCGAACACCATGTAAACAGACACATAACACTGCGTAGGAATTAGTCACGTGTTACAACTTATGGGACTCGATTCCGACATATGAAGGCGAAATTAAGTACTAGTTTGCAAAATTCGCCAAAACTTAGGCAAAAAACCGAAAAAAGAGGTCAAAACCCGCCTCGGTCAATCCAATGCCAATAATGAATACACACATAGCACCGCGTGGGTATTAGACACACGTTAGAACTTACGAGATCGATTACGACGTGCGAGACCGAAAGTTAAGTCCTAGTTTGCAAAACTCGCTAATACTTAGGCAAAAAGCCGAAAAATAGGACAAAACCCGACTCGATCGTCCGAACGCCATGCAAACACACACATAACACCGAGTATGTATTAGAAACATGTTAGAACTTACGGGACTCGATTTCGATATCTTGAATCGAGTTATCGCCAGCTTTTCAAAACTCGCCAACACTTAGGCAAAAAGCCAAAAATAGGTCAAAACCCCCTCGGTCGTCCGAGCGCCACGTAAACACACACATAATACCGCGTAGGTATTAGTCAAATGTTACAACTTACGAGACTCGATTTCGACATATGGAGACCGAATTAAGTCCCAGTTTGCAAAACTCGCCAACATTTAGGCAAAAAACTGAAAAAGAGGTCAAAACCCGCCTCGATCGTCCAAACGCCACGTAAACACACACATAGAACCGAGTAGGTATTAAAAATATGTTAGAACTTACGGGACTCGATTCCGATATACGAAATCCGAGTTATCGCCCAAATGCCACGCAAACACAAACATAGCACCGCGTAGGTATTAGACACGCGTTAGAACTTATGAGACTCGATTCTGACATACGGAGACCGAGTTAAGTCCCAGTTTGCAAAACTCGCTAACACTTAGGCAAAAAGCTGAAAAATAGGTCAAAACCCGCATCGGTCGTCTGAGCGCCACGCAAACATGCACATAGAACCGCGTAGTTATTAGACACGTATTAGAACTTACGGGACTCGATTCCGACATACGGAGACCGAGTTAAGTCCCAGTTTGTAAAACTCGCCAACACTTAGGCAAAAAGCCAAAACAACAGATCAAAACCCGCCTCGGTCGTCCGAATGCCATGCAAATACACACATAACACCGCGTAGGTATTAGACACGCGTTATAACTTATGGGACTCGATTACGACATACGTAGACTGAGTTAAGTCCCAGTTTGCAAAACTCACCAACACTTAGGCAAAAAGCCAAAAATAGGTCAAAACCAGCCTTGGTCGTCTGAACGCCATGCAAACACACACATAGTACTGAGTAGGTATTAGAAATACGTTAGAACTTACGGGACTCGATTTGGATATACGGAATCCGAGTTATCGCCTAGTTTTCAAAACTCGCCAACACTTAGGCAAAAAGCCAAAACAACAGATCAAAACATGCCTCGGTCGTCCGAATGCCATGCAAACACACACATAACACCGCGTTGGTATTAGACATGCGTTATAACTTATGGGACTCGATTCGACATCGTGAGATCGAAGTTAAGTCCCAGTTGCAAAACTCACCAACACTTAGGCAAAAAGCCAAAAAATAGGTCAAAACCCGCCTCGGTCGTCCGAATGCCACGCAAACACACACATAGCACCGCGTAGGTATTAGACACGCGTTAGAACTTACGAGACTCGATTCTGACATACGGAGACCGAAAGTTAAGTCCCAGTTGTAAAACTCGCTAACACTTAGGCAAAAAGCGAAAAAATCGGTCAAAACCAAATTTCGGTGAATTCGAGCATACGCAAAAACACACATAACACCGAGTAGGTATTAGAAACACGTTAGAATCGACGGGACTCGATTCCAGATATCTGAAATCGAAAGTTATTGCCCGCTTTTCAAAACTCATGAACACTTAGGCAAAAAGCCAAAAAATAGGTCAAAAACCCGCCTCGGTGCGTTCGAGCGCCACGTAAATACATATAATATACATCGTAGGTATTAGTCACGTGTTACAACTTACGAGACTCGATTTTGACATACTGAGACCGAATTAAGTCCCGGTTGCAAAACTCGCCAACACTTAGGCAAAAAAGCGAAAAAAGAGATCAAAACTTGCCTCGATCGTCCAAACTCCACGTAAACACACACATAGCACCGAGTAGGTATTAAAAACATGTTAGAACTTACGGGACTCAATTCGATATCTGAATTGAAAGTTATCGCCAAGTTTTAAACTCGCCAACACTTAGGCAAAAAGCCAAAAAATAGGTCAAAACCCGCTTCTCGGTTGTCCGAACGCCACGTCGACACACACACATAACACCGCGTGGTATTAGTCACGCACGTTACAACTTACGAGATTCGATTTCACATACGGAGACCGGATTAAGTCCCAGTTTACAAAACTCGCCAACACTTAGGTAAAAGGCCGAAAAACAGGTCAAAACCCGCCTCGGTCGTCCAAACGCCACACAAACACTCACATAGCACCGCTTAGGTATTAGACATGCATTAGAACTTACGAGACTCGATTCGAACATACGAGAGACCGAAAGTTAAGTCCTAGTTTGCAAAACTTCGCCAACACTTAGGCAAAAAAGCCAAAAATTAGGTCAAAACCCGCCTCGGTCGTCCAACATCACGTAAACACACACATAACACCATATAGGTATTAGACACGTGTTACAACTTACGGGACTCGATTCCATAATACGAAGACCGAATTAAGTCCCAGTTTGGAAAAATCGCCAACACTTAGGCAAAACTCGCTAACACTTAGGCAAAAAGCCAAAAAATAAGTTAAAACCCGCCTCAGTCGTCTGAACGCCACGCAAACACACACATAGCACCGCGTAGGTATTAGACATGCGTTAGAACTTATGGGACTCGAGTTCGACATACGGAGACCGAGTTAGAACTTACGGGACTCAATTCCAATATACGGAATCTGAGTTATTGCCCAGTTTGAAAAACTTTATAACACTTAGGCAAAAAATCAAAAATAGGTCAAAACACACGCCTCGGTCGTCCAACGCATACGCAAAACACACACACATAGTATCAGTAGGTATTAGACACGCGTCAGAACTTACATCACTCGATTCCGATATACGAAATCCGAGTTATCGCCTAATTTTTAAAACTCGCCAAAACTTAGGTAGAAGAAAAAAAGCAGTCAAAACCAAATTTCTGTGGTCCAAACACCATGTAAACAGACACATAACACTGCGTAGGAATTAGTCACGTGTTACAACTTATGGGACTCGATTCCGACATATGAAGGCGAAATTAAGTCCTAGTTTGCAAAATTCGCCAAAACTTAGGCAAAAAAACGAAAAAAGAGGTCAAAACCCGCCTCAGTCGTCCGAATGCCACGCAAACACACACATAGCACCGCGTAGGTATTAGACACGCGTTAGAACTTACGAGACTGGATCCTGACGTACGGAGACCGAGTTAAGTCCTAGTTTGCAAAACTCGCTAATACTTAGGCAAAAAGCCGAAAAACAGGACAAAACCCGACTCGATCGTCCGAACGCCACGCAAACACACACATAACACCGAGTAGGTATTAGAAACATGTTAGAACTTACGGGACTCGATTCCGATATACGGAATCTGAGTTATCGCCCAGTTTTCAAAACTCGCCAACACTTAGGCAAAAAGCCAAAAAATAGGTCAAAACCCGCCTCGGTCGTCCGAACGCCACGTAAACACACACATAATACCGCGTAGGTATTAGTCAAATGTTACAACTTACGAGACTCAATTTCGACATATGGAGACCGAATTAAGTCCCAGTTTGCAAAACTCGCCAACATTTAGGCAAAAAACTGAAAAAGAGGTCAAAACCCGCCTCGATCGTCCAAACGCCACGTAAACACACACATAGAACCGAGTAGGTATTAAAAACATGTTGGAACTTACGGGACTCGATTCCGATATACGAAATCCGAGTTATCGCCCAATTTTTAAAACTCGCCAACACTTAGGCAAAAAGCTAAAAAATAGGTCAAAACCCGCCTCGGTCGTCCGAACGCCACGTTAACACACACATAACACTGCGTAGGTATTAGTCACGTGTTACAACTTACGGGACTTGATTCCGACATACGAAGACCAAATTAAGTCCTAGTTTGCAAAACTCACCAACACTTAGGCAAAAAACCAAAAATTAGGTCAAAACCCGCCTCGGTCGTCCGAACGCCACGTAAACACACACATAACACCATATAGGTATTAGACACGTGTTACAACTTACAGGACTCGATTCCGACATACGGAGACCGAATTAAGTCCCAGTTTGGAAAACTCGCCAACACTTAGGAAAAAAACTGAAAAACAGGTCAACACTCGCCTCAATCGTCGAAATGCCACGCAAACACACACATAGCATCGCGTAGGTTTTAGACACGCGTTAGAACTTACAGGACTCGATTCCGACATACAGAGACCGAGTTAAGTCCTAGTTTGCAAAACTCTCCAATACTTAGGCAAAAAGCCAAAAAATAGGTCAAAACCCGCCTCAGTCGTCCGAACGCCGCACAAAATCACACATAGCACTGCGTAGGTATTGGACACGTGTTACAACTTACGGGACTCGATTCTAACATACGAAGACAGATTTAAGTCCCAGTTTGTAAAACTCGCCAACACTTAGGTAAAAAGCCAAAACAACAGATCAAAACCCGCCTCGGTCGTCTGAATGCCATGCAAACACACACATAACACCGCATTGGTAATAGACACGCGTTATAACTTATGGGACTCGATTACGACATACGAAGACCGAGTTAAGTCCTAGTTTGCAAAACTCACCAATACTTAGGCAAAAAGCCGAAAAATAGGTCAAAACCGCCTCGGTCGTCCGAACAGCAAACAAAATCACACATAAGCTCACAGAGGTATTGAACACGTGTTACAACTTACGGGACTCGATTCTAACATACGAAGACAGATTTAAGTCCCAGCTTTGTAAAAGCGGCCAACACTTAGGTAAAAGCCAAAACAACAGATCAAAACCCGCCTCGGTTAAATCAATGCCATTCAAACACACACATAACACCGCATTGGTATTAGACACGCGTTATAACTTATGGGACTCGATTACGACATACAGAGACCGAGTTAAGTCCTAGTTTGCAAAACTTTCCAATACTTAGGCAAAAAGCCAAAAAATAGGTCAAAACCCACCTCGGTCGTCCGAATGCCACGCAAACACACACATAGCACCGCGTAGGTATTAGACATGCGTTAGAATTTACGAGACTCGATTCTAATATACAGAGACCGAGTTAAGTCCCAGTTTGCAAAACTCGCTAACACTTAGGTAAAAAGCCGAAAAACCGGTCAAAATCACCCTTGGTCGTCCGAACGCCACGCAAATACACACATAACACTGAGTAGGTATTAGAAATACGTTAGAACTTACGGGACTCGATTCCGATTTACGGAATCCGAGTTATCGCCCAGTTTTCAAAACTCGCCAACACTTAGCCAAAAAGCCAAAAAATAGGTCAAAACCCGCCTCGGTAGTCCGAACGCCACGTAAACACACATATAACATCACGAGGAATTAGTCACGTGTTACAACTTACGGGACTCGATTCCCACATATGGAAGCGGAATTAAGTCCTAGTTTGCAAAACTCGCCAATACTTAGGCAAAAAACTGAAAAAGAGGTCAAAACTCGTCTCGATCGTCCAAATGCCACGCAAACACACACATAGCACCGAGTAGGTATTAAAAACATGTTAGAACTTACGGGACTCGACTCCGATATACGAAATCTGAGTTATCGCCCAGTTTTTAAAACTCTCCAACACTTAGGTAAAAAGCCAAAAAATAGGTCAAAACCCGCCTCGGTCGTCCGAACGCCACGTAAACACACACATAATACCGTGTAAGTATTAGTCACGTGTTACAACTTACGAGACTCGATTTCGACATACGGAGACCGAATTAAGTCCCAGTTTGCAAAACTCGCCAACACTTAGGCAAAAAACTGAAAAAGAGGTCAAAACTTGCCTCGATCGTCCAAACTCCACGCAAACACACACATAGCACCGAGTAGGTATTAAAAACATGTTAGAACTTACGGACTCGATTCCGATATACTGAAATTCGAAGTTATCGCCAGCTTTTAAAACTCGCCAACACTTAGGCAAAAGCCAAAAATAGGTCAAAACCCGCCTCGGTCGTCCGAACGCCACGTAAACACACACATAATACCGTGTAGGTATTAGTCAAATGTTACAACTTACGAGACTCGATTTCGACATATGGAGACCGAATTAAGTCCTAGTTTGCAAAACTCGCCAATATTTAGGCAAAAAACTGAAAAAGAGGTCAAAACCCGCCTCGATCATCCAAACGCCACGTAAACACACACATAGAACCGAGTAGGTATTAAAAACATGTTAGAACTTACGGGACTCGATTCCGATATACGAAATCCGAGTTATCGCCCAATTTTTAAAACTCGCCAACACTTAGGCAAAAAGCCAAAAAATAGGTCAATACCCGCCTCGGTCGTCCGAACGCCACGTTAACACACACATAACACTGCGTAGGTATTAGTCACGTGTTACAACTTACGGGACTGGATTCCGACATACGAAGACCAAATTAAGTCCTAGTTTGCAAAACTCACCAACACTTAGGCAAAAAACTAAAAATTAGGTCAAAACCCGCCTCTATTGCATTTAACGCCACGTAAACACACACATAACACAATATAGGTATTAGATACGTTATTACAACTTACGGGACTCGATTCGACATACGGAGACCGAATTAAGTCCCAGTTTGGAAAACTCGCCAACACTTAGGTAAAAAATTGAAAAAGAGGTCAAAACTCGCCTCGATCGTCGAAATGCCACGCAAACACACACATAGCATCGCGTAGGTTTTAGACATGCGTTAGAACTTACAGGGACTCGATTCCACATACGTAGACCGAAAGTTAAGTCCTAGTTTGCAAAACTCTCCAATACTTAGGCAAAAAGCCAAAAATAGGTCAAACCCGCCTCCGTCGTCCGAGCCGCGACAAAATCACATATAGCATCACAGAGGTATTAGACACGATGTTACAACTTACGGGACTCGATTCTAACATACGAAGACAGATTTAAGTCCCAGTTTGTAAAACTGGCCAACACTTAGGTAAAAAGCCAAAACAACAGATCAAAACCCGCCTCTTTGGCCGTCGAATGCCATGCAAACACACACATAACACCGCATTGGTATTAGACACACGTTATAACTTATGGGACTCGATTACGACATACGGAGACCGAGTTAAGTCCTAGTTTGCAAAACTCACCAATACTTAGGCAAAAAGCCAAAAAATAGGTCAAAACCCACCTCGGTCGTCCGAATGCCACGCAAACACACACATAGCACCGCGTAGGTATTAGACACGCGTTAGAATTTACGAGACTCGATTCTAATATACGGAGACCGAGTTAAGTCCCAGTTTGCAAAACTCGCTAACACTTAGGTAAAAAGCCGAAAAACCGGTCAAAATCAACCATGGTCGTCCGAACGCCACGCAAATACACACATAACACTGAGTAGGTATTAGAAATACGTTAGAACTTACGGGACTCGATTCCGATTTACTTTAATCCGAAAGTTATCGCCCAGTTTTCAAAACTCGCCAACACTTAGCCAAAAAGCCAAAAAATAGGTCAAAACCCGCCTCGGTAGTCCGAACGCCACGTAAACACACATATAACACCGCGTAGGAATTAGTCACGTGTTACAACTTACGGGACTCGATTCCCACATATGGAAGCGGAATTAAGTCCTAGTTTGCAAAACTCGCCAATACTTAGGCAAAAAACTGAAAAAGAGGTCAAAACTCGTCTCGATCGTCCAAATGCCACGCAAACACACACATAGCACCGAAGTAGGTATTAAAAACATGTTAGAACTTATGGGACTCGACTCAGATATCCGAAATCGAAAGTATCGCCCGCTTTTTAAAACTCTCCAACACTTAGGCAAAAAGCCAAAAAATAGGTCAAAACACGCCTCGGTCGTCCGAACGCCACGTAAACACACACATAATACCGTGTAGGTATTAGTCACGTGTTACAACTTACGAGACTCGATTTCGACATACGGAGACCGAATTAAGTCCCAGTTTGCAAAACTCGCCAACACTTAGGCAAAAACCGAAAAAGAGGTCAAAACTCGCCTCGATCGTCCAAACTCCACGCAAACACACACATAGCACCGAGTAGGTATTAAAAACATGTTAGAACTTACGGGACTCGATTCCGATATACGAAATTCGAGTTATCGCCCAGTTTTTAAAACTCGCCAACACTTAGGCAAAAAGCCAAAAAATAGGTCAAAACCCGCCTCGGTTGTCCGAACGCCACGTTAACACACACATAACACCGCGTAGGTATTAGTCAAATGTTACAACTTACGAGACTCGATTCCGACATACGGAGACCGGATTAAGTCCCAGTTTACAAAACTCGCCAACACTTAGGTAAAAGGCCGAAAAATAGGTCAAAACCCGACTCGGTCGCCCATACGCCACACAAACACACACATAGCACCGCGTAAGTATTAGACATGCATTAGAACTTACAGGACTCGATTCCGACATACAGAGACCGAGTTAAGTCCCAGTTTGCAAAACTCGCAAACACTTAGGCAAAAAGCCAAAAAATAGGTTAAAACCCGCCTCGGTCGTCCGAACGCCACGTAAACACACACATAACACCATATAGGTATTAGACACGTGTTACAACTTACGGGACTCAATTCCATAATACGAAGATCGAATTAAGTCCCAGTTTGGAAAAATCGCCAACACTTAGGCAAAACTCGCTAACAGTTAGGCAAAAAGATGAAAAAGAGCCCATAACTCCTTTCGATGCATCCAACGCCACGTAAACACACACATAGCACCGCGTAGGTATTAGACAAGCGTTACAACTTACGGGACACAATTCTGACATACAGAGACCAAGTTAAGTCCCAGCTTGCAAAACCCGCTAATGAGCTAGGGCAAAAAGCCAAAAAGAGCCCAAAACCAGGCGACTCTACCGTCTCTAACGCCTGCACAATCACACCCATAGCACCGCGTAGGTATTGAACACACGTTACAACTTATGTGTCTCGCTTGACATACTTAGGAGACCAATTATTGCCTAGTTTGCAAAACTCAACAACACTTAAGCAAAAAGCCAAAAATAAGTTAAAACCCGCCTCCGTTCGTCATGCGATGACGACAAAACACACACATAGCACACAGAGGTATTAGAACAGCGTTAGAACTTATGGGACTCGAGTTCGACATACGGAGACCGAAAGTTAGAACTTACGGACTCAATTCCAATATACTATATCTGGAATCAGTTATTACTGGTTTGAAAAACTTTATAACACTTAGGCAAAAAGCTAAAAATAGGTCAAAACACCGCCTCATTATCGTCCGACGCCACGCAAACACACACATAGCACCCGAGTAGGTATTAGACATTAGCGCCAGAACTTACATCACTCGATTTCGATATCGATGAAAATCCGAAGTTATCGCCTAATTTTTAAAACTCGCCAAAACTTAGGTAGAAGCCGTAAAAATGTCGAAACCAAATTTCTCAGTAGTCCTCACGCCATGCGTAAACACACACATAACACCGCGTGAGGAATTAGTCACATGTTACAACTTACGGACTCGATTCACATATGAAATTAAATTAAGTACTAGTTTGCAAAATTCGCCAAAAACTTAGGCAAAAACCAAAAAGAGGTCAAAACCGCCGATTGGTCGTCCTCAATGCCACGCAAATACACACATAGCACCACACAGAGGTATTAGAACACGCGCTAGAACTTACGAAGAGATCGATTCCGATTACGGAGACCGAAAAGTTAAGTCTAGTTTGCAAAACTTCGCTTAATACTTAGGCAAAAAGCCGAAAAAGCAGACAAAACCGACTCGATCGTCCGAACGCCACGCAAAGTTATACATAACAATAATAGTAGGTATTGTCCAAAAAAATGTTAGAACTTACTTCGTCCGAACGATGCGAAACACATAATAACAAGGTGAGTATTTGCCTCGATTTTCAAAACTCGCCAACAACTTCGCCAACAAGCTTAAAAAAAGCGAAAAATAACTCCGCCCGCCTCGTCGTCCGAACGCCACTACGTAAACACACACATAATACCGCGTAGGTATTAGTCAATGTTTACAACTTACGAGACTCGATTTCACATATGGAGACCGAATTAAGTCCCGGTTTTAAAACTCGCCAATATTTAGGCAAAAAAGCGAAAAAGAGGTCAAAACCCGCCTCGATCGTCTAAACGCCACGTAAACACACATAGAACCGGTAGGTATTAAAAACATGTTAGAACTTACGGGACTCGATTCACGATATATACAAAATCCGAGTTATCGCCTAATTTTAAAACTTCGCCAACACTTAGGCAAAAAGCCAAAAATAGGTCAAAACCCGCCTCGGTCGTCCCACGCATACGTTAACACACATAATTAGTGGGTATTAGTCCACGTTACAACTTACGGACCGGATTCCTACATCAAGACCAAATTAAGTCCTAGTTTGTAAAACTCACCAACACTTAGGCAAAAACCAAAATTAGGTCAAAACTCGCCTCGGTCGTCCGAACGCCACGTAAACACACACATAACACCATATAGGTATTAGACACGTGTTACAACTTACGGGACTCGATTCTGACATATGGAGACCGAATTAAATCCCAGTTTGGAAAACTCGCCAACACTTAGGCAAAAAACTGAAAAAGAGGTCAAAACTTGCCTCAATCATCGAAATGCCACGCAAACACACACATAGCATCGCGTAGGTTTTAGACACGCGTTAGAACTTACAGGACTCGATTCCGACATACAGAGACCGAGTTAAGTCCTAGTTTGCAAAACTCACCAATACTTAGGCAAAAAGCCGAAAAATAGGTCAAAACCCGCCTCAGTCGTCCGAACGCCGCACAAAATCACACATAGCACTGCGTAGGTATTAGACACGTGTTACAACTTACGGGACTCGATTCTAACATACGAAGACAGATTTAAGTCCCAGTTTGTAAAATTGGCCAACACTTAGGTAAAAAGCCAAAACAACAGATCAAAACCCGCCTCGGTCGTCTGAATGCCATGCAAACACACACATAACACCGCATTGGTATTAGACACGCGTTATAACTTATGGGACTCGATTACGACATACGGAGACCGAGTTAAGTCCTAGTTTGCAAAACTCACCAATACTTAGGCAAAAAGCCAAAAAATAGGTCAAAACCCACCTCGGTCGTCCAATGCCACGCAACACACATATAGCACGCGTATTAGACATCGTTAGAATTTACGAGACTCGATTCTAATATACGGAGAGACCGAAAGTTAAGTCCCAGGCTTGCAAAACTCGCTAACACTTAGGTAAAAAGCCGAAAAACCGGTCAAAATCAGCCTTGGTCGTCCGAACGCCACGCAAATACACACATAACACTGAGTAGGTATTAGAAATACGTTAGAACTTACGGGACTCGATTCCGATTTACGGAATCCGAGTTATCGCCCAGTTTTCAAAACTCGCCAACACTT
The DNA here is from genome assembly GCA_020205605.1 of Panax ginseng. NCBI lineage: Eukaryota > Viridiplantae > Streptophyta > Magnoliopsida > Apiales > Araliaceae > Panax > Panax ginseng. The sequence continues at coordinate 70,649,408 of CM035128.1, read as the reverse complement.
AGCCAAAAAGCCAAAAAATAGGTCAAAACCCGCCTCGGTAGTCCGAACGCCACGTAAACACACATATAACACCGCGTAGGAATTAGTCACGTGTTACAACTTACGGGACTCAATTCCCACATATGGAAGCGGAATTAAGTCCTAGTTTGCAAAACTCGCCAATACTTAGGCAAAAAACTGAAAAAGAGGTCAAAACTCGTCTCGATCGTCCAAATGCCACGCAAACACACACATAGCACCGAGTAGGTATTAAAAACATGTTAGAACTTACGGGACTCGACTCTCGATATCTAAAATCGAGTTATCGCCAGCTTTTTAAAACTCTCCAACACTTGGGCAAAAGCCAAAAATAGGTCAAACCCGCCTCGGCCGTCCAAACGCCACGTAAACACACACATAATAACCGTGTAGGTATTAGTCATGTATTACAACTTCCGAGACTCGATTTTAACATACGGAGACCGAATTAAGTCCCATTGCAAAACTCGCATGACACTTAGGCAAAAAGCGAAAAAGAGGTCAAAACTTGCCTCGATCGTCCAAACTCCACGCAAACACACACATATAGCAAATGGTAGGTATTAAAACATGTTAGAACTTACGGGACTCGATTCCGATATCGAAATCGAGTTATCGCCAGCTTTTAAAACTTCGCCAACACTTCAGTAAAAAGCCAAAAATAGGTCAAACCCGCCTCGGTTGTCCGAACGCCACGTTAAGACACACATAACACCGCGTAGGTATTAGTCACATGTTACAACTTACGAGACTCGATTCCGACATACGGAGACCGGATTAAGTCCTAGTTTACAAAACTCGCCAACACTTAGGTAAAAGGTCAAAAAAGCAGACAAAACCCTGACTTCGATTAGTCAAACGCCACGTAAACACACACATAACACCATATAGGTATTAGACACGTGTTACAACTTACGGGACTCGATTCCGACATACGGAGACCGAATTAAGTCCCAATTTGGAAAACTCGCCAACACTTAGGCAAAAAGCGGAAAAAGAGGTCAAAACTCGCCTCAATCGTCAAAATGCCACGCAAACACACACATAGCATCGCTGTGGGTTTTAGACACGCGTTAGAACTTACAGTGACTCGATTCCGACATACGTAGATCGAAGTTAAGTCCCGGTTGCAAAACTCATGACACTTAGGCAAAAAGCCAAAAAATAGGTCAAAACCCGCCTCGGTCGTCCGAACGCCACGTAAACACACACATAACACCATATAGGTATTAGACACGTGTTACAACTTACGGGACTCGATTCCATAATACGAAGACCGAATTAAGTCCCAGTTTGGAAAAATCGCCAACACTTAGGCAAAACTCGCTAACAGTTAGCCAAAAAGCTGAAAAAGAGCCCATAACCCGCCTCGGCCATCCGAACGCCACACAAACACACACATAGCACCGCGTAGGTATTAGACACGCGTTACAACTTACGAGACACAATTCTAACATACAAAGACCAAGTTAAGTCCCAGTTTGCAAAACCCGCTAACAGTTAGGCAAAAAGCCAAAAAAGAGCCCAAAACCCGACTCGGCCGTCTGAACGCCGCACAATCACACCCATAGCATCGCGTAGGTATTAGACACACGTTACAACTTACAGGACTCGCTTCCGACATACTTAGGGAGACCGAATTATTGCCTAGTTTGCAAAACTCAACAACACTTAAGCAAAAAGCCAAAAAATAAGTTAAACACACATAGCACCGCGTAGGTATTAGACACGCGTTAGAACTTATGGGACTCGAGTTCGACATACGGAGACCGAGTTAGAACTTACAGGACTCACCGAGTAGGTATTAGACACGCGTCAGAACTTACATCACTCGATTCCGATATACGAAATCATAGTTATCGCTTAATTTTTAAAACTCGCCAAAACTTAGGTAGAAGGCCGAAAAACAGGTCAAAACCAGCCTCGGTAGTCCGAACGCCACGTAAACACACACATAACACCGCGTAGAAATTAGTCACATGTTACAACTTACGGGACTCGATTCCGACATATGAAGGCGAAATTAAGTACTAGTTTGCAAAATTCGCCAAAACTTAGGCAAAAAACCGAAAAAAGAGGTCAAAACCCGCCTCGGTCGTCCGAATGCCACGCAAATACACACATAGCAATCGCCAGAGGTATTAGACACGCGTTAGAACTTACGAGATCGGATTACGACGTCACGGAGACCGAAAGTTAAGTCCTAGTTTGCAAAACTACATTAATACTTAGGCAAAAAGCCGAAAAATAGGACAAAACCCGACTCGATCGTCCGAACGCCACGCAAACACACACATAACACCGAGTAGGTATTAGAAACATGTTAGAACTTACGGGACTCGATTCCGATAAACGGAATCTGAGTTATCGCCCAGTTTTCAAAACTCGCCAACACTTAGGCAAAAAGCCAAAAAATCAAAACCCGCCTCGGTCGTCCGAACGCCACGTAAACACACACATAATACCGCGTAGGTATTAGTCAAATGTTACAACTTACGAGACTCGATTTCGACATATGGAGACCGAATTAAGTCCCAGTTTGCAAAACTCGCCAACATTTAGGCAAAAAACTGAAAAAGAGGTCAAAACCCGCCTCGATCGTCCAAACGCCACGTAAACACACACATTGAACCGAGTAGGTATTAAAAATATGTTAGAACTTACGGGACTCGATTCCGATATACGAAATCCGAGTTATCGCCCAATTTTTAAAACTCGCCAACACTTAGGCAAAAAGCCAAAAAATAGGTCAAAACCCGCCTTTGTCGTCCAATGCCACGTTAACACACACATAACATCACAGAGGTATTATTCACGCGTGTTACAACTTACGGGACTGGATTCCGACATACGAAGACCAAATTAAGTCCTAGTTTGCAAAACTCGCCAACACTTAGGTAAAAAACCAAAAAAAGGGGTCAAAACCCGCCTTGGTCGTCCGAACGCCACATAAACACACACATAATACCATATAGGTATTAGAAACGTGTTACAACTTACGGGACTCGATTCCGACATACGGAGACAGAATTAAGTCCTAGTTTGGACAACTCGCCAACACTTGGGCAAAAAATTGAAAAAGAGGTCAAAACCCACCTCGGTCGTCCAAATGCCACGCAAACACAAACATAGCACCGCGTAGGTATTAGACACGCGTTAGAACTTATGAGACTCGATTCTGACATACGGAGACCGAGTTAAGTCCCAGTTTGCAAAACTCGCTAACACTTAGGCAAAAAGCTGAAAAATAGGTCAAAACCCGTGACGGCCGCCTAAGCGCCACTAAACATGCACATAGAACCGCGTGGTTATTGTAGACACATATTAGAACTTACGGACTCGATTCAAATACGGAGACCGAAAGTTAAGTCCCGGTTGTAAAACTCGCCAACACTTAGGCAAAAAGCCAAAACAACGATCAAAACCCGCCTCGATTACGTCCGAATGCCATGCAATATACACATAACACCGCGTGAGGTATTAGACACGCGTTATAACTTATGGGACTCGATTACGACATACGTAGACTGAGTTAAGTCCCAGTTTGCAAAACTCACCAACACTTAGGCAAAAAGCCAAACAATAGGTCAAAACCAGCCTTGGTCGTCTGAACGCCATGCAAACACACACATAGTACTGAGTAGGTATTAGAAATACGTTAGAACTTACGGGACTCGATTTGGATATACGGAATCCGAGTTATCGCCTAGTTTTCAAAACTCGCCAACACTTAGGCAAAAAGCCAAAACAACAGATCAAAACCCGCCTCGGTCGTCCGAATGCCATGCAAACACACACATAACACCGCGTTGGTATTAGACATGCATTATAACTTATGGGACTCGATTACGACATCGTGAGACCGAAAGTTAAGTCCCGCTTGCAAAACTCACCAACACTTAGGCAAAAAGCCAAAAATAGGTCAAAACCCGCCTTCGGTCGTCCAATGCCACGCAAACACACACATAGCACCGCGTAGGTATTAGACACGCGTTAGAACTTACGAGACTCGATTCTGACATACGGAGACCGAGTTAAGTCCCAATTTTCAAAACTCGCTAACACTTAGGCAAAAAGTCAAAAAATCGGTCAAAACCAAATTTGGTCGATTCGACGCATCACGCAAACACACACATAAAGCATCGAGTAGGTATTAGAAACACGTTAGAATCGACGGACTCGATTCCGATATACGAAATCTGAGTTATCGCCCAGTTTTCAAAACTCGCCAACACTTAGGCAAAAAGCCAAAAAATAGGTCAAAACCCGCCTCGGTCGTTCGAACGCCACGTAAATACATATAATATACTGTAGGTATTAGTCACGTGTTACAACTTACGAGACTCGATTTTGACATACGGAGACCGAATTAAGTCCCAGTTTGCAAAACTCGCCAACACTTAGGCAAAAAACTGAAAAAGAGGTCAAAACTTGCCTCGATCGTCCAAACTCCACGCAAACACACACATAGCACCGAGTAGGTATTTGAAACATGTTAGAACTTACGGGACTCAATTCCGATATACGAAATTCGAGTTATCGCCAAGTTTTTAAAACTCGCCAACACTTAGGCAAAAAGCCAAAAAATAGGTCAAAACCCGCCTCGGTTGTCCGAACGCCACGTTAACACACACATAACACCGCGTAGGTATTAGTCACGTGTTACAATTTACGAGATTCGATTCCGACATACGGAGACCGGATTAAGTCCCAGTTTACAAAACTCGCCAACACTTAGGTAAAAGGTCAAAAAAGCAATTCAAAACCCGCCTTCTACGTCAAACGCCACACAAACACTCACATAGCACCGCGTGAGGTATTAGATACATGCATTAGAACTTACAGGACTCGATTCCGGCATACGTAGAGACCGAAAGTTAAGTCCTAGTTTGCAAAACTCGCCAACACTTAGGCAAAAAGCCAAAAATTAGGTCAAAACCCGCCTCGGTCGTCCGAACGCCACGTAAACACACACATAACACCATATAGGTATTAGACACATGTTACAACTTACGGGACTCGATTCCATACTACGAAGACCGAATTAAGTCCCAGTTTAGAAAAATCGCCAACACTTAGGCAAAACTCGCTAACACTTACGCAAAAAGCCAAAAAATAAGTTAAAACCCGCCTCAGTCGTCTGAACGCCACGCAAACACACACATAGCACCGCGTAGGTATTAGACATGCGTTAGAACTTATGGGACTCGAGTTCGACATACGGAGACCGAGTTAGAACTTACGGGACTCAATTCCAATATACGGAATCTGAGTTATTGCCTAGTTTGAAAAACTTTATAACACTTAGGCAAAAAGCTGAAAAATAGGTCAAAACCTGCCTCGGTCGTCCGAACGCCACGCAAACACACACATAGCACCGAGTAGGTATTAGACACGCGTCAGAACTTACATCACTCGATTCCGATATACGAAATCCGAGTTATCGCCTAATTTTTAAAACTCGCCAAAACTTAGGTAGAAGGCAAAAAAACAGGTCAAAACCAGCCTCGGTAGTCCGAACGCCACGTAAACAGACACATAACACCGCGTAGGAATTAGTCACGTGTTACAACTTACGGGACTCGATTCCGACATATGAAGGCGAAATTAAGTCCTAGTTTGCAAAATTCGCCAAAACTTAGGCAAAAAAACGAAAAAAGAGGTCAAAACCCGCCTCGGTCGTCCGAATGCCACGCAAACACACACATAGCACCGCGTAGGTATTAGACATGCGTTAGAACTTACGAGACTGGATTCTGACGTACGGAGACCGAGTTAAGTCCTAGTTTGCAAAACTCGCTAATACTTAGGTAAAAAGCCGAAAAATAGGACAAAACCCGACTCGATCGTCCGAACGCCACGCAAACACACACATAACACCGAGTAGGTATTAGAAACATGTTAGAACTTACGGGACTCGATTCCGATATACGGAATCGAAAGTTATCGCCCGCCAAAAACTCGCCAACACTTGGGCAAAAAAGCCAAAAATCAAAACCCGCCTCGGCCGTCCGACGCCACGTAAACACACACATAATACCGCGTAGGTATTAGTCAAATGTTACAACTTACGAGACTCGATTTCGACATATGGAGACCGAATTAAGTCCCAGTTTGCAAAACTCGCCAACATTTAGGCAAAAAACTGAAAAAGAGGTCAAAACCCGCCTCGATCGTCCAAACGCCACGTAAACACACACATAGAACCGAGTTGGTATTAAAAACATGTTAGAACTTACGGGACTCGATTCCGATATACGAAATCCGAGTTATCGCCCAATTTTCAAAACTCGCCAACACTTAGGCAAAAAGCCAAAAAATAGGTCAAAACCCGCCTCGGTCGTCCGAACGCCACGTTAACACACACATAACACTGTGTAGGTATTAGTCACGTGTTACAACTTACGGGACTCGATTCCGACATACGAAGACCAAATTAAGTCCTAGTTTGCAAAACTCACCAACACTTAGGCAAAAAACCAAAAATTAGGTCAAAACCCGCCTCGGTCGTCCGAACGCCACGTAAACACACACATAACACCATATAGGTATTAGACACGTGTTACAACTTACGGGACTCGATTCCGACATACGGAGACCGAATTAAGTCCCAGTTTGGAAAACTCGCCAACACTTAGGCAAAAAACTGAAAAAGAGGTCAAAACTCGCCTCAATCGTCGAAATGCCACGCAAACACACACATAGCATCGCGTAGGTTTTAGACACGCGTTAGAACTTACAGGACTCGATTCCGACATACAGAGACCGAGTTAAGTCCTAGTTTGTAAAACTCTCCAATACTTAGGCAAAAAGCCGAAAAATAGGTCAAAACCCGCCTCAGTCGTCCGAACGCCGCACAAAATCACACATAGCACTGCGTAGGTATTGGACACGTGTTACAACTTACGGGACTCGATTCTAACATACGAAGACAGATTTAAGTCCCAGTTTGTAAAACTCGCTAACATTTAGGTAAAAAGCCAAAACAACAGATCAAAACCCGCCTCGGTCGTCTGAATGCCATGCAAACACAAACATAACACCGCATTGGTAATAGACACGCGTTATAACTTATGGGACTCGATTACGACATACGGAGACCGAGTTAAGTCCTAGTTTGCAAAACTCACCAATACTTAGGCAAAAAGCCAAAAAATAGGTCAAAACCCACCTCGGTCGTCCGAATGCCACGCAAACACACACATAACACCGCGTAGGTATTAGACACACGTTAGAATTTACGAGACTCGATTCTAATATACGGAGACCGAGTTAAGTCCCGGGCTACAAAACTCGCTAACACTTAGGTAAAAAGTCAAAAACCGGTCAAAATCACCCTTGGTCGTCAAACGCCACGCAAAATACACACATAACACCGGTAGGTATTAGAAATACGTTAGAACTTACGGGACTCAATTCCGATTTACTAATCCGAAAGTTATCGCCCGGCTTTTCAAAACTCGCCAACACTTAGCCAAAAAGCCAAAAATAGGTCAAAACCCGCCTCGGTAGTCCGAACGCCACGTAAACACACATATAACACCGCGAGGAATTAGTCACGTGTGTTACAACTTACGGACTCGATTCCCACATATGGAAGCGTAATTAAGTCCTAGTTTGCAAAACTCGCCAATACTTAGGCAAAAACCGAAAAAGAGGTCAAAACTGCCTCGATCGTCCAAATGCCATGCAAACACACACATAGAACCGAGTAGGTATTAAAAACATGTTAGAACTTACGGGACTCGACTCCGATATACGAAATCTGAGTTATCGCCCAGTTTTTAAAACTCTCCAACACTTAGGCAAAAAGCCAAAAAATAGGTCAAAACCCGCCTCGGTCGTCCGAACGCCACGTAAACACACACATAATACCGTGTAGGTATTAGTCATGTGTTACAACTTACGAGACTCGATTTCGACATACGGAGACCGAATTAAGTCCCAGTTTGCAAAACTCGCCAACACTTAGGCAAAAAACTGAAAAAGAGGTCAAAACTTGCCTCGATCGTCCAAACTCCACGCAAACACACACATAGCACCGAGTAGGTATTAAAAACATGTTAGAACTTACGGGACTCGATTCCGATATACGAAATTCGAGTTATCGCCCAGTTTTTAAAACTCGCCAACACTTAGGCAAAAAGCCAAAAAATAGGTCAAAACCCGCCTCGGTTGTCCGAACGCCACGTTAACACACACATAACACCGCGTAGGTATTAGTCACATGTTACAACTTACGAGACTCGATTCCGACATACGGAGACCGGATTAAGTCCCAGTTTACAAAACTCGCCAACACTTAGGTAAAAGGCCGAAAAACAGGACAAAACCCGACTCGGTCGTCTAAACACCACACAAACACACACATAGCACCGCGTAGGTATTAGACATGCATTAGAACTTACAGGACTCGATTCCGACATACAGAGACCGAGTTAAGTCCCAGTTTGCAAAACTCGCAAACACTTAGGCAAAAAGCCAAAAAATAGGTCAAAACCCGCCTCGGTCGTCCGAACGCCACGTAAACACACACATAACACCATATATGTATTAGACACGTGTTACAACTTACGGGACTCGATTCCATAATACGAAGACCGAATTAAGTCCCGGTTTGGAAAAATCGCGCCACACTTAGTGCAAACCTCGCTAACAGCTTAGGTAAAAGCTAAAAAGAGCCCATAACCCGCCTCGGCCATCCGAACGCATACGCAAACACACACATAGCACGTTGGTATTAGACACGCCACATTACAACTTACGGGACACAATTCTAACATACAAAGACCAAGTTAAGTCCCAGTTTGCAAAACCCGCTAACAGTTAGGCAAAAAGCCAAAAAAGAGCCCAAAACCCGACTCGGCCGTCTGAACGCCGTACAATCACACCCATAGCACCGCGTAGGTATTAGACACACGTTACAACTTACAGGACTTGCTTCCGACATACTTAGGGAGACCGAATTATTGCCTAGTTTGCAAAACTCAACAACACTTAAGCAAAAAGCCAAAAAATAAGTTAAAACCCGCCTCAGTCGTCTGAACGCCACGCAAACACACACATAGCACCGCGTAGGTATTAGACACGCGTTAGAACTTATGGGACTCAAGTTCGACATACGGAGACCGAGTTAGAACTTACGGGACTCAATTCCAATATACGGAATCTGAGTTATTGCCCAGTTTGAAAAACTTTATAACACTTAGGCAAAAAGCTGAAAAATAGGTCAAAACCTGCCTCGGTCATCCGAACTCCACGCAAACACACACATAGCACCGAGTAGGTATTAGACACGCGTCAGAACTTACATCACTCGATTCCGATATACGAAATCCGAGTTATCGCCTAATTTTTAAAACTCGCCAAAACTTAGGTAGAAGGCCGAAAAATAGGTCAAAACAAGCCTCGGTAGTCCGAACGCCACGTAAACACACACATAACACCGCGTAGGAATTCGTCTCATGTTACAACTTACGGGACTCGATTCCGACATATGAAGGCAAAATTAAGTACAAGTTTGCAAAATTCGCCAAAACTTAGGCAAAAAACCGAAAAAAGAGGTCAAAACCCGCCTCGGTCGTCCGAATGCCACGCAAATACACACATAGCACCGCGTAGGTATTAGACACGCGTTAGAACTTACGAGACTGGATTCTGACGTACGGAGACCGAGTTAAGTCCTAGTTTGCAAAACTCGCCAATATTTAGGCAAAAAACTGAAAAATAGGACAAAACCCGACTCGATCGTCCGAACGCCACGCAAACACACACATAACACCGAGTAGGTATTAAAAACATGTTAGAACTTATGGGACTCGATTCCGATATACGAAATACGAGTTATCGCCCAATTTTTAAAACTCGCCAACACTTAGGCAAAATGCCAAAAAATAGGTCAAAACCCGCCTCGGTCGTCCGAACGCCACGTTAACACACACATAACACCGCGTAGGTATTAGTCACGTGTTACAACTCACGGGACTGGATTCCGACATACGGACACCAAATTAAGTCCCAGTTTGCAAAACTTGCCAACACTTAAGGAAAAAACCAAAAAAAGAGGTCAAAACCCACCTCGGTCGTCCAAACGCCACACAAACACACACATAGCACCGCGTAGGTATTAGACATGCATTAGAACTTACAGGACTCGATTCCGACATATAGAGACCAAGTTAAGTCCTAGTTTGCAAAACACGCTAACACTTAGGCAAAAAACTGAAAAAGAGGTTAAAGCCCACCTCGATCGTCCAAATTCCACTTAAACACACACATAGCACCGCGTAGGTATTAGACACGCGTTAGAACTTACGAGACTCGATTCTGACATACGGAGACCGAGTTAAGTCCCAGTTTGTAAAACTCGCTAACACTTAGGCAAAAAGCCGAAAAACCGATCAAAACCATCCTTGGTCGTTCGAACGCCACGCAAACACACACATAGAACTGAGTAGGTATTAGAAACACGTTAGAACTGATGGGACTCGATTTCAATATCTGAACCGAAAGTTATAGCCCAGCTTTTCAAAACTCGTCAACACTTAGGCAAAAAGCCAAAAAATAGGTCAAAACCCGCCTCGGTAGTCCGAACGCCACGTAAACACACATATAACACCGCGTAGAATTAGTCACGTGTTACAACTTACGGGACTCGATTTCGACATATGGAAGCGGAATTAAGTCCTAGTTTGCAAAACTCGCTAACACTTAGGCAAAAAATCAAAAAAAGAGGTCAAAACCCGCCTAGGTCGTCCGAACGCCACGTAAACACACACATAATACCGCGTAGGTATTAGTCACGTGTTACAACTTACGAGACTCGATTTCTAAATACGGAGACCGGATTAAGTCCCAGTTTACAAAACTCGGCAACACTTAGGTAAAAGGCTGAAAAACAGGTCAAAACCCGCCTCGGTCGTCCGAACGCCACGCAAACACACACATAGCACCGAGTAGGTATTAAAAACATGTTAGAACTTACGGGACTCGATTCCGAAATACGAAATTCGAGTTATCGCCCAGTTTTTAAAACTCGCCAACACTTAGGCAAAAAGCCAAAAAATAGGTCAAAACCCGCCTCGGTCGTCCGAACGCTACGTTAACACACACATAACACCGCGTAGGTATTAGTCACATGTTACAACTTACGGGACTCGATTCCGACATACGGAGACCAAATTAAGTCCCAGTTTGCCAAACTCGCCAACACTTAGGTAAAAAACCAAAAAATAGGTCAAAACCCGCCTCGGTCGTCCGAAAGCCACGTAAACACACACATAATACCGCGTAGGTATTAGTCACGTGTTACAACTTACGAGACTCGATTTCTACATACGGAGACCGAATTAAGTCCCAGTTTACAAAACTCGCCAACACTTAGGTAAAAGGCCGAAAAACAGGTCAAAACCCGCCTCGGTCGTCCGAACGCCACGCAAACACACATATAGCACCGAGTAGGTATTAAAAACATGTTAGAACTTACGGGACTCGATTCCGAAATACGAAATTCGAGCTATCGTCCAGTTTTTAAAACTTGCCAACACTTAGGCAAAAAGCCAAAAAATAGGTCAAAACCCGCCTCGGTCGCTTGAACGCCACGTTAACACACACATAACACCGCCTAGGTATTAGTCACGTGTTACAACTTACGGGACTCGATTCCGATATACGGAGACCAAATTAAGTCCCTGTTTGCCAAACTCGCCAACACTTAGGTAAAAACCAAAAAGAGGTCAAAATCACCTTGGTCGTCCAAACGCCACGCAAATACACACATAGCACATGCTGTGAGGTATTAGACATGCATTAGAACTTACAGACTCGATTCCACATACGAGACCGAAAGTTAAGTCCTAGTTTGTAAAACACGCCAACACTTAGTGCAAAACGCCAAAAATAGGTCAAAACCGCCTCGGTCGTCCGAACGCCACGTAAACACACACATAATACCATCACGGTATTAGACACGTGTTACAACTTACGGACTCGATTCATACATACGGAGACCGAATTAAGTCCCAGCTTGGAAAACTCGCCAACACTTGGGCAAAAACTCTGAAAAAGAGGTCAAAACCCCTCGATCGTCCAAATGCCACGCAAACACACACACATAGCACCGCGTGAGGTATTAGACACGCGTTAGAACTTATGGGACTCGATTCCACATATATAGACCTTGAAGTTAAGTCCTAGTTTGCAAAACTCTCCAACACTTAGGCAAAAAGCCAAAAAAATAGGCAAAACCCGCCTCGGTCGTCCGAACGCCGCACAAACTCACACATAGCACCGCATAGGTATTAGACACGTGTTACAACTTACGGGACTCGATTCTGACATACGAACACCGATTTAAGTCCCAGTTTGTAAAACACGCCAACATTTAGGTAAAAAACCGAAAATAGGTCAAAACCCGCCTCGGTCGTCTGAACGCCACGCAAACACACACATAGAACCGCGTAGTTATTAGACACGCATTAGAACTTACGGGACTCGATTCCGACATACGGAGACCGAGTTAAGTCCCAGTTTGTAAAACTTGCCAACACTTAGGCAAAAAGCTAAAATAACAGATCAAAACCCGCCTCGATCGTCCGAATGCCATGCAAACACACACATAACACCGTGTAGGTATTTGACACGCGTTATAACTTATGGGACTCGATTACGACATACGGAGAGCGAGTTAAGTCCTAGTTTACAAAACTCACCAACACTTAGGCAAAAAGCCAAAAAATAAGTCAAAACCCGCCTCGGTCATCCGAATGCCACGCAAACACACATAGCATCGCGTAGGTATTAGACACGCGTTAGAACTTATGAGACTCGATTATGACATATGGAGACTGAGTTAAGTCCCAGTTTGCAAAACTCGCTAACACTTAGGCAAAAAGCCGAAAAATAGGTCAAAACCAAATTTTTGGTGCTAACGCCACGCAAACACACACATACATAATCTTGGTAGTAGGTATTAGAAATACGTTAGAACTTACGGGACTCAATTTTGATATACTTAATCGAAAGTTATCGCGCTGATTTTCAAAACTCGCCAACACTTCGCAAAAGCCAAAAATAGGTCAAATCCGCCTCGGTGTCCTAACGCCATACGTAAATACACACATAACAACACCGCGTAGGAATTAGTCACGTGTTACAACTTACGGGACTCGATTCCGACATATGGAGGCTGAATTAAGTCCTAGTTAGCAAAACTCGCCAACACTTAGGCAAAAAAACCAGAAAAAAGAGGTCAAAACTCGACTTCGGTCATCCTAATGCCACACAAACACACACATAGCATCGGATAGGTATTAGACACGCGTTAGAACTTACGAGACTAGATTCTGACATACGGAGATCGAGTTAAGTCCTAGTTTGCAAAATTCGCTAACACGCAAAAAGTCAAAAAAAGCAATTCAAAACTTGAGGCTTCGATCCGTCCAATGCCACACAAACACACACATAGCACCGAGTAGGTATTAGAAACATGTTAGAACTTACGAAACTCAATTCCGATATACGGAATCTGAGTTATCGTCCAGTTTTCAAAACTCGCCAACACTTAGGCAAAAAGCCAAAAAATAGGTCAAAACCCGCCTCGGTCGTCCGAACGCCACGTAAACACACACATAACACCATACTGGTATTAGACACGTGTTACAACTTACGGGACTCAATTCCGACATACGAAGACCGAATTAAGTCCCGGTTTGAAAACTTCACAACACTTGGGCAAAAAAGCGAAAAGAGGTCAAAACCCGCCTCGATCGTCCAAATTCCACGCAAAACACACACATAGCAATCAGCGTGGGTATTGAACATCAGCGTTAGAACTTACGGGACTCGATTCCAGACATACGAGAGACCGAAGTTAAGTCCTAGTTTGCAAAAATCTCCAACACTTAGGAAAAATCCAAAAATAGTCAAAACCCTCGGTCGTCCGAACGCCGCGCAAACTCACACATAGCACCGCACGTGAGGTATTAGACACGTGTTACAACTTACGGGACTCGATTCTGACATACGAAGACCGATTTAAGTCCCAGTTTGTAAAACACGCTAACACTTAGGTAAAAAATCGAAAAATAGGTCAAAACCCGCCTCGGTCGTCTAAACGCCACACAAACACACATATAGAACAGCGTAGTTATTAGACACGCATTAGAACTTACGGGACTCGATTCCGACATACGGAGACCGAGTTAAGTCCCAGTTTGTAAAACTTGCCAACACTTAGGCAAAAAGCTAAAACAACAGATCAAAACCCGCCTCGGTCGTCCGAATGCCATGCAAACACAAACATAACACCGCATTGGTAATAGACACGCGTTATAACTTATGGGACTCGATTACGACATACGGAGACCGAGTTAAGTCCTAGTTTGCAAAACTCACCAATACTTAGGCAAAAAGCCAAAAATAGGTCAAAACCCACCTCGGTCGTCCAATGCCACTTAAACACACACACATAACACCGTAGGTATTGAACACACGTTAGAATTTACGAGACTCGATTCTAATATACGGAGACCGAAAGTTAAGTCCCGCTTGCAAAACTCGCTAACACTTTAGTAAAAAGCCGAAAAACCGGCCAAAATCAAAATTGTCGTCGTCCGAACGCCACGCAAATACACACATAACACCGAGTAGGTATTAGAAATACGTTAGAACTTACGGGACTCAATTCCGATTTACTGGAATCCGAAAGTTATCGCCAGGTTTCAAAACTCGCCAACACTTAGCCAAAAAGCCAAAAATAGGTCAAAACCCGCCTCGGTAGTCCGAACGCCACGTAAACACACATATAACACCGCGTAGGAATTAGTCACGTGTTACAACTTACGGGACTCGATTCCCACATATGGAAGCAGAATTAAGTCCTAGTTTGCAAAACTCGCCAATACTTAGGCAAAAAACTGAAAAAGAGGTCAAAACTCGTCTCGATCGTCCAAATGCCATGCAAACACACACATAGAACCGAGTAGGTATTAAAAACATGTTAGAACTTACGGGACTCGACTCCGATATACGAAATCTGAGTTATCGCCCAGTTTTTAAAACTCTCCAACACTTAGGCAAAAAGCCAAAAAATAGGTCAAAACCCGCCTCGGTCGTCCGAACGCCACGTAAACACACACATAATACCGTGTAGGTATTAGTCATGTGTTACAACTTACGAGACTCGATTTCGACATACGGAGACCGAATTAAGTCCCAGTTTGTAAAACTCGCCAACACTTAGGCAAAAAACTGAAAAAGAGGTCAAAACTTGCCTCGATCGTCCCAAACTCCACGCAAACACACACATAGCACCGAAGTAGGTATTAAAAACATGTTAGAACTTCACGGGACTCGATTCGATATACGAAATTCGAAAGTATCGCCAGCTTTTAAAACTACATGACACTTAGGCAAAAAGCCAAAAATAGGTCAAAACCCGCCTTCGGTTGTCCTAACGCCACGTTAACACACACATAACACCGCGTAGGTATTAGTCACATGTTACAACTTACGAGACTCGATTCGACATACGGAGACCGGATTAAGTCCCAGCCACAAAACTCGCCAACACTTAGGTAAAAGGCCAAAAACAGACAAAACCTTGACTTCGGTGCGTCTAAACACCACACAAACACACATATAGCACCGCAGTGGGTATTAGACATGCATTAGAACTTACAGGACTCGATTCCGACATACAGAGACCGAGTTAAGTCCCAGTTTGCAAAACTCGCAAACACTTAGGCAAAAAGCCAAAAAATAGGTCAAAACCCGCCTCGGTCGTCCGAACGCCACGTAAACACACACATAACACCATATATGTATTAGACACGTGTTACAACTTACGGGACTCGATTCCATAATACGAAGACCGAATTAAGTCCCAGTTTGGAAAAATCGCCAACACTTAGGCAAACCTCGCTAACAGTTAGGTAAAAAGCTAAAAAAGAGCCCATAACCCGCCTCGGCCATCCGAACGCCACGCAAACACACACATAGCACGGCGTTGGTATTAGACACGCGTTACAACTTACGGGACACAATTCTAACATACAAAGACCAAGTTAAGTCCCAGTTTGCAAAACCCGCTAACAGTTAGGCAAAAAGCCAAAAAAGAGCCCAAAACCCGACTACCTACTGATCCGAGCGCTGCAGACAATCACACCCATAGCACCGCGTAGGTATTAGACACACGTTACAACTTACAGGACTTGCTTCCGACATACTTAGGGAGACCGAATTATTGCCTAGTTTGCAAAACTCAACAACACTTAAGCAAAAAGCCAAAAAATAAGTTAAAACCCGCCTCACCGTTCGATCAACGCCACGCAAACACACACATAGCACCGCGTAGGTATTAGACACGCGTTAGAACTTATGGGACTCAAGTTCGACATACGGAGACCGAGTTAGAACTTACGGGACTCAATTCCAATATACGGAATCTGAGTTATTGCCCAGTTTGAAAAACTTTATAACACTTAGGCAAAAAATTTCAAAAATAGGTCAAAACACGCCTCGGTCATCCGAACTCCACGCAAACACACACATATAAGGTAGGTAGTATTAGACATCGTCGAACTTACATCACTCGATTCCGATATACGAAATCCGAAAGTTATCGCTTAATTTTTAAAACTACGCCAAAACTTAGGTGTATAGTAGAAAATAGGTCAAAACAAGCCTCTAGAGTCCGAACGCCACGTAAACACACACATAACACCGCGTAGGAATTCGTCTCATGTTACAACTTACGGGACTCGATTCCGACATATGAAGGCAAAATTAAGTACAAGTTTGCAAAATTCGCCAAAACTTAGGCAAAAAACCGAAAAAAGAGGTCAAAACCCGCCTCGGTCGTCCGAATGCCACGCAAATACACACATAGCACCGCGTAGGTATTAGACACGCGTTAGAACTTACGAGACTGGATTCTGACGTACGGAGACCGAGTTAAGTCCTAGTTTGCAAAACTCGCCAATATTTAGGCAAAAAAAACTCAAAAATAGGACAAAACCCGACTCGATCGTCCAACGCCACGCAAACACACACATAACAATTTGTAGGTATTAAAAACATGTTAGAACTTATGGGACTCGATTCCGAGATACGAAATACGAGTTATCGCCCAATTTTAAAACTCATGACACTTGGGCAAAATGCCAAAAATAGGTCAAAACCCGCCTTCGGTCGTCCGAGCATACGTTAACACACACATAACACCGCGTGGGTATTAGTCACGTGTTACAACTCACGGATCGGATTCCGACATCTGGACACCAAATTAAGTCCCGGTTGCAAAACTTGCCAACACTTAAGGAAAAAACCAAAAAAAGAGGTCAAAACCCACCTCGGTCGTCCAAACGCCACACAAACACACACATAGCACCGCGTAGGTATTAGACATGCATTAGAACTTACAGGACTCGATTCCGACATATAGAGACCAAGTTAAGTCCTAGTTTGCAAAACACGCTAACACTTAGGCAAAAAACTGAAAAAGAGGTTAAAGCCCACCTCGATCGTCCAAATTCCACTTAAACACACACATAGCACCGCGTAGGTATTAGACACGCGTTAGAACTTACGAGACTCGATTCTGACATACGGAGACCGAGTTAAGTCCCGGGTGCAAAACTCATTACACTTAGGCAAAAAGCCGAAAAACCGATCAAAACCAGCCTTGGTCGTTCGAACGCCACGCAAACACACACATAGAACTGAGTAGGTATTAGAAACACGTTAGAACTGATGGGACTCGATTTCAATATACGAAATCCGAGTTATAGCCCAGTTTTCAAAACTCGTCAACACTTAGGCAAAAAGCCAAAAAATAGGTCAAAACCCGCCTCGGTAGTCCGAACGCCACGTAAACACACATATAACACCGCGTAGAATTAGTCACGTGTTACAACTTACGGGACTCGATTTCGACATATGGAAGCGGAATTAAGTCCTAGTTTGCAAAACTCGCTAACACTTAGGCAAAAAATCAAAAAAAGAGGTCAAAACCCGCCTAGGTCGTCCGAACGCCACGTAAACACACACATAATACCGCGTAGGTATTAGTCACGTGTTACAACTTACGAGACTCGATTTCTAAATACGGAGACCGGATTAAGTCCCAGTTTACAAAACTCGGCAACACTTAGGTAAAAGGTCAAAAATGGGTCAAAACCCCTTTGGTCGTCCGAACGCCACGCAAACACACACATAGCACCGAGTAGGTATTAAAAACATGTTAGAACTTACGGGACTCGATTCCGAAATACGAAATTCGAGTTATCGCCCAGTTTTTAAAACTCGCCAACACTTAGGCAAAAAGCCAAAAAATAGGTCAAAACCCGCCTCGGTCGTCCGAACGCTACGTTAACACACACATAACACCGCGTAGGTATTAGTCACATGTTACAACTTACGGGACTCGATTCCGACATACGGAGACCAAATTAAGTCCCAGTTTGCCAAACTCGCCAACACTTAGGTAAAAAACCAAAAAATAGGTCAAAACCCGCCTCGGTCGTCCGAAAGCCACGTAAACACACACATAATACCGCGTAGGTATTAGTCACGTGTTACAACTTACGAGACTCGATTTCTACATACGGAGACCGAATTAAGTCCCAGTTTACAAAACTCGCCAACACTTAGGTAAAAGGCCGAAAAATAGGTCAAAACCCGCCTCGGTCGTCCGAACGCCACGCAAACACACATATAGCACCGAGTAGGTATTAAAAACATGTTAGAACTTACGGGACTCGATTCCGAAATACGAAATTCGAGCTATCGTCCAGTTTTTAAAACTTGCCAACACTTAGGCAAAAAGCCAAAAAATAGGTCAAAACCCGCCTCGGTCGCTTGAACGCCACGTTAACACACACATAACACCGCCTAGGTATTAGTCACGTGTTACAACTTACGGGACTCGATTCCGATATACGGAGACCAAATTAAGTCCCTGTTTGCCAAACTCGCCAACACTTAGGTAAAAAACCAAAAAAGAGGTCAAAATCAGCCTCGGTCGTCCAAACGCCACGCAAATACACACATAGCACCGCGTAGGTATTAGACATGCATTAGAACTTACAGGACTCGATTCCGACATACAGAGACCGAGTTAAGTCCTAGTTTGTAAAACACGCCAACACTTAGGCAAAACGCCAAAAAATAGGTCAAAACCCGCCTCGGTCGTCCGAACGCCACGTAAACACACACATAATACCATAATGGTATTAGACACGTGTTACAACTTACGGGACTCGATTCCGACATACGGAGACCGAATTAAGTCCCAGTTTGGAAAACTCGCCAACACTTGGGCAAAAAACTGAAAAAGAGGTCAAAACCTGCCTCGATCGTCCAAATGCCACGCAAACACACACATAGCACCGCGTAGGTATTAGACACGCGTTAGAACTTATGGGACTCGATTCCGACATATAGACGCCGAGTTAAGTCCTAGTTTGCAAAACTCTCCAACACTTAGGCAAAAAGCCGAAAAATAGGGCAAAACCCGCCTCGGTCGTCCGAACGCCGCACAAACTCACACATAGCACCAAGATAGGTATTGAACATCGATGTTACAACTTACGGACTCGATTCGACATACGAACACCGATTTAAGTCCCGGTTTGTAAAACACGCCAACATTTAGGTAAAAAAAAGCGAAAATAGGTCAAAACCGCCTCGGTTGATGCAACGCATGCAAAACACACACATAGAACCGCGTGGTTATTAGACACGCATTAGAACTTACGGGACTCGATTCCACATACGGAGACCGAGTTAAGTCCCAGTTTGTAAAACTTGCCAACACTTAGGCAAAAAGCTAAAATAACAGATCAAAACCCGCCTCGATCGTCCGAATGCCATACAAACACACACATAACACCGTGTAGGTATTTGACACGCGTTATAACTTATGGGACTCGATTACGACATACGGAGAGCGAGTTAAGTCCTAGTTTACAAAACTCACCAACACTTAGGCAAAAAGCCAAAAAATAAGTCAAAACCCGCCTCGGTCATCCGAATGCCACGCAAACACACATAGCACCGCGTAGGTATTAGACACGCGTTAGAACTTATGAGACTCGATTATGACATATGGAGACTGAGTTAAGTCCCAGTTTGCAAAACTCGCTAACACTTAGGCAAAAAGCCGAAAAATAGGTCAAAACCAGCCTTGGTCGTCTGAACGCCACGCAAACACACACATAGTACTGAGTAGGTATTAGAAATACGTTAGAACTTACGGGACTCAATTTTGATATACGGAATCCGAGTTATCGCCTAGTTTTCAAAACTCGCCAACACTTCGGCAAAAAGCCAAAAAATAGGTCAAATCCCGCCTCGGTAGTCCGAACGCCACGTAAATACACACATAACACCGCGTAGGAATTAGTCACGTGTTACAACTTACGGGACTCGATTCCGACATATGGAGGCGGAATTAAGTCCTAGTTAGCAAAACTCGCCAACACTTAGGCAAAAAACCGAAAAAAGAGGTCAAAACCCGACTCGGTCATCCGAATGCCACACAAACACACACATAGCATCGGATAGGTATTAGACACGCGTTAGAACTTACGAGACTAGATTCTGACATACGGAGATCGAGTTAAGTCCTAGTTTGCAAAATTCGCTAACACGCAAAAAGCTGAAAAACAGGTCAAAACCCGACTCGGTCGTCCGAATGCCACACAAACACACACATAGCACCGAGTAGGTATTAGAAACATGTTAGAACTTACGAAACTCAATTCCGATATACGGAATCTGAGTTATCGTCCAGTTTTCAAAACTCGCCAACACTTAGGCAAAAAGCCAAAAAATAGGTCAAAACCCGCCTCGGTCGTCCGAACGCCACGTAAACACACACATAACACCATACTGGTATTAGACACGTGTTACAACTTACGGGACTCAATTCCGACATACGAAGACCGAATTAAGTCCCAGTTTGGAAAACTCGCCAACACTTGGGCAAAAAACTGAAAAAGAGGTCAAAACCCGCCTCGATCGTCCAAATTCCACGCAAACACACACATAGCACCGCGTAGGTATTAGACACGCGTTAGAACTTACGGGACTCGATTCCGACATACAGAGACCGAGTTAAGTCCTAGTTTGCAAAAATCTCCAACACTTAGGAAAAATCCGAAAAATAGTCAAAACCCGCCTCGGTCGTCCGAACGCTGCACAAACTCACACATAGCACCGCGTAGGTATTAGACACGTGTTACAACTTACGGGACTCGATTCTGACATACGAAGACCGATTTAAGTCCCAGTTTGTAAAACACGCTAACACTTAGGTAAAAAATCGAAAAATAGGTCAAAACCCGCCTCGGTCGTCTAAACGCCACACAAACACACATATAGAACAGCGTAGTTATTAGACACGCATTAGAACTTACGGGACTCGATTCCGACATACGGAGACCGAGTTAAGTCCCAGTTTGTAAAACTTGCCAACACTTAGGCAAAAAGCTAAAACAACAGATCAAAACCCGCCTCGGTCGTCCGAATGCCATGCAAACACACACATAACACCGTGTAGGTATTAGACACGCGTTATAACTTATGGGACTCGATTACGACATACGGAGAGCGAGTTAAGTCCCAGTTTGCAAAACTCACCAACACTTAGGCAAAAAGCCAAAAAATAAGTCAAAACCCGCCTCGGTCGTCCGAATGCCACGCAAACACACACATAGCACCGCGTAGGTATTAGACACGCGTTAGAACTTACGAGACTCAATTATGACATACGAAGACCGAGTTAAGTCCCAGTTTGTAAAACTTGCCAACACTTAGGCAAAAAGCTAAAACAACAGATCAAAACCCGCCTTGGTCGTCCGAATGCCATGAAAACACACACATAACACCGTGTAGGTATTAGACATGCGTTATAACTTATGGGACTCGATTACGACATACGGAGAGCGAGTTAAGTCCCAGTTTGCAAAACTCACCAACACTTAGGCAAAAAGCCAAAAAAAAAAGTCAAAACCCGCCTCGGTCGTCCGAATACCACGCAAACACACATAGCACCGCGTAGGTATTAGACACACGTTAGAACTTACGAGACTCCATTATGACATACGGAGACCGAGTTAAGTCCCAGTTTGCAAAACTCGCTAACACTTAGGCAAAAAGCCGAAAAATAGGTCAAAACCAGCCTTGGTCGTCTGAACGCCACGCAAACACACACATAGCACTGAGTAGGTATTATAAATACGTTAGAAATTACGGGACTCGATTTCGATATACGAAATCCGAGTGATCGCCTAGTTTTCAAAACTCGCCAACACTTAGGCAAAAAGCCAAAAAATAGGTCAAATCCCGCCTCGGTAGTCCGAACGCAACGTAAATACACACATAACACCGCGTAGGAATTAGTCACGTGTTACAACTTACGGGACTCGATTCCGACATATGGAGGCGGAATTAAGTCCTAGTTAGCAAACTCGCCAACACTTAGGCAAAAAGCAAAAAAATAGGTCAACACCCGCCTCGGTCGTTTGAACGCCACGTAAACACACACATAATACCGCATAGGTATTAGTCACGTATTACAACTTACGAGACTCGATTTTGACCTACGGAGACCGGATTAAGTCCCAGTTTGCAAAATCACCAACACTTAGGTAAAAGGCCGAAAAACAGGTCAAAACCCGCCTCGGTCGTCCGAACGCCATGCAAACACACACATAGCACCGAGTAGGTAATAAAAACATGTTAGAACTTACGGGACTCGATTTCGAAATACAAAATTCGAGTTATCGCCCAGTTTTTAAAACTCGCCAACACTTAGGCAAAAAGCCAAAAAATAGGTCAAAACCCGCCTCGGTCGTCCGAACGCCACGTTAACACACACATAACACCGCGTAGGTATTAGTCACGTGTTACAACTTACGGGACTCGATTCCAGGCATCTGGAGACCAAATTAAGTCCCGGTTGCCACAAACTCGCCAACACTTAGGTAAAAACCAAAAAAGAGGTCAAAACCCTTGGTCAGTCCAAACGCCACGCAAATACACACATAGCACCGCGTAGGTATTAGACATGCATTAGAACTTACAGGGACTCGATTCCAGACATACGAGACCGAAAGTTAAGTCCTAGTTTGCAAAACACGCCAACACTTAGGCAAAAGCCAAAAATAGGTCAAAACCAAATTTCGGTCGTCCGAACGCCACGTAAACACACACATAACACCATACCGGTATTAGACATTGTTATAACTTACGGGACTCGATTCCAGGCATACGGAGACCGAATTAAGTCCCGGTTGGAAAACTCGCCAACACTTGGGCAAAAACTAAAAAGAGGTCAAAACTCGCCTCGATCGTCCAAATGCCACGCAAATACACACATAGCACCGCGTAGGTATTAGACACGCGTTAGAACTTACGGGACTCAATTCCGACATACAGAGACCGAGTTAAGTCCTAGTTAGCAAAACTCTCCAATACTTAGGCAAAAAGCCAAAAAATAGGTCAAAACCCGCCTCGGTCGTCCGAACGCCGCACAAACTCACACATAACACCGCGTAGGTATTAGACACGTGTTACAACTTACGGGACTCGATTCTGACATACGAAGACCGATTTAAGTCCCAGTTTGTAAAACACGCTAACACTTAGGTAAAAAACCGAAAAATAGGTCAAAACCCGCCTCGGTCGTCTAAACGCCACACAAACACACACATAGAACAGCGTAGTTATT
This sequence comes from Panax ginseng, assembly GCA_020205605.1. Taxonomy (NCBI): domain Eukaryota; kingdom Viridiplantae; phylum Streptophyta; class Magnoliopsida; order Apiales; family Araliaceae; genus Panax; species Panax ginseng. The sequence continues at coordinate 70,625,656 of CM035128.1, read as the reverse complement.
AGACACGCATTAGAACTTACGGGACTCGATTCCGACATACGGAGACCGAGTTAAGTCCCAGTTTGTAAAACTTGCCAACACTTAGGCAAAAAACTAAAACAACAGATCAAAACCACGCCTCGGTTAGTCCAAATGCCATGCAAACACACACATAACACCGTAGGTATTAGACACGCGTTATAACTTATGGGACTCGATTATGACATACGGAGAGCGAGTTAAGTCCCAGTTTGCAAAACTCACCAACACTTAGGCAAAAAGCCAAAAAATAAGTCAAACCCGCCTCGGTCGTCCGAATGCCACGCAAACACACACATAGCACCGCGTAGGTATTAGACATGCGTTAGAACTTACGAGACTCAATTATGACATACGGAGACCGAGTTAAGTCCCAGTTTGTAAAACTTGCCAACACTTAGGCAAAAAGCTAAAACAACAGATCAAAACCCGCCTTGGTCGTTCGAATGCCATGCAAACACACACATAACACCGTGTAGGTATTAGACACGCGTTATAACTTACGATATACGGAATTCAAGTTATCGCCTAGGTTTCAAAACTCGCCAACACTTAGGCAAAAAGCCAAAAAATAGGTCAAATCCCGCCTCAGTAGTCCGAATGCCACGAAAATACATACATAACACCGCGTAGGAATTAGTCACGTGTTACAACTTACGGGACTCGATTCCGACATATGGAGGCAGAATTAAGTCCTTGTTAGCAAAACTCGCCAACACTTAGGCAAAAAACCGAAAAAAGAGGTCAAAACCCGCCTCAATCGTCCGAATTCCACGCAAACACACACATAGCACCGGATAGGTATTAGACACGCGTTAGAACTTACGAGACTCGATTCTGACAAATGGAGACCGAGTTAAGTCCTAGTTTGCAAAATTCAATAACACTTAGGCAAAAAGCTGAAAAACAGGTCAAAACCCGAGTCGGTCGTCCGAATGCCACGCAAACACACACATAGCACCGAGTAGGTATTAGAAACATGTTAGAACTTACGGGACTCGATTCCGATATACGGAATCTGAGTTATCGCCCAGTTTTTAAAACTCACCAACACTTAGGCAAAAAGCCAAAAAATAGGTCAAAACAAGCCTCGGTCGTTCGAACGCCATGTAAACACACACATAATACCGCGTAGGTATTAGTCACGTGTTAAAACTTACGGGACTCGATTCTGACATACAGAGACCGAATTAAGTCTCAGTTAGCAAAACTCGCCAACACTTATGCAAAAAACTGAAAAATATGTTAAAACCCGCCTCGATCGTCCAAACACCACGAAAACAAACACATAGCACCGAGTAGGTATTAAAAACATGTTAGAACTTACGGGACTCAATTCCGATATACGAAATCCGAGTTATCGCCCAGTTTTTAAAACTCGCCAACACTTAGGCAAAAAGACAAAAATTAGGTCAAAATCTGCCTCGGTCGTCCGAACGCCACGTTAACACACACATAACACCGCGTAGGTATTAGTCACGTGTTACAACTTACAGGACTCGATTCCGACATACGGAGACCGAATTAAGTCCCAGTTTGCAAAACTCGCCAACACTTAGGCAAAAAATCAAAAAAAGAGGTCAAAACCCGCATCGATTGTCCAAACGCCACGCAAACACATACATAGCACCGCGTAGGTATTAGACATGCATTAGAACTTACAGGACTCGATTCCGACATATAGAGACCGAGTTAAGTCCTAGTTTGCAAAACTCACCAACACTTAGGCAAAAAGCTAAAAAATAGGTCAAAACCCGCCTCGGTCGTCCGAACGCCACGTAAACACACACATAACACCATATAGGTATTAGACACGTGTTACAACTTACGGGACTCGATTCCGACATACGGAGACCGAATTAAGTCCCAGTTTAGAAAACTCGCCAACACTTAGGCAAAAAACTGAAAAAGAAGTCAAAAACCGCCTCGATCGTCCAAATGCCATGCAAACACACACACAGCACCGTGTAGGTATTATACACGCGTTAGAACTTACGAGACTCGATTTCGACATACAGAGACCAAGTTAAGTCCTAGTTTGTAAAACTCTCCAACACTTAGGCAAAAAGCCGAAAAATAGGTCAAAAACCGCCTCGGTCGTCCGAACACCGCACAAACTCACACATAGCACCGTGTAGGTATTAGACACGTGTTACAACTTACGGGACTCGATTCTGACATACGAAGACCGACGAAGTCCCGCTTGTAAAACTCGCCAACACTTAGGTAAAAAACTGAAAAATAGGTCAAAACCCGCCTCGGTCGTCTGAATGCCACGCAAACACATATATAGAACCGCGTAGTTATTAGACACGCATTAGAACTTACGGGACTCGATTCCGACATACAGAGACCGAGTTAAGTCCTAGTTTGTAAAACTCGCCAACACTTAGGCAAAAACCAAAACAACAGGTCAAAACCCGCCTCGATCGTCCGAATGACATCCAAACACACACATAACACCGCGTAGGTATTAGACACGCGTTACAATTTATGGGACTCGATTACGACATACGGAGACCGAAAGTTAAGTCCCGCTTGCAAAACTCACCAACACTTAGGCAAAAAGCCAAAAATAGGTCAAACCCGCCTCGGCCGTTCAATGCCACGAAAACATATATATAGCAATCACGTAGGTATTGAACACGCGTTAGAACTTACGAGACTCGATTCTTACGATATCACGGAGACCGAAAGTTAAGTCCCAGGTTTAAAAACTCGCTAACATTTAGGCAAAAAGTCAAAAACAAAATCAAAACCAGCCTTGGTCGTCCGAACGCCATGCAAACACACACATAGCACTGAGTAGGTATTAGAAACACGTTAGAACATACAGGACTCGATTCCGATATACAGAATCAGAGTTATCGTCCAGTTTTCAAAACTCGCCAACATTTAGGCAAAAAGCCAAAAAATAGGTCAAAACCCGCTTCGGTAGTACGAACGCCACGTAAACACACACTTAACACCGCGTAGGTATTAGTCATGTGTTAAAACTTACGGGACTCGATTCTGACATATGGAGGCCGAATTAAGTCCTAGTTTGCAAAACTCGCCAACACTTAGGCAAAAAACCGAAAAAGAGGTCAAAACCCGCCTCGGTCTTCCAAACGCCACACAAAAACACACATAGCACCGCGTAGGTATTAGACACGCGTTACAACTTACAGGACTCAATTTCGACATACATAGACAGCGTTAAGTCCTAGTTTATAAAACTTCCAACACTTACGCAAAAAAATCGAAAAAATGTCAAAACCAGACCTTATCCGTCCAACGCCACACAAACTCACACATAGCACCGCGTATGTATTGAACAATGTTAAAACTTATGGGACTCGATTCACCATACGGAGACCGAGTTAAGTCCCATTTGCAAAACTCATCAACACTTAGGCAAAAAAGCGAAAAATAGGTCAAAACCCGCCTCGATTAGTCTGAACGCCACGTTAACACACACATAACACCGCGTAGGTATTAGTCACGTGTTACAACTTACGGGACTCGATTCCGACATACGAAGACCAAATTAAGTCCTAGTTTGCAAAACTCGCCAACACTTAAGTAAAAAACGAAAAAAAGAGGTCAAAACCCGCCTTGGTCGTCCGAACGCCACATAAACACACACATAACACCATATAGGTATTAGACACGTGTTACAACTTACGGGACTCGATTCCGACATACGGAGACAGAATTAAGTCCCAGTTTGGAAAACTCACCAACACTTGGGCAAAAATTTGAAAAAGAGGTCCAAACCCGCCTCGATCCTCCAAATGCCACGCAACACAAACATAGCACCACGTAGGTATTGAACATCGCGTTAGAACTTATGAGACTCGATTCTGACATACGGAGACCGAGTTAAGTCCCAGTTTGCAAAACTCGCTAACACTTAGGCAAAAAGCCAAAAAATAGGTCAAAACCCGCATCGGTCGTCTGAGCGCCACGCAAACACGCACATAGAACTGCGTAGTTATTAGACACGCATTAAAACTTACGGGACTCGATTCTGACATACGGAGACCGAATTAAGTCTCAGTTTGCAAAACTCGCCAACACTTATGCAAAAAACTGAAAAATATGTTAAAACCCGCCTCGATCGTCCAAACGCCACGAAAACACACACATAGCACCGAGTAGGTATTAAAAACATGTTAGAACTTACGGGACTCAATTCCGATATACGAAATCGAGTTATCGCCCGCTTTTAAAAACTCGCCAATACTTAGGCAAAAAGACAAAAATAGGTCAAAATCAAATTTCGGTCGTCCAACGCATCACGTTAACACACACATAACAACGCGTAGGTATTAGTCACGTGTTACAACTTACAGGACTCGATTCTGACATACGGAGACCGAATTAAGTCCCAGTTTGCAAAACTCGCTAACACTTAGGCAAAAAATCAAAAAAGAGGTCAAAACCCGCATCGATTGTCCAAACGCCACGCAAACACACACATAGCACTGGCGTGGTATTAGACATGCATTAGAACTTACAGGACTCGATTCAGACATATAGAGACCGAGTTAAGTCCTAGTTTGCAAAACTCACCAACACTTAGGCAAAAAGCTAAAAAATAGGTCAAAACCCGCCTCGGTCGTCCGAACGCCACGTAAACACACACATAACACCATTTAGGTATTAGACACGTGTTACAACTTACAGGACTCGATTCCGACATACGTAGACCGAATTAAGTCCCAGTTTGGAAAACTCACCAACACTTAGGCAAAAATCGAAAAAAAGAGGTCAAAACCGCCTCGATCGTCCAAATGCCATGCAAACACACACACAAAGACCGTGTAGGTATTATATACAGCGTTAGAACTTACGAGACTCGATTTGACATACAGAGACCAAGTTAAGTCCTAGTTTGTAAAACTCTCCAACACTTAGGCAAAAAGCCAAAAATAGGTCAAAACTTACCTCGATGCCGTCTGGAACAGCCGCACAAACTCACACATATAGCACCGTAGGTATTAGACACGTGTTACAACTTACGGGACTCGATTCGACATACTGAAGACCGATTTAAGTCCCGCTTTGTAAAACTCGCCAACACTTAGGTAAAAAAGCGAAAAATAGGTCAAAACCCGCCTCGGTGGCCCTGCAGATGCCACGCAACACATATATAGAACCGCGTAGTTATTAGACACGCATTAGAACTTAAGGGACTCGATTCCGACATACAGAGACCGAGTTAAGTCCCAGTTTGTAAAACTCGCCAACACTTAGGCAAAAACCAAAACAACAGGTCAAAACCCGCCTCGGTCTTCCAAACGCCACGCAAACACACACATAGCACCGCGTAGGTATTAGACACGCGTTACAACTTACAGGACTCAATTTCGACATACATAGACAGCGTTAAGTCCTAGTTTATAAAACTCGCCAACACTTACGCAAAAAGTCGAAAAACAGGTCAAAACCGACTTCGGCCGTCCGAACGCCATACAAACTCACACATAGCACCACTGTATGTACTAGAACATCGTGTTAAAACTTATGGGACTCGATTCCACATACACGGAGACCGAGTTAAGTCCCAGCTTGCAAAACTACACAACACTTTTAGGCAAAAGGCGAAAATAGGTCAAAACCCGCCTCGATCGTCCGAACGCCACGTTAATACACACATAACACTGCCAGTAGGTATTAGTCACGTGTTACAACTTACGGGACTCGATTCAGACATACGAAGACCAAATTAAGTCCTAGTTTGCAAAACTCGCCAACACACTTAGGTAAAAAGCGAAAAAAAGAGGTCAAAACCCGCCTTGGTCGTCCGAAACGCCACATAAACACACACATAACACCATATAGGTATTAGACCGTGTTACAACTTACGGGACTCGATTCCACATACGGAGAGATGTAATTAAGTCCCGTTTGGAAAACTTCGCCAACACTTGGGCAAAAATTTGAAAAAGAGGTCAAAACCCGCCTCGATCCTCCAAATGCCACGCAAACACAAAAACATAGCACCGCCAGAGGTATTGAACACGCGTTAGAACTTATGAGACTCGATTACGACATACGGAGACCGAAAGTTAAGTCCCGGTTGCAAAACTTCATAACACTTAGGCAAAAAGCCAAAAAATAGGTCAAAACCGCATCGGTCGTCTGGCGCCACGCAAACACGCACATAGAAACTGCGTAGTTATTAGACACGCATTAAAACTTACGGGACTCGATTCTGACATACGGAGACCGAATTAAGTCTCAGTTTGCAAAACTCGCCAACACTTATGCAAAAAACTGAAAAATATGTTAAAACCCGCCTCGATCGTCCAAACGCCACGAAAACACACACATAGCACCGAGTAGGTATTAAAAACATGTTAGAACTTACGGGACTCAATTCCGATATACGAAATCCGAGTTATCGCCCAGTTTTTAAAACTCGCCAACACTTAGGCAAAAAGACAAAAAATAGGTCAAAATCAGCCTCGGTCGTCCGAACGCCACGTTAACACACACATAACAACGCGTAGGTATTAGTCACGTGTTACAACTTACAGGACTCGATTCTGACATACGGAGACCGAATTAAGTCCCAGTTTGCAAAACTCGCCAACACTTAGGCAAAAAATCAAAAAAAGAGGTCAAAACCCGCATCGATTGTCCAAACGCCACGCAAACACACACATAGCACCGCGTAGGTATTAGACATGCATTAGAACTTACAGGACTCGATTCCGACATATAGAGACCGAGTTAAGTCCTAGTTTGCAAAACTCACCAACACTTAGGCAAAAAGCTAAAAAATAGGTCAAAACCCGCCTCGGTCGTCCGAACGCCACGTAAACACACACATAACACCATTTAGGTATTAGACACGTGTTACAACTTACAGGACTCGATTCCGACATACGTGACCGAATTAAGTCCCGGTTTGGAAAACTCATGCCAACACTTAGGCAAAAAAGCCGAAAAAGAGGTCAAAACCGCCTCGATCGTCAAATGCCATGCAAACACACACACAACCTTGCGTGTAGGTATTATACAGCGTTAGAACTTACGAGACTTCGATTTCGACATACAGAGACCAAGTTAAGTCCTAGTTTGTAAAACTCTCCAACACTTAGGCAAAAAGTCAAAAAAATAGGTCAAAACCGCCTACCGTCTCGAACGCCAGCACAAACTCACACATAGCACTGTAGTAGGTATTAGACACGATGTTACAACTTACGGGACTCGATTCTGACATACGAAGACCGATTTAAGTCCCAGTTTGTAAAACTCGCCAACACTTAGGTAAAAAACTGAAAAATAGGTCAAAACCCGCCTCGGTCGTCTGAATGCCACGCAAACACATATATAGAACCGCGTAGTTATTAGACACGCATTAGAACTTACGGGACTCGATTCCGACATACAGAGACCGAGTTAAGTCCCAGTTTGTAAAACTCGCCAACACTTAGGCAAAAACCAAAACAACAGGTCAAAACCCGCCTCGGTCTTCCAAACGCCACGCAAACACACACATAGCACCGCGTAGGTATTAGACACGCGTTACAACTTACAGGACTCAATTTCGACATACATAGACAGCGTTAAGTCCTAGTTTATAAAACTCGCCAACACTTACGCAAAAAGTCGAAAAACAGGTCAAAACCGACCTCGGTCGTCCGAACGCCACACAAACTCACACATAGCACCGCGTATGTACTAGACACGTGTTAAAACTTATGGGACTCGATTCCGTCATACGGAGACCGAGTTAAGTCCCAGTTTGCAAAACTCGTCAACACTTAGGCAAAAAGGCGAAAAATAGGTCAAAACCCGCCTCGGTCGTCCGAACGCCACGTTAACACACACATAACACCGCGTAGGTATTAGTCACGTGTTACAACTTACGGGACTCGATTCCGACATACGAAGACCAAATTAAGTCCTAGTTTGCAAAACTCGCCAACACTTAGGTAAAAAACCAAAAAAAGAGTTCAAAACCCGCCTCGGTCGTCCGAACGCCACATAAACACACACATAACACCATATAGGTATTAGACACGTTACAACTTACGGACTCGATTCACATACGGAGATGTAATTAAGTCCCGGTTTGGAAAACTCACCAACACTTGGGCAAAAATTTGAAAAAGAGGTCAAAACCCGCCTCGATCCTCCAAATGCCACGCAAAACACAAACATAGCACCGCGTGAGGTATTGATGAACGTTAGAACTTATGAGACTCGATTCGACATACGGAGACCGAAAGTTAAGTCCCGGTTTGCAAAACTCATAACACTTAGGCAAAAAGCCAAAAAATAGGTCAAAACCCGCATCGGTCGTCTGAGCGCCACGCAAACACGCACATAGAACTGCGTAGTTATTAGACACGCATTAAAACTTACGGGACTCGATTCTGACATACGGAGACCGAATTAAGTCTCAGTTTGCAAAACTCGCCAACACTTATGCAAAAAACTGAAAAATATGTTAAAACCCGCCTCGATCGTCCAAACGCCACGAAAACACACACATAGCACCGAGTAGGTATTAAAAACATGTTAGAACTTACGGGACTCAATTCCGATATACGAAATCCGAGTTATCGCCCAGTTTTTAAAACTCGCCAACACTTAGGCAAAAAGACAAAAAATAGGTCAAAATCCACCTCGGTCGTCCGAACGCCACGTTAACACACACATAACACCGCGTAGGTATTAGTCACGCAGTTACAACTTACGGACTCGATTCGACATACGGAGAGACCGAATTAAGTCCCAGTTGCAAAACTCGCCAACACTTAGGCAAAAAATCAAAAAAGAGGTCAAAACCCGCATCGATTATCCAAACGCCACGCAAAACACATACATAGCACCGCGTAGAGGTATTAGAACATGCATTAGAACTTACAGGACTCGATTCTACATATAGAGACCGAAAGTTAAGTCCTAGTTTGCAAAACTCACCAACACTTGTGCAAAAAGCTAAAAATAGGTCAAAACCCGCCTCGGTTGTCCGAACGCCACGTAAACACACACATAACACCATTTAGGTATTAGACACGCAGTTACAACTTACAGGACTCGATTCCGACATACGAGACCGAATTAAGTCCCATTTGAAAACTCGCCAACACTTAGGCAAAAAACTGAAAAAGAGGTCAAAAACCGCCTCGATCGTCCAAATGCCATGCAAACACACACACAGCACCGTGTAGGTATTATACACGCGTTAGAACTTACGAGACTCGATTTCGACATACAGAGACCAAGTTAAGTCCTAGTTTGTAAAACTCTCCAACACTTAGGCAAAAAGCCGAAAAATAGGTCAAAATCAGCCTCTACGTCTCTAACGACGCACAAACTCACACATAGCACCGTGTAGGTATTAGACACGTGTTACAACTTACGGGACTCGATTCTGACATACGAAGACCGATTTAAGTCCCAGTTTGTAAAACTCGCCAACACTTAGGTAAAAAAAGCGAAAAATAGGTCAAAACCCGCCTTTGTAAGTCTCTAATGCCACGCAAACACATATATAGAACCGCGTAGTTATTAGACACGCATTAGAACTTACGGGACTCGATTCCGACATACAGAGACCGAGTTAAGTCCCAGTTTGTAAAACTCGCCAACACTTAGGCAAAAACCAAAACAACAGGTCAAAACCCGCCTCGGTCGTCCGAATGACATGCAAACACACACATAACACCGCGTAGGTATTAGACACGCGTTACAATTTATGGGACTCGATTCACGACATACGGAGACCGAAAGGTCCCGCTTTACAAAACTCACCAACACTTAGGCAAAAAGCCAAAAAATAGATCAAAACCCGCCTCGGTCGTTCGAATGCCACGAAAACATACATATAGCACCGCGTAGGTATTAGACACGCGTTAGAACTTACGAGACTCGATTCTGATATACGGAGACCGAGTTAAGTCCCAGTTTGCAAAACTCGCTAACACTTAGGCAAAAAGTCAAAAAAGCGACAGTCAAAACCACCTTGGTCGTCCAACGCCATGCAAACACACACATAGCAGATCGAGTAGGTATTAGAAACACGTTAGAACATACAGGGACTCGATTCCGATATATCTGAATCCGAAAGTTATCGTCCGGCTTTTCAAAACTCGCCAACATTTAGGCAAAAAAGCCAAAAATAGGTCAAAACCCGCTTTCTAGTGGTACGAAACGCCACGTAAACACACAACTTAACACCGCGTAGGTATTAGTCATGTGTTAAAACTTACGGGACTCGATTCTGACATATGGAGGCCGAATTAAGTCCTAGTTTGCAAAACTCGCCAACACTTAGGCAAAAAACCGAAAAAGAGGTCAAAACCCGCCTCGGTCTTCCAAACGCCACGCAAACACACACATAGCACCGCGTAGGTATTAGACACGCGTTACAACTTACAGGACTCAATTTCAAAATACATAGACAGCGTTAAGTCCTAGTTTATAAAACTCGCCAACACTTACGCAAAAAGTCGAAAAACAGGTCAAAACCGACCTCGGTCGTCCGAACGCCACACAAACTCACACATAGCACCGCGTATGTACTAGACACGTGTTAAAACTTATGGGACTCGATTCCGTCATACGGAGACCGAGTTAAGTCCCAGTTTGCAAAACTCGTCAACACTTAGGCAAAAAGGCGAAAAATAGGTCAAAACCCGCCTCGGTCGTCCGAACGCCACGTTAACACACACATAACACCGCGTAGCTATTAGTCACGTGTTACAACTTACGGGACTCGATTCCGACATACGAAGACCAAATTAAGTCCTAGTTTGCAAAACTCGCCAACACTTAGGTAAAAACGAAAAAAGAGGTCAAAACCCGCCTTGGTCGTCCAACGCCACATAAACACACACATAACACCATATAGGTATTAGACACGTGTTACAACTTACGGGACTCGATTCCGACATAACGAGAGATGTAATTAAGTCCCAGTTTGGAAAACTCACCAACACTTGGGCAAAATTTGAAAAAGAGGTCAAAACCCGCCTCGATCCTCCAAATGCCACGCAAAACACAAACATAGCACCGCGTAGGTATTAGACACACGCTGTTAGAACTTATGAGACTCGATTCGACATACGGAGACCGAAGTTAAGTCCCGGTTTGCAAAACTCACTAACACTTAGGCAAAAAGCCAAAAATAGGTCAAAACCAGACGGCCGGTCGATCGAGCGCCACGCAAAACACGCACATAGAATCATAGTAGTTATTAGACACGCATTAAAACTTACGGACTCGATTCTCGACATACGGAGACCGAATTAAGTCTCGGTTTGCAAAACTCGCCAACACTTATGCAAAAATCGAAAAATATGTTAAAACCCGCCTCGATCGTCCAAACGCCATTTAAAAACACACATAGCAATCGAGTAGGTATTAAAAACATGTTAGAACTTACGGGACTCAATTCCGATATACGAAATCCGAGTTATCGCCCAGTTTTTAAAACTCGCCAACACTTAGGCAAAAAGACAAAAAATAGGTCAAAATCCACCTCGGTCGTCCGAACGCCACGTTAACACACACATAACACCGCGTAGGTATTAGTCACGTGTTACAACTTACAGGACTCGATTCTGACATACGGAGACCGAATTAAGTCCCGGTTGCAAAACTCGCCAACACTTAGGCAAAAATCAAAAAGAGGTCAAACCCGCGCCGATTATCCAAACGCCACGCAAACACATACATAGCAATCACGTGAGGTATTAGACATGCATTAGAACTTACAGGACTCGATTCCGACATATAGAGACCGAGTTAAGTCCTAGTTTGCAAAACTCACCAACACTTAGGCAAAAAGCTAAAAAATAGGTCAAAACCCGCCTCGGTCGTCCGAACGCCACGTAAACACACACATAACACCATTTAGGTATTAGACACGTGTTACAACTTACAGGACTCGATTCCGACATACGTAGACCGAATTAAGTCCCAGTTTGGAAAACTCGCCAACACTTAGGCAAAAAACTGAAAAAGAGGTCAAAAACCGCCTCGATCGTCCAAATGCCATGCAAACACACACACAGCACCGTGTAGGTATTATACACGCGTTAGAACTTACGAGACTCGATTTCGACATACAGAGACCAAGTTAAGTCCTAGTTTGTAAAACTCTCCAACACTTAGGCAAAAAGCCGAAAAATAGGTCAAAATCACCTCGCCGTCTCGAACGACGCACAAACTCACACATAGCACCGTGTAGGTATTAGACACGTGTTACAACTTACGGGACTCGATTCTGACATACGAAGACCGATTTAAGTCCCAGTTTGTAAAACTCGCCAACACTTAGGTAAAAAACTGAAAAATAGGTCAAAACCCGCCTCGGTCGTCTGAATGCCACGCAAACACATATATAGAACCGCGTAGTTATTAGACACGCATTAGAACTTACGGGACTCGATTCCGACATACAGAGACCGAGTTAAGTCCCGGGCTTGTAAAACTCACCAACACTTAGGCAAAAACCAAAACAACAGGTCAAAACCCGCCTCGGTCGTCCGAATGACATGCAAACACACACATAACACCGCGTAGGTATTAGACACGCGTTACAATTTATGGGACTCGATTACGACATACGGAGACCGAGTTAAGTCCCAGTTTGCAAAACTCACCAACACTTAGGCAAAAAGCCAAAAAATAGATCAAAACCCGCCTCGGTCGTTCGAATGCCACGAAAACATACATATAGCACCGCGTAGGTATTAGACACGCGTTAGAACTTACGAGACTCGATTCTGATATACGGAGACCGAGTTAAGTCCCAGTTTGCAAAACTCGCTAACACTTAGGCAAAAAGTCAAAAAACAGGTCAAAACCAGCCTTGGTCGTCCGAACGCCATGCAAACACACACATAGCACTGAGTAGGTATTAGAAACACGTTAGAACATACAGGACTCGATTCCGATATACAGAATCCGAGTTATCGTCCAGTTTTTAAAACTCGCCAACATTTAGGCAAAAAGCCAAAAAATAGGTCAAAACCCGCCTTTAGTACGAGCATACGTAAACACACACTTAACACCGCGTAGGTATTAGTCATGTGTTAAAACTTACGGGACTCGATTCTGACATATGGAGGCCGAATTAAGTCCTAGTTTGCAAAACTCGCCAACACTTAGGCAAAAAACCGAAAAAGAGGTCAAAACCCGCCTCGGTCTTCCAAACGCCATTAAACACACACATAGCACCGCGTAGGTATTAGACACGCGTTACAACTTACAGGACTCAATTTCAAAATACATAGACAGCGTTAAGTCCTAGTTTATAAAACTCGCCAACACTTACGCAAAAAGTCGAAAAAGCAGTCAAAATCACTCCTCGGCCGTCCGAACGCCACACAAACTCACACATAGCACACGTATGTACTAGACACGTGTTAAAACTTATGGGACTCGATTCCGTCATACGGAGACCGAGTTAAGTCCCAGTTTGCAAAACTCGTCAACACTTAGGCAAAAAGGCGAAAAATAGGTCAAAACCCGCCTCGGTCGTCCGAACGCCACGTTAACACACACATAACACCGCGTAGCTATTAGTCACGTGTTACAACTTACGGGACTCGATTCCGACATACGAAGACCAAATTAAGTCCTAGTTTGCAAAACTCGCCAACACTTAGGTAAAAAACGAAAAAAAGAGGTCAAAACCCGCCTTGGTCGTCCGAACGCCACATAAACACACACATAACACCATATAGGTATTAGACACGTGTTACAACTTACGGGACTCGATTCCGACATACGGAGACAGAATTAAGTCCCAGTTTGGAAAACTCGCCAACACTTGGGCAAAAATTTGAAAAAGAGGTCAAAACCCGCCTCGATCCTCCAAATGCCACGCAAACACAAACATAGCACCGCGTAGGTATTAGACACGCGTTAGAACTTATGAGACTCGATTCTGACATACGGAGACCGAGTTAAGTCCCAGTTTGCAAAACTCGCTAACACTTAGGCAAAAAGCCAAAAAATAGGTCAAAACCCGCATCGGTCGTCTGAGCGCGCCACGCAATACGCACATAGAATCAACGTAGTTATTGAGACACGCATTAAAACTTACGGGACTCGATTCTGACATACGGAGACCGAATTAAGTCTCAGTTTGCAAAACTCGCCAACACTTATGCAAAAAACTGAAAAATATGTTAAAACCCGCCTCGATCGTCCAAACGCCACGAAAATACACACATAGCACCGAGTAGGTATTAAAAACATGTTAGAACTTACGGGACTCAATTCCGATATACGAAATCCGAGTTATCGCCCAGTTTTTAAAACTCGCCAACACTTAGGCAAAAAGATAAAAAATAGGTCAAAATCCGCCTCGGTCGTCCGAACGCCACGTTAACACACACATAACACCGCGTAGGTATTAGTCACGTGTTACAACTTACAGGACTCGATTCGACATACACGGAGACCGAATTAAGTCCCGGGCTTGCAAAACTCGCCAACACTTAGGCAAAAAATCAAAAAGAGGTCAAAACCGCATCGATTGTCCAAACGCCACGCAAACACATACATAGCACCGCCAGTGGGTATTAGACATGCATTAGAACTTACAGGACTCGATTCCGACATATAGAGACCGAGTTAAGTCCTAGTTTGCAAAACTCACCAACACTTAGGCAAAAAGCTAAAAAATAGGTCAAAACCCGCCTCGGTCGTCCGAACGCCACGTAAACACACACATAACACCATTTAGGTATTAGACACGTGTTACAACTTACAGGACTCGATTCCGACATACGGAGACCGAATTAAGTCCCAGTTTGGAAAACTCGCCAACACTTAGGCAAAAAACTGAAAAAGAGGTCAAAAACCGCCTCGATCGTCTAAAATGCCATGCAAACACACACACAGCACCGTAGTGTAGGTATTATACACGCGTTAGAACTTACGAGACTCGATTTCGACATACAGAGACCAAGTTAAGTCCTAGTTTGTAAAACTCTCCAACACTTAGGTAAAAAGCCGAAAAATAGGTCAAAAACCGCCTCGGTCGTCTGAACGCCGCACAAACTCACACATAGCACCGTGTAGGTATTAGACACGTGTTACAACTTACGGACTCGATTCGACATATACGAAGACCGATTTAAGTCCCAGTTTGTAAAACTCGCCAACACTTAGGTAAAAAACTGAAAAATAGGTCAAAACCCGCCTCGGTCGTCTGAATGCCACGCAAACACATATATAGAATCGCCAGAGTTATTAGACACGATTAGAACTTACGGGACTCGATTCCACATACGAGACCGAAAGTTAAGTCCCGGCTTGTAAAACTCGCCAACACTTAGGCAAAAAGCCAAAACAACAGGTCAAAACCCGCCTCGGTCGTCCGAATGACATGCAAACACACACATAACACCGCGTAGGTATTAGACACGCGTTACAATTTATGGGACTCGATTACGACATACGGAGACCGAGTTAAGTCCCAGTTTGCAAAACTCACCAACACTTAGGCAAAAAGCCAAAAAATAGATCAAAACCCGCCTCGATCGTTCGAATGCCACGAAAACATACATATAGCACCGCGTAGGTATTAGACACGCGTTAGAACTTACGAGACTCGATTCTGATATACGGAGACCGAGTTAAGTCCCAGTTTGCAAAACTCGCTAACACTTAGGCAAAAAGTCAAAAAACAGGTCAAAACCAGCCTTGGTCGTCCGAACGCAATGCAAACACACACATAGCACTGAGTAGGTATTAGAAACACGTTAGAACATACAGGACTCGATTCCGATATACGTAATCCGAGTTATCGCCCGCTTTTCAAAACTCGCCAACATTTAGGCAAAAGCCAAAAATAGGTCAAAACCCGCTTTGTGAGAGTATCGAACGCCACGTAAACACACACTTAACACCGCTGTAGGTATTAGTCATGTGTTAAAAACTTACGGACTCGATTCTCGACATATGGAGGCCGAATTAAGTCCTAGTTTGCAAAACTCGCCAACACTTAGGCAAAAACCAAAAAGAGGTCAAAACCGCCTCTCGGCCTTCCAAACGCCACGCAAAAACACACACATAGCACCGCCGTAGAGGTATTATTGAACACACGTTACAACTTACAGGACTCAATTTTGACATACATAGACAAAGTAAGTCCTAGTTTATAAAACTCGCCAACACTTACGCAAAAAGTCGAAAAATGGAAGTCAAAACCGAATCCTGGTCGTCCGAACGCCACACAAACTCAAACATAGCACCACAGATGTACTGAACACGCGTGTTAAAACTTATGGGACTCGATTCCGCCATACGGAGACCGAAAGTTAAGTCCCATTTGCAAAACTCACAACACTTAGGCAAAAAGGCTAAAATAGGTCAAAACCCGCCTCGGTCGTCTAAACGCCACGCTAACACACACATAACACCGCGTGAGGTATTAGTCACGTGTTACAACTTACGGGACTCGATTCCACATATCGAAGACCAAATTAAGTCCTAGTTTGCAAAACTCGCCAACACTTAGGTAAAAAACGAAAAAAGAGGTCAAAACCCGCCTTGGTCAGTCCGAACGCCACATAAACACACACATAACACCATATAGGTATTAGACACGTGTTACAACTTACGGGACTCATTCCGACATACGGAGACAGAATTAAGTCCCAGTTTGGAAAACTCGCCAACACTTGGGCAAAAATTTGAAAAAGAGGTCAAAACCCACCTCGATCCTCTAAATGCCACGCAAACACAAAATAGCAATCGCAGAGGCATTAGACACGCGCTAGAACTTATGAGACTCGATTCTCGACATACGGAGACCGAAAGTTAAGTCCCGCTTGCAAAACTCGCTAACACTTAGGCAAAAAGCCAAAAATAGGTCAAAACTCATCGACGGCCGTCTCGAGCGCCACGCAAACACGCACATAGAATCACGTGAAGTTATTAGACACGCATTAAAACTTACGGACTCGATTCTCGACATACGGAGACCGAATTAAGTCTCAGTTGCAAAACTCGCCAACACTTATGCAAAAAAGCGAAAAAATATGTTAAAACCGCCTCGATCGTCCAAACGCCACGAAAACACACACATATAGCACCTAGTAGGTATTAAAACATGTTAGAACTTACGGACTCAATTCCAATATACGAAATCCGAAGTTATCGCCTCAGCTTTTTAAAACTCGCCAACACTTAGGCAAAAAGACAAAAAATAGGTCAAAATCCGCCTCGGTCGTCCGAACGCCACGTTAACACACACATAACACCGCGTAGGTATTAGTCACGTGTTACAACTTACAGGACTCGATTCTGACATACGGAGACGGAATTAAGTCCCAGTTTGCAAAACTCGCCAACACTTAGGCAAAAAATCAAAAAAAGAGGTCAAAACCCGCATCGATTGTCCAAACGACACGCAAACACATACATAGCACCGCGTAGGTATTAGACATGCATTAGAACTTACAGGACTCGATTCCGACATATAGAGACCGAGTTAAGTCCTAGTTTGCAAAACTCACCAACACTTAGGCAAAAAGCTAAAAAATAGGTCAAAACCCGCCTCGGTCGTCCGAACGCCACGTAAACACACACATAACACCATTTAGGTATTAGACACGTGTTACAACTTACGGGACTCGATTTAAACATCGTGAGACCGAATTAAGTCCCGCTTTGGAAAACTCGCCAACACTTAGGCAAAAATCGAAAAAGAGGTCAAAAACGCCTCGATCGTCTAAATGCCATGCAAACACACACACAAAGACTGCAGTAGGTATTATACACGCCAAGTAGAACTTACGAGACTCGATTTACACATAGAGACCAAGTTAAGTCCTAGTTTGTAAAACTCTCCAACACTTAGGCAAAAAGCCGAAAAATAGGTCAAAACCCGCCTCGGTCGTCTGAACGCCGCACAAACTCACACATAGCACCGTGTAGGTATTAGACACGTGTTACAACTTACGGGACTCGATTCGACATACGAAGACCGATTTAAGTCCCAGCTTGTAAAACTCGCCAACACTTAGGTAAAAAAGCTAAAATAGGTCAAAACCCGCCTCTATTCGATCAAATGCCACGCAAAACACATATATAGAATCACTAGAAGTTATTAGACACGCATTAGAACTTACGGACTCGATTCCTACATACGAGACCGAAAGTTAAGTCCCAGTTGTAAAACTTCGCCAACACTTAGGCAAAAACCAAAACAACAGTCAAAACCCGCCTTGGTCGTCCGAATGACATGCAAACACACACATAACACCGCGTAGGTATTAGACACGCGTTATAATTTATGGGACTCGATTACGACATACAGAGACCGAGTTAAGTCCCAGTTTGCAAAACTCACCAACACTTAGGCAAAAAAGCCAAAAATAGATCAAAACCCGCCTCATTGCTCAATGCCACGAAAACATACATATAGCACCGCGTAGGTATTAGACACGCGTTAGAACTTACGAGACTCGATTCTGATATACGAAGACCGAGTTAAGTCCCAGTTTGCAAAACTCGCTAACATTTAGGCAAAAAGTCAAAAAACAGGTCAAAACCAGCCTTGGTCGTCCGAACGCCATGCAAACACACACATAGCACTAAGTAGGTATTAGAAACACGTTAGAACATACAGGACTCGATTCCGATATACAGAATCAGAGTTATCGTCCAGTTTTCAAAACTCGCCAACATTTAGGCAAAAAGCCAAAAAATAGGTCAAAACCCGCCTTAAGAAGTACTGAACGCCATACGTAAACACACACTTAACACCGCTGTAGGTATTAGTCATGTGTTAAAACTTACGGACTCGATTCG
Organism: Panax ginseng; assembly: GCA_020205605.1. Taxonomy (NCBI): domain Eukaryota; kingdom Viridiplantae; phylum Streptophyta; class Magnoliopsida; order Apiales; family Araliaceae; genus Panax; species Panax ginseng. Next base: position 70,606,855 of record CM035128.1, on the reverse strand, counting down.
ACATATGGAGGCCGAATTAAGTCCTAGTTTGCAAAACTCGCCAACACTTAGGCAAAAACCGAAAAGAGGTCAAACCCGCCTCGGCCTTCCAAACGCCACGCAAACACACACATAGCACCGCACAGACGATAGACACGCCACATAACTTACAGGACTCAATTTCGACATACATAGACAAATATTAAGTCCTAGTTTATAAAACTCGCCAACACTTACGCAAAAGTCGAAAAAAACAGTCAAAATGCACTCGATGCGTCCGAACGCCACACAAACTCACACATAGCACCGGCCAGATGTACTGATACACGTGTTAAAACTTATGGGACTCGATTCCGTCATACAGAGACCGAGTTAAGTCCCAGTTTGCAAAACTCGCAACACTTAGGCAAAAAGGCGAAAAATAGGTCAAAACCCGCCTCGGTCGTCCGAACGCCCACGTTAACACACATACATAACACTGCCAGAGGTATTAGTCACGTGTTACAACTTACGGGACTCGATTCCACATACGAAGACCAAATTAAGTCCTAGTTTGCAAAACTCGCCAACACTTTAGTAAAAAACGAAAAAAGAGGTCAAAACCCGCCTTGGTCGTCCGAACGCCACATAAACACACACATAACACCATATAGGTATTAGACACGTGTTACAACTTACGGGACTCGATTCCGACATACGGAGACAGAATTAAGTCCCAGTTTGGAAAACTCACCAACACTTGGGCAAAAATTTGAAAAAGAGGTCAAAACCCGCCTCGATCCTCCAAATGCCACGCAAACACAAACATAGCACCGCGTAGGTATTAGACACGCGTTAGAACTTATGAGACTCGATTCTGACATACGGAGACCGAGTTAAGTCCCAGTTTGCAAAACTCGCTAACACTTAGGCAAAAAGCCAAAAAATAGGTCAAAACCCGCATCGATCGTCTGAGCGCCACGCAAACACGCACATAGAACCGCGTAGTTATTAGACACGCATTAGAACTTATGGGACTCGATTCCGACATACGGAGACCGAGTTAAGTCCCAGTTTGTAAAACTCGCCAACACTTAGGCAAAAAGCCAAAACAACAGATCAAAACCCGCCTCGGTCGTCCGAATGCCATGCAAACACACACATAACACCGCGTAGGTATTAGACATGCATTATAACTTATGGGACTCGATTACGACATACGTAGACCGAGTTAAGTCCCAGTTTGCAAAACTCACCAACACTTAGGCAAAAAGCCAAAAAATAGGTCAAAACCCGCCTCGGTCGTCCGAATCCCACGCAAACACACACATAGTACCGCGTAGGTATTAGACACGCGTTAGAACTTACGAGACTCGATTCTGACATACGGAGACCGAGTTAAGTCCCAGTTTGTAAAACTCGCTAACACTTAGCTAAAAAGCCGAAAAATCGGTCAAAACCAGCCTTGGTCATTCGAACGCCACACAAACACACACATAGCACTGAGTAGGTATTAGAAACACGTTAAAACTGACGGGACTCAATTCCGATATATGAAATCCGAGTTATCGCCTAGTTTTCAAAACTCGCCTTCGTAGTCCGAACGCCACGTAAACACACATATAACACCGCGTAGAATTAGTCACGTGTTACAACTTACGGGATTCGATTCGACATATGGAAGCTTTAATTAAGTCCTAGTTTGCAAAACTCGCCAACACTTAGGCAAAAACCGAAAAAGAGGTCAAAACCGCCTCTCTACGTCCAATGCCATGCAAACACACACATAGCACCGGTAGGTATTAGACACGTTAGAACTTACGAGACTCGATTCGACATACACGGAGACCGAAAGTTAAGTCCTAGTTTGCAAAACTCGCTAACACTTAGGCAAAAAGCCAAAAAATAGGTCAAAACCCGACTCGGTCGTCCGAACGCCACGCAAACACACATATAGCACCGAGTAGGTATGACAAACATGTTAGAACTTACAGGACTCAATTCCGATATACGGAATCTGAGTTATCACCCAGTTTTCAAAACTAGCCAACACTTAGGTAGAAAGCCAAAAAATAGGTCAAAACCTGCCTCGGTCGTCCGAACGCCACGTAAACACACATATAATACCGCGTAGGTATTAGTCACGCAGTTACAACTTACAAGACTCTCGGACGACATACCTGAGACCGGATTAAGTCCCAGTTTACAAAACTCGCCAACACTTAGGTAAAAGGCCGAAAAACAGGTCAAAACCCGCCTCGGTCGTCCGAACGCCACGCAAACACACACATAGCACCGAGTAGGTATTAAAAACATGTTAGAACTTATGGGACTCGATTCCGATATACGAAATTCGAGTTATCGCCCAGTTTTTAAAACTCGCCAATACTTAGGCAAAAAGCCAAAAAATAGGTCAAAACCCGCCTCGGTCGTTCGAACGCCACGTTAACACACACATAACACCGCGTAGGTATTAGTCACGTGTTACAACTTACGGGACTCAATTCCTACATATGGAGACCAAATTAAGTCCCGGCTTGCAAAACTCGCCAACACTTAGGTAAAAACCAAAAAAGAGGTCAAACCCGCCCTCGGTCAGTCCAAACGCCACACAAACACACACATAGCAATCGCTGTAGGTATTAGACATGCATTAGAACTTACAGACTCGATTCTCGACATACAGAGACCGAAAGTTAAGTCCTAGTTTACAAAACTCGCCAACACTTAGGCAAAAAGCCAAAAATAGGTCAAAACCCGCCTTTGGTCGTCCAACGCCACGTAAACACACACATAGCACCGAGTAGGTATTAAAACATGTTAGAACTTATGGGACTCGATTCGAGATACGAAATTCGAAAGTATCGCCTAATTTTTAAAACTCGCCAATACTTAGGCAAAAAAGCCAAAAATAGGTCAAAACCCGCCTCGGTCGTCCAACGCCACGCAAACACACACATATAAGCACCGAGTAGGTATTAAAAACATGTTAGAACTTATGGGACTCGATTCCGATATACGAAATTGAAAGTTATCGCCAGCTTTTAAAACTCGCCAATACTTAGCAAAAAAAAGCCAAAAATAGGTCAAAACCCGCTTTTATCAGTCCGAACGCCATGTTAACACACACATAACACTGCAGAGGTATTAGTCACGTGTTACAACTTACACGGACTCAATTCCTGACATATGGAGACCAAATTAAGTCCCAGCTTTGCAAAACTCGCCAACACTTAGGTAAAAACCAAAAAGAGGTCAAAACCGCCTTTGGCCCAAACGCCACACAAACACACACATAGCACCGCTGTAGGTATTGTACATGCATTAGAACTTACAGGACTCAATTCGACATACAGAGACCGAAGTTAAGTCCTAGTTTACAAAACTCGCCAACACTTAGTAAAAAGCCAAAAATAGGTCAAAACCCGCCTTTGGCCGTCTCGAACGCCACGTAAACACACACATAACACCATATAGGTATTGAACACGTGTTATAACTTACGGACTCGATTCCGCCATACGGAGACCGAATTAAGTCCCAGCTTGGAAAACTCGCCAACACTTAGGCAAAACTCGCTAACACTTAGGCAAAAAGCCAAAAATAGGTCAAAACCAAATTTCTGGTCGTTCAATGCAACGCATACACATACATAACATCGCGTGGGTATTTGACACAGCGTTAGAACTTACGGGACTCAATTCCAATATATGGAATCGAAAGTTATCGCTCGCTTGCAAAAACTCGCTAATGCTTAGGCAAAAAAGTCAAAAAGAGCCCATAACCCGCATCAGCCATCCGAACGCCATGCAAACACACACATAGCACTGCGTAGGTATTAGACACGCGTTACAACTTACGGGACTCAATTCTGACATACAGAGACCAAGTTAAGTCCCAGTTTGCAAAACCCGCTAACAGATAGGCAAAAAGCCAAAAAAGAGGCCAAAACCCGACTCAGCCGTCTGAACGCCACGCAATCACACCCATAGCACCACGTAGGTATTAGACACACGTTACAACTTACAGGACTCGCTTCCGACATACTTAGGGAGACCGAATTATCGCCTAGTTTGCAAAACTCAACCACACTTAGGTAAAAAGACAAAAAATAAGTTAAAACCCGCCTCAGTCGTCTGAACGCCACGCAAACACACACATAGCACCGCGTAGGTATTAGACACGCGTTACAATTTACGGGACTCAATTCTGACATACAGAGACCAAGTTAAGTCCCAGTTTGCAAAACCCGCTAACAGTTAGGCAAAAAGCCAAAAAAGAACCCAAAACCCGACTCGGCCATCTGAATGCCACGTAATCACACCCATAGCACCACGTAGGTATTAGACACACGTTACAACTTACGGGACTCGCTTCCGACATACTTAGGGAGACCGAATTATCGCCTAATTTGCAAAACTCAACAACACTTAGGCAAAAAGCCAAAAAATAAGTTAAAACCCGCCTCAGTCGTCTGAATGCCACGCAAACACACACATAGCACCGCGTAGGTATTAGACACGCGTTAGAACTTATGGGACTCGAGTCCGACATACGGAGACCGAAGTTAAGTCCCAAGCTTGCAAAAAACCCGCTAATAGTTAGAAAAAAAAAAGCCAAAAAGAGCCCAAAACCCGCCTCGGTACCGTCCAACGCACGCAAACACACACATAGCACCGAGTATGTATTAGACACGCGTTAGAACTTACGGGACTCGATTCCAATATACGGAATCTGAGTTATTGCCCAATTTGAAAAACTTTATAACACTTAGGCAAAAAGCCGAAAAATAGGTCAAAACCTGCCTCGGTCGTCCGAAAGCCACACAAACACACACATAGCACCGAGTAGGTATTAGACACGCGTCAGAACTTACATCACTCGATTTCGATATACAAAATCCGAGTTATCGCCAAATTTGTAAAACTCGCCAACACTTAGGTAAAAGGCCGAAAAACAGGTCAAAACCAGCCTCGGTAGTCCGAACACCACGTAAACACACACATAACACCGCATAGGAATTAGTCACGTGTTATAACTTACGGGACTCGATTCTGACATATGGAGGCGAAATTAAGTCCTAGTTTGCAAAACTCGCCAACACTTAGGCAAAAAACCAAAAAAAGAGGTCAAAACCCGCCTCGGTCGTCTGAATGCCACTCAAACACACACATAGCACCGCGTAGGTATTAGACACGCGTTAGAACTTACGAGACTGGATTCTGACTTACGGAGACCGAGTTAAGTCCTAGTTTGCAAAACTCGCTAACACTTAGGCAAAAAGCCGAAAAACAGGTCAAAACACGACTCGGTCGTCCGAACGCCACGCAAACACACAAATAGCACCGAGTAGGTATTAAAAACATGTTAGAACTTACGGGACTCGATTCCGATATACAGAATCTGAGTTATCGCCCAGTTTTCAAAACTCGCCAACACTTAGGCAAAAAGCCAAAAAATAGGTCAAAACCCGCATCGGTCATCCGAATGCCACGTAAACATACACATAATACCGCGTAGGTATTAGTCACGTGTTACAACTTACAAAACTCGATTTCAAAATATGGAGACCGAATTAAGTCCCAGTTTGCAAAACTCGCCAACACTTAGGCAAAAAACTGAAAAAGAGGTCAAAACCCGCCTCGATCGTCCAAACGCCACGCAAACACACACATAGCACCGAGTAGGAATTAAAAACATGTTAGAACTTACGGGACTTGATTTCGATATACGAAATCCGAGTTATCGCCCAGTTTTTAAAACTCTCCAACACTTAGGCAAAAAGCCAAAAAATAGGTCAAAACCCGCCTCGGTCGTCCGAACGCCACGTTAACACACACATAACACCGCGTAGGTATTAGTCACGTGTTACAACTTACGGGACTCGATTCTGACATACGGAGACCAAATTAAGTCCCATTTTGCAAAACTCGCCAACACTTAGGTAAAAAACCAAAAAAAGAGGTCAAAACCCGCCTTGGTCGTCCGAACGCCACGAAAACACACACATAACACCATATAGGTATTAGACACGTGTTACAACTTACGGGACTCGATTCCGACATACGGAGACAGAATTAAGTCCCAGTTTAGAAAACTCGCCAACAATTGGACAAAAAACTGAAAAAGAGGTCAAAACCCGCCTCGATCGTCCAAATGCCCCACAAACACACACATAGCACCGCCAGAGAGATTAGACACACGCGTTAGAACTTACGAGACTCGATTCTCGACATACGGAGACCGAAAGTTAAGTCCCGGCTTTACAAAACTCGCTAACATTTAGGCAAAAGCGTAAAAATAGGTCAAAACCCGCCTCTACGTGCCCGAGCGCCACGCAAACACGCACATAGAACCGCCAGAGTTATTAGACACACATTAGAACTTACGGACTCGATTACGACATACGGAGACCGAGTTAAGTCCCGCTTGTAAACTCGCCAACACTTAGGCAAAAAGCCAAAACAATGATCAAAACCCGCCTACGGTCCGTCAAAAAGCCATGCAAACACACACATAACACCGCTGTGAGGTATTAGGGACACGCAAGTTATAACTTATGGGACTCGATTTACATACGTGAGACCGAAAGTTAAGTCCCGTTTGCAAAACTCACCAACACTAAGACAAAAAGTCAAAAAATAGGTCAAAACCCGCCTCGGTCGTCCGAATGCCACGCAAACACACACATAGCACCGCGTAGGTATTAGACACGCGTTAGAACTTACGTGACTCGATTCTGACATACGGAGACCGAGTTAAGTCCCAATTTGCAAAACTCGTTAACACTTAGGCAAAAAGCCGAAAAACCGATCAAAACCAGCCTTGGTCGTTCGAACGCCACGCAAACAAACACATAGCACTTAGTAGGTATTAGAAACACGTTAGAACTGACGGGACTCGATTCCGATATATGAAATCCGTGCTATCGCCCAGTTTTCAAAACTCGCCAACACTTAGGCAAAAATCCAAAAAATAGGTCAAAACCCGCCTCGGTAGTCCAAACGCCACGTAAACACACATATAACACAGCGTAGAATTAGTCAAATGTTACAACTTACGGGACTCGATTCCGACATATGGAAGTGGAATTAAGTCCTAGTTTCCAAAACTCGCCAACACTTAGGCAAAAACCGAAAAAGAGGTCAAAACCCGCTTCGGTCGTCCGAATGCCACGCAAACACACACATAACACCGAGTAGGTATTAGACACGCATTAGAACTTACGAGACTCGATTCTGAAATACGGAGACCGAGTTAAGTCCTAGTTTGCAAAACTCGCTAACACTTAGGCAAAAAGCCGAAAAATAGGTCAAAACCCGACTCGGTCGTCCGAACGCCACGCAAACACACACATAGCACCGAGTAGGTATGAGAAACATGTTAGAACTTATGGGACTCGATTCCGATATATGGAATTTGAGTTATCGCCCAGTTTTCAAAACTCGCCAACACTTAGGCAAAAAGCCAAAAAATAGGTCAAAACCCGCCTCGGTCGTCCGAACGCGACGTAAATAAACACATAATACCGCGTAGGTATTAGTCACGTGTTACAACTTATGGGACTCGATTCCGACATACGGAGACCAAATTAAGTAACAGTTTGTCAAACTCGCCAACACTTAGGTAAAAAACCAAAAAAAGAGGTCAAAACCAGCCACGGTCGTCCAAACGCCACGCAAACACACACATAGCACCGCGTAGATATTAGACATGCATTAGAACTTACAGGACTCGATTCCGACATACGAAATCTGAGTTATCGCCCAGTTTTTAAAACTCGCCAACACTTCGGCAAAAAGTCAAAAAACAGGTCACAACCCGCCTCGATCGTCCTAACGCCACGCTAACACACACATAACACCAAGATAGGTATTAGTCACGATGTTACAACTTACGGACTCGATTCAGACATACGGAGACCGAATTAAGTCCCGGTTGCAAAACTCGCCAACACTTAGGTAAAAATCAAAAAAGAGGTCAAAACCACTTTGTCAGTCCAAACGCAACGCAAACACACACATAGCACCGCGTAGGTATTAGACATGCATTAGAACTTACAGGACTCGATTTCGACATACAGAGACCAAGTTAAGTCCTAGTTTGCAAAACTCGCCAACACTTAGGCAAAAAACTAAAAAATAGGTCAAAACCCGCCTCGGTCGTCCGAACGCCACGTAAACACACACATAACACCATATAGGTATTAGACACGTGTTACAACTTACGGGACTCGATTCCGACATACGGAGACCGAATTAAGTCCCAGTTTGGAAAACTCGCCAACACTTAGGCAAAAAACTGAAAAAGTGGTCAAAATTCGCATCGATCGTCGAAATACCACGCAAACATACACATAGCACCGTGTAGGTTTTAGACACGCGTTAGAACTTACAGGACTCGATTCCGACATACAGAGATCGAGTTAAGTCCTAGTTTTTAAAACTCGCCAACACTTAGGCAAATAGCCAAAAAATAGGTCAAAACCCACCTCGGTCGTCCGAACGCCACGTTAACACACACATAACACCGCGTAGGTATTAGTCACGTGTTACAACTTACGGGACTCGATTCCGACATACGGAGACCAAATTAAGTCCCAATTTGCAAAACTCGCCAACACTTAGGCAAAAAACCAAAAAAAAGGTCAAAACCCGCCTCGGTCGTCCAAACGCCACGCAAACACACACATAGCACCGCGTAGGTATTAGACATGCATTAGAACTTACAGGACTCAATTCCGACATACAGAGACCGAGTTAAGTCCTAGTTTGCAAAACTCACCAACACTTAGGCAAAAAACCAAAAATTAGGTCAAAACCCGCCTCGGTCATCCGAATGCCACGTAAACACACACATAACAACATATAGGTATTAGACATGTGTTATAACTTACGGCACTCGATTCCGACATACGGAGACCAAATTAAGTCCCAAATTGGAAAACTCGCCAACACTTAGGGAAAAAACTGAAAAAGAGGTCAAAACCCGCCTCGATCGTCCAAATGCCACGCAAACACACACATAGCACCGCGTTGGTATTAGACATGCGTTAGAACTTACGGGACTTGATTCCGACATACAGAGACCGAGTTAAGTCCTAGTTTGCAAAACTCTCCAACACTTAGGCAAAAAGCCAAAAAATAGGTCAAAACCCGCCTCGGTCGTCCGAACGCCACACAAACTCACATATAGCACCGCGTAGGTATTAGATACGTGTTACAACTTACGGGACTCGATTCTGACATACGAAGACCGAATTAAGTCCCAGTTTGTAAAACTCGCCAACACTTAGGTAATAAACCGAAAAATAGGTCAAAACCCGCCTCGGTCGTCTGAATGCCACGCAAACACACACATTGAACCGCGTAGTTATTAGACACACATTAGAACTTACGGGACTTGATTTTGACATACGGAGACCGAGTTAAGTCCCAGGTTGTAAAACTCGTCAACACTTAGGCAAAAAGCCAAAACAACAGGTCAAAACCCGCCTCGGTCGTCTGAATGCCATGTAAACACACACATAACACCGCGTAAGTATTAGACACGCGTTATAACTTATGGGACTCGATTACGACATACGGAGAACGAGTTAAGTCCCAGTTTGCAAAACTCACCAACACTTAGGCAAAAAGACAAAAAATAGGTCAAAACCCGCCTCGGTCGTCCGAATGCAATACAAACACACACATAGCACCGCGTAGGTATTAGAAACGCGTTAGAACTTACGAGACTCGATTATGACATATGGAGACCGAGTTAAGTCCCAGTTTGCAAAACTCGCTAACACTTAGGCAAAAAGCCGAAAAATAGGTCAAAACCAGCCTTGGTCGTCCGAACGCCATGCAAATACACACATAGCACTAAGTAGGTATTAGAAACACGTTAGAACTTACGGGACTCGATTCCGATATACAGAATCCGTGTTATCGCCCAGTTTTCAAAACTCGCCAACACTTAGGCAAAAGCCAAAAAATAGGTCAAAACCCGCCTCGGTAGTCCGAACGCCACGTAAACACACACATAACACCGCGTAGGAATTAGTCACGTGTTACAACTTACGGGACTCGATTTCGACATATGGAGGGGGAATTAAGTCCTAGTTTGCAAAACTCGCCAACACTTAGGCAAAAAACCGAAAAAACAGGTCAAAACCCGCCTCGGTCGTTCGAATGCCATGCAAACACACACATAACACTGCGTAGGTATTAGACACGCATTAGAACTTACGAGACTCGATTCTGACATACGGAGACCGAGTTAAGTCCTAGTTTGCAAAACTCGCTAACACTTAGGCAAAAAGCCGAAAAACATGTCAAAACCCGTCTCGGTCGTCCGAATGCCACACAAACACACACATAGCACCGAGTAGGTATTAGAAACATTTTAGAACTTACGGGACTCAATTCCGATATACGGAATCTGAGTTATCGACCAGTTTTCAAAACTCGCCAACACTTAGGCAAAAAGCCAAAAAATAGGTCAAAACCCAACTCGGTCGTCCGAACGCCACGTAAACACACACATAATACCGCGTAGGTATTAGTCACATATTACAACTTACGAGACTCGATTTCAACATACGGAGACCGAATTAAGTCCCAGTTTGCAAAACTCGCAAACACTTAGGCAAAAAACTGAAAAAGAGGTCAAAACCCGCCTCGATCATCCAAACGCCACGCAAACACACACATAGCACCGAGTAGGTATTAAAAATATGTTATAACATAAGGGACTCAATTCTGATATACGAAATCCGAGTTATCGCCCAGTTTTTAAAACTCGCCAACACTTAGGCAAAAAGCCAAAAAATAGGTCAAAACACGCCTCGGTCGTCCGAACGCCACGTTAACACACACATAACACCGCGTAGGTATTAGTCACGTGTTACAACTTACGGGACTCGATTCCGACATACGGAGACCGAATTAAGTCCCAGTTTGCAAAATTCGCCAACACTTAGGTAAAAAACCAAAAAAAGAGGTTAAAACCCACCTCGGTCGTCCAAACGCCACGCAAACACACACATAGCATCGCGTAGGTATTAAACATGCATTAGAACTTACAGGACTCGATTCCGACATACAGAGACCAAGTTAAGTCCTAGTTTGCAAAACTCGCCAACACTTAGGCAAAAAGCCAAAAAATAGGTCAAAACACGCCTCGGTCGTCCGAATGCCACGTAAACACACACATAACACCATATAGGTATTAGACACGTGTTACAACTTACGGGACTCGATTCTGACATACGGATACCGAATTAAGTTCCAGTTTGGAAAACTCGCCAACACTTAGGCAAAAAGCCGAAAAATAGGTCAAAACCCGCCTCAGTCGTCCGAACGCCGCACAAACTCACACATAGCACCGCGTAGGTATTAGACACGTGTTACAACTTACGGGACTCGATTCTAACATACGAAGACCGATTTAAGTCCCAGTTTTCAAAACTCGCCGACACATAGGTAAAAGCCAAAAAATAGGTCAAAACCCGCCTCGGTAGTCCGAACGCCACGTCAACACACACATAACACCGCATAGGAATTAGTCACGTGTTACAACTTACGGGACTCGATTCCGACATATGGAGGGTGAATTAAGTCCTAGTTTGCAAAACTCGCCAACACTTAGGCAAAAAGCCAAAAAATAGGTCAAAACCCGCCTCGGTCGTCCGAATGCCATGCAAACACACACATAGCACCGCGTAGGTATTAGACACGCGTTAGAATTTACGAGACTCGATTCTGACATACGGAGACCGAGTTAAGTCCCAGTTTGCAAAACTCGCTAACACTTAGGTAAAAAGCCGAAAAACTGATCAAAATCAGCCTTGGTCGTCCGAATGCCACGCAAATACACATATAACACTGAGTAGGTATTAGAAATAGGTTAGAACTTACGGGACTCGATTTCGATATACGGAATCCGAGTTATCGCCCAGTTTTCAAAACTCGCCAACACTTAGGCAAAAAGCCAAAAAATAGGTCAAAACCCGCCTCAGTAGTCCGAACGCCACGTAAACACACATATAACACCGCGTAGGACTTAGTCACGTGTTACAACTTACGGGACTCGATTCCCACATATGGAAGCGGAATTAAGTCCTAGTTTGCAATCGCCAACACTTAGGCAAAAAACTGAAAAAGAGGTCAAAACTCGCCACGATCGTCCAAAAGCCACGCAAACACACACATAGCACCGAGTAGGTATTAAAAACATGTTAAAACTTACGGGACTCGATTCCGATATACGAAATCTGAGTTATCGCCCAGTTTTTAAAACTCGCCAACACTTAGGCAAAAAGCCAAAAAATAGGTCAAAACCTGCCTCGGTCGTCCGAACGCCACGTAAACACACACATAATACCGTGTAGGTATTAGTCACGTGTTACAACTTACGAGACTCAATTTCGATATACGGAGACCGAATTAAGTCCTAGTTTGCAAAACTCGCCAACACTTATGCAAAAAACTGAAAAAGAGGTCAAAACTCGCCTCGATCGTCCAAACGCCACGCAAACACACACATAGTACTGAGTAGGTATTAAAAACATGTTAGAACTTACAGGACTCGATTCCGATATACGAAATCCGAGTTATCGCCCAGTTTTTAAAACTCGCCAACACTTAGGCAAAAAGGCAAAAAATAGGTCAAAACCCGCCTCGGTCGTCCGAACGCCACGCAAACACACACATAGCACTGAGTAGGTATTAAAAACATGTTAGAACTTACGGGACTCGATTCCGATATACGAAATTCGAGTTATCGCCTAGTTTTTAAAACTCGCCAACATATAGGCAAAAAGCCAAAAAATAGGTCAAAACCCGCCTCGGTCGTCCGAACGCCACGTTAACACACACATAACACCGCGTAGGTATTAGTCACGTGTTACAACTTACGGGACTCGATTCCGACATACGGAGACCAAATTAAGTCCCAGTTTGCCAAACTCGCCAACACTTAGGTAAAAAACCAAAAAAAGAGGTCAAAACCCGCCTCGGTCGTCCAAACGCCACGCAAATACACACATAGCACCGCGTAGGTATTAGACATGCATTAGAACTTACAGGACTCGATTCCGACATACAGAGACCAAGTTAAGTCCTAGTTTGCAAAACTCGCCAACACTTAGGCAAAAAGCCAAAAAATAGGTCAAAACCACCTTTCGGTAAATCCGAACGCCACGTAAACACACACATAACACCATATCGGGTATTAGACACCGTGTTACAACTTACGGACTCGATTCGACATACGGATACTCGAATTAAGTCCCGCTTGGAAAACTCGCCAAAGACTTGGGCAAAAATCGAAAAAGAGGTCAAAACCCGCCTCGATCGTCCAAATGGCACGCAAACACACACATAGCACCGCGTAGGTATTAGACACGCGTTAGAACTTACGGGACTCGATTACGACATAAAGAGACCGAGTTAAGTCCTAGTTTGCAAAACTCTCCAACACTTAGGCAAAAAGCCGAAAAATAGGTCAAAACCCGCCTCGGTCGTCCGAACGCCGCACAAACTCACACATAGCACCGCGCAGGTATTAGATACGTGTTACAACTTACGGGACTCGATTCTGACATACGAAGACCGATTTAAGTCCCAGTTTGCAAAACTCGCCAACACTTAGGCAAAAAGCCAAAAAATAGGTCAAAACCCGCCTCGGTCGTCTAAACGCCACACAAACACACACATAGAACCGCGTAGTTATTAGACACGTATTAGAACTTACGGGACTCGATTCCGACATACGAAGACCGAGTTAAGTCCCAGTTTGTAAAACTTGCCAACACTTAGGCAAAAAGCTAAAATAACAGATCAAACCCCGCCTCGGTCGTCCGAATTCCATGCAAACACACACATAACACCGTGTAGGTATTAGACACGCGTTATAACTTATGGGACTCGATTACGACATACGGAGAGCGAGTTAAGTCCTAGTTTGCAAAACTCACCAACACTTAGGCAAAAAGCCAAAAAATAAGTCAAAACCCGCCTCGGTCCTCCGAATGCCACACAAACACACACATAGCACCGCGTAGGTATTAGACACGCGTTAGAACTTAAGAGACTCGATTATGACATACGGAGACCGAGTTAAGTCCCAGTTCGCAAAACTCGCTAACACTTAGGCAAAAATTCGAAAAACAGGTCAAAACCAGCCTTGGTCGTCTGAACGCCATGCAAACACACACATAACACTGAGTAGGTATTAGAAACACGTTAGAACTGACGGGACTCGATTCCGATATACGAAATCCGAGTTATCGCCCAGTTTTCAAAACTCGCCAACACTTAGGCAAAAAGCCAAAAAATAGGTCAAATCCCGCCTCGGTAGTCCGAACACCACGTAAATACACATATAACACCGCGTAGGAATTAGTCACGTGTTACAACTTACGGGACTCGATTCTCACATATGAATGCGGAATTAAGTCCTAGTTGGCAAAACTCGCCAACACTTAGGTAAAAACCAAAAAAAGAGGTCAAAACCCGCCTCGGTCTTCCAAACGCCACGCAAACACACACATAGCATCACGTAGGTATTAGACACGTGTTAGAACTTACAGGACTCGATTCCGACATACAGAGACCGCGTTAAGTCCTAGTTTACAAAACTCGCCAACACTTAGGCAAAAAGTCGAAAAATAGGTCAAAACCCGCCTCGGTCGTCTGAGCGCCACGCAAACAAGCACATAGAACCGCGTAGTTATTAGACACGCATTAGAACTTACGAGACTCGATTCCGACATATGGAGGCGGAATTAAGTCCTAGTTAGCAAAACTCGCCAATACTTAGGCAAAAAACCGAAAAAAGAGGTCAAAACCCGCCTCGGTCGTCCGAATGCAACGCAAACACACACATAGCACCGGATAGGTATTACACACGCGTTAGAACTTATGAGACACGATTCTGACATACGGAGACCGAGTTAAGTCCTAATTTGCAAAATTCGCTAACACTTAGGCAAAAAGCTAAAAAATAGGTCAAAACCCGACTCGGTCGTCCGAATGCCACACAAACACACACATAGCACCGAGTAGGTATTAGAAACATGTTAGAACTTACGGGACTCGATTCCGATATACGAAATCTGAGTTATTGCCCAATTTTCAAAACTCGCCAACACTTAGGCAAAAAAGTCAAAAAATAGGTCAAAACCCGCCTTGGTCATCCGAACGCCACGTAAACACACACACAATACCGCGTAGGTATTAGTCACGTATTACAACTTACGAGACTCGATTTTGACATACGGAGACCGGATTAAGTCCCAGTTTGAAAAACTCGCCAACACTTAGGTGAAAGGCCGAAAAACAGGTCAAAACCCACCTCGGTCGTCCGAACGCCACGCAAACACACACATAGCACCGAGTAGGTATTAAAAACATGTTAGAACTTACGGGACTCGATTCCGAAATACGAAATTTGAGTTATCGCCCAGTTTTTAAAACTCGCCAACACTTAGGCAAAAAGCCAAAAAATAGGTCAAAACCCGCCTCGGTCGTCCGAACGCCACGTTAACACACACATAACACCGCGTAGGTATTAGTCACGTGTTACAACTTACGGGACTCGATTCCGACATACGGAGACCAAATTAAGTCCCAGTTTACCAAACTCGCCAACACTTAGGTAAAAAACCAAAAAAAGAGGTCAAAACCCGCCTCGGTCGTCCAAACGCCACGTAAATACACACATAGCACCGCGTAGGTATTAGACATGTATTAGAACTTACAGGACTCGATTCCGACATACAGAGACCGAGTTAAGTCCTAGTTTGCAAAACACGCCAACACTTAGAGAAAAAACCAAAAAATAGGTCAAAACCCGCCTCGGTCGTCCGAACGCCACGTAAACACACACATGACACCATACTGGTATTAGACACGTGTTACAACTTACGGGACTCGATTCCGACATACGGAGACCGAATTAAGCCCCAGTTTGGAAAACTCGCCAACACTTGGGCAAAAAACTAAAAAAGAGGTCAAAACCCGCCTCGATCGTCCAAATGCCACGCAAACACACACATAGCACCGCGTAGGTATTAGACACGCGTTAGAACTTACTGGACTCGATTCCGACATACTGAGACTGAGTTAAGTCCTAGTTTGCAAAACTCTCCAACACTTAGGCAAAAAGCCAAAAAATAGGTCAAAACCCGCCTCGGTCGTCCGAATGCCGCACAAACTCACACATAGCACCGCGTAGGTATTAGACACGTGTTACAACTTACGGGACTCGATTTTGACATACGGAGACCGAGTTAAGTCCCAGTTTGTAAAACTTGCCAACACTTCGGCAAAAAGCTAAAACAACAGATCAAAACCCGCCTCGGTTGTCCGAATGCCATGCAAACACACACATAACACCGTGTAGGTATTAGACACGCGTTATAACTTATGGGACTCGATTACGACATACGGAGTGCGAGTTAAGTCCCAGTTTGCAAAACTCACCAACACTTAGGCAAAAAGCCAAAAAACAAGTCAAAACCCGCCTCGGTCGTCCGAATGCCACGCAAACACACACATAGCACCGCGTAGGTATTAGACACGCGTTAGAACTTACGAGACTCGATTATGAAATACGGAGACCGAGTTAAGTCCCAGTTTACAAAACTCGCTAACACTTAGGCAAAAAGCCGAAAAACAGGTCAAAACCAGCCTTGGTCGTCTGAACGCCACGCAAACACACAAATACAACTGAGTAGGTATTAGAAATACGTTAGAACTTACGGGACTCGATTTCGACATACGAAATCCGAGTTATCGCCTAGTTTTCAAAACTCGCCAACACTTAGGCAAAAAGCCAAAAAATAGGTCAAATCCCGCCTCGGTAATCCGAACGCCACGTAAATACACACATAACATCGCGTAGGAATTAGTCACGTGTTACAACTTACGGGACTCGATTCCGACATATGGAGGCGGAATTAAGTCCTAGTTAGCAAAACTCGCCAATACTTAGGAAAAAAACCGAAAAAAGAGGTCAAAACCCGCCTCGGTCGTCCGAATGCCACGCAAACAAACACATAGCACCGGATAGGTATTAGACACGCGTTAGAACTTACGAGACTCGATTCTGACATATGGAGACCGAGTTAAGTCCTAGTTTGCAAAAATTGCTAACACTTAGGCAAAAAGCTGAAAAACAGGTCAAAACCCGACTCGGTCGTCCGAATGCCACGCAAACACACACATAGCACCGAGTAGGTATTAGAAACATGTTAGAACTTACGGGACTCGATTCCGATATACGGAATCTGAGTTATCGCCTAGTTTTCAAAACTCGCCAACACTTAGGCAAAAAGTCAAAAAATAGGTCAAAACCAGCCTCGGTCATTCGAACGCCACGTAAACACACACATAATACCGCGTAGGTATTAGTCACGTGTTACAACTTACGGGACTCGATTCCGACATACGGAGACCGAATTAAGTCTCAGTTTGCAAAACTCGCCAACACTTATGCAAAAAACTGAAAAATATGTTAAAACCCGCCTCGATCGTCCAAACGCCACGCAAACACACACATAGCACCGAGTAGGTATTAAAAACATGTTAGAACTTACGGGACTCGATTCCGATATACGAAATCCGAGTTATCGCCCAGTTTTTAAAACTCGCCAACACTTAGGCAAAAAGAAAAAAAATAGGTCAAAATCCGCCTCGGTCGTCCGAATGCCACGTTAACACACACATAACACCGCGTAGGTATTAGTCACGTGTTACAACTTACGGGACTCGATTCCGACATACGGAGACCGAATTAAGTCCCAGTTTGCAAAACTCGCCAACACTTAGGCAAAAAACCAAAAAAAGAGGTCAAAACCCGCATCAATTGTCCAAACGCCACGCATACACATACATAGCACCACGTAGGTATTAGACATGCATTAGAACTTACAGGACTCGATTCCGACATACAGAGACCGAGTT
This sequence comes from Panax ginseng, assembly GCA_020205605.1. Taxonomy (NCBI): domain Eukaryota; kingdom Viridiplantae; phylum Streptophyta; class Magnoliopsida; order Apiales; family Araliaceae; genus Panax; species Panax ginseng. Next base: position 70,588,945 of record CM035128.1, on the reverse strand, counting down.
AAGTCCTAGTTTGCAAAACTCACCAACACTTAGGCAAAAAGCCAAAAAATAGGTCAAAACCCGCCTCGGTCGTCCGAACGCCACGTAAACACACACCTAATACCATATAGGTATTAGACACGTGTTACAACTTACGGGACTCGATTCCAACATACGGAGACCGAATTAAGTCCCAGTTTGGAAAACTCGCCAACACTTAGTCAAAAAACTGAAAAAGAGGTCAAAACCCGCCTCGATCGTCCAAATGCCACGCAAACACACACACAGCACCGTGTAGGTATTATACACGCGTTAGAACTTACGAGATTCAATTTCGACATACAGAGACCAAGTTAAGTCCTAGTTTGTAAAACTCTCCAACACTTAGGCGAAAAGCCAAAAAATAGGTCAAAACCCGCCTCGGTCGTCCGAACGCCGTACAAACTCACACATAGCACCGTGTAGGTATTAGACACGTGTTACAACTTACGGGACTCGATTCGGACATACGAAGACCGATTTAAGTCCCAATTTGTAAAACTCGCCAACACTTAGGTAAAAAACTAAAAAATAGGTCAAAACCCGCCTCGGTCGTCTGAATGCCACGCAAACACACACATAGAACCGCGTAGTTATTAGACACGCATTAGAACTTACGGGATTCGATTCCGACATACAGAGACCGAGTTAAGTCCCAGTTTGTAAAACTCGCCAATACTTAGGCAAAAAGCCAAAACAACAGGTCAAAACCCGCCTCGGTCATCCGAATGACATGCAAACACACACATAACACCGCGTAGGTATTAGACACGCGTTACAATTTATGGGACTCGATTACGACATACGGAGACCGAGTTAAGTCCCAGTTTGCAAAACTCACCAACACTTAGGCAAAAAGCCAAAAAATAGGTCAAAACCCGCCTCGGTCGTCCGAATGCCACGAAAACATACACATAGCACCGCGTAGGTATTAGACACGCGTTAGAACTTACGAGACTCGATTCTGACATACGGAGACCGAGTTAAGTCCCAGTTTGCAAAACTCGCTAACACTTAGGCAAAAAGTCAAAAAACAGGTCAAAACCAGCCTTGGTCGTCCGAACGCCATGCAAACACACACATAGCACTGAGTAGGTATTAGAAACACGTTAGAACATACAGGACTCGATTCCGATATACAGAATCTGAGTTATCGTTCAGTTTTCAAAACTCGCCAACATTTAAGGAAAAAGCCAAAAAATAGGTCAAAACCTGCTTCGGTAGTCCGAACGCCACGTAAACACACACCTAACACCGCGTAGGTATTAGTCATGTGTTAAAACAAACGGGACTCGATTCCCACATATGGAGCCCGAATTAAGCCCTAGTTTGCAAAACTCGCCAACACTTAGGCAAAAAACCGAAAAAAGAGGTCAAAACCCGCCTTGGTCTTCCAAACGCCACGCAAACACACACATAGCACCGCGTAGGTATTAGACACGCGTTAGAACTTACAGGACTCGATTCCGACATACAGAGACCGCGTTAAGTCCTAGTTTACAAAACTCGCCAACACTTACGCAAAAAGTCGAAAAACAGGTCAAAACCCACCTCGGTCGTCCGAACGCCACACAAACTCACACATAGCACCGCGTATGTACTAGACACGTGTTAAAACTTACGAGACTCGATTTCGTCATACGGAGACCGAGTTAAGTCCCAGTTTGCAAAACTTGCCAATACTTAGGTAAAAAGCTGAAAAATAGGTCTATACCCGCCTCGGTCGTCCGAACGCCATGCAAACACACACATAACACCGCGTAGGTATTAAACACGTGTTAGAACTTACAGGACTCTATTCTGACATACGGAGACTGAGTTAAGTCCCAGTTTGCAAAACATGCCAATACTTAGGCAAAAAGCCGAAAAATAAGTCAAAACCCGCCTCGGTCATCCGAACACCACGCAGATGCACACATAGCACCGAGTAGGTTTAGGACAAGCGTTAGAACTTACGGGACTCAATTACGATATACGAAATCCGAGTTATTGCCCAGTTTGCAAAACTCGCCAACACTTAGGCAAAAAGGCGAAAAATAGGTCAAAACCCGCCTCGGTCGTCCGAACGCCACGTTAACACACACATAACACCGCGTAGGTATTAGTCACGTGTTATAACTTACGGGACTCGATTCCGACATACGAAGACCAAATTAAGTCCTAGTTTGCAAAACTCGCCAACACTTAGGTAAAAAACCAAAAAAAGAGGTCAAAACCCGCCTTGGTCGTCCGAACGCCACGTAAACACACACATAACACCATATAGGTATTAGACACGTGTTACAACTTACGGGACTCGATTCCGACATACAGAGACAGAATTAAGTCCCAGTTTGGAAAACTCGCCAACACTTGGGTAAAAAATTGAAAAAGAGGTCAAAACCCGCCTCGATTGTCCAAATACCACGCAAACACACACGTAGCACCGCGTAGGTATTAGACATGCGTTAGAACTTATGAGACTCGATTCTGACATACGGAGACCGAGTTAAGTCCCAGTTTGCAAAACTCGCCAACACTTAGGCAAAAAGCCAAAAAATAGGTCAAAACCCGCCTCGGTCGTCTGAGCGTCACGCAAACACGCACATAGAACCGCGTAGTTATTAGACACACATTAGAATTTACAGGACTCGATTCTGACATACGGATATCGAGTTAAGTCCCCATTTGTAAAACTCGCCAACACATAGGCAAAAAGCCAAAATAACAGATCAAAACCCGCCTCGGTCGTCCGAATGCCATGCAAACACACACATAACACCGCGTAGGTATTAGACACGCGTTATAACTTATGGGACTCGATTACGACATACGTAGACCGAGTTAAGTCCCAGTTTGCAAAAATCACCAACACTTGGGCAAAAAGCCAAAAAATAGGTCAAAACCCGCCTCGGTCGTCCGAATGCCACGCAAACACACACATAGCACCGCGTAGGTATTAAACACGCGTTAGAACTTACGAGACTCGATTCTGACATACGAAAACCGAGTTAAGTCCCAGTTTGTAAAACTCGCTAACACTTAGGCAAAAAACCGAAAAATCGGTCAAAACCAGCCTTGGTCGTTCGAACGCCACGCAAACACTTAGGCAAAAAGCTGAAAAACAGGTCAAAACCCGACTCGGTCGTTCGAATGCCACACAAACACACACATAGCACCGAGTAGGTATTAGAAACATGTTAGAACTTGCGGGACTCAATTCCGATATACGGAATCTGAGTTATCGCCTAGTTTTCAAAACACGCCAACACTTAGGCAAAAAGCCAAAAAATAGGTCAAAACCCGCCTCGGTCGTCCAAATGCCACGTAAACACACACACAATACCGCGTAGGTATTAGTCACGTATTACAACTTACGAGACTCGATTTTGACATACGGAGACCGGATTAAGTCCCAGTTTGCAAAACTCGCCAACACTTAGGTAAAAGGCCGAAAACAGGTCAAAACCCGCCTCGGTCGCCCGAACGCCACGCAAACACACACATAGCACCGAGTAGGTATTAAAAACATGTTAGAACTTACGGGACTCGATTCCGAAATACGAAATTCGAGTTATCGCCCAGTTTTTAAAACTCGCCAACACTTTGGCAAAAAGCCAAAAAATAGGTCAAAACCCGCCTCGGTCGTCCGAACGCCACGTTAACACACACATAACACCGCGTAGGTATTAGTCACGTGTTACAACTTACGGGACTCAATTCCGACATACGGAGACCAAATTAAGTCCCAGTTTACCAAACTCGCCAACACTTAGGTAAAAAACCAAAAAAAGAGGTCAAAACCCGCCTCGGTCGTCAAAACGCCACACAAATACATATATAGCACCGCGTAGGTATTAGACATGCATTAGAATTTACAGGACTCGATTCCGACATACAGAGAGCGAGCTAAGTCCTAGTTTGCAAAACACGCCAACACTTAGGCAAAAAGCCAAAAAATAGGTCAAAACCCGCCTCGGTCGTCCGAACGCCACGTAAACACACACATAACACCATACTGGTATTAGACACGTGTTACAACTTACGGGACTCGATTCCGACATACGGAAACCGAATTAAGTTCCAGTTTGGAAAACTCGCCATCACTTGGGCAAAAAACTGAAAAAGAGGTCAAAACCCGCCTCGATCGTCCAAATGCCACGCAAACACACACATAGCACCGCGTAGGTATTAGACACGCGTTAGAACTTACGGGACTCGATTCCGACATACAGAGACCGAGTTAACTCCTAGTTTGCAAAACTATCCAACACTTAGGCAAAAAGCCAAAAAATAGGTCAAAACCCGCCTCGGTCGTCCGAACGCCGCACAAACTCACACGTAGCACCGCGTAGGTATTAGACACGTGTTACAACTTACGGGACTCGATTCTGACATACGAAGACCGATTTAAGTCCCAGTTTGTAAAACACTCCAACACTTAGGTAAAAAACCGAAAAATAGGTCAAAACCCGCCTCGGTCGTCTGAACGCCACACAAACACACACATAGAACCGCGTAGTTATTAGACACGCATTAGAACTTACAAGACTCGATTTCGACATACGAAGACCGAGTTAAGTCCCAGTTTGTAAAACTTGTCAACACTTAGGCAAAAAGCTAAAACAACAGAACAAAACCCGCCTCGGTCGTCCGAATACCATGCAAACACACACATAACACTGTGTAGGTATTAGACACGCGTTATAACTTATGGGACTCGATTATGACATACGGAGACCGAGTTAAGTCCCAGTTTACAAAACTTGCTAACATTTAGGCAAAAAGCCGAAAAACAGGTCAAAACCAGCCTTGGTAGTCTGAACGCCACGCAAACACACACATAGCACTGAGTAGGTATTAGAAATACGTTAGAACTTACGGGACTCGATTTCGATATACGGAATCCGAGTTATCGTCTAGTTTTCAAAACTCGCCAACACTTAGGCAAAAAGCCAAAAAATAGGTCAAATCCCGTCTCGGTAGTTCGAACGCCACGTAAATACACACATAACACCGCGTAGGAATTAGTCACGTGTTACAACTTACGGGACTTGATTCCGACATATAGAGGCGGAATTAAGTCCTAGTTAGCAAAACTCGTCAATACTTAGGCAAAAAACCGAAAAAAGAGGTCAAAACCCGCCTCGGTCGTCCGAATGCCACGCAAACAAACACATAGCACCGGATAGGTATTAGACACGCGTTAGAGCTTACGAGACTCGATTCTGACATACGGAGACCGAGTTAAGTCCTAGTTTGCAAAATTCGCTAACACTTAGGCAAAAAGCTGAAAAACAGGTCAAAACCCGACTCGGTCGTCCGAATGCCACGCAAACACACACATAGCACCGAGTAAGTATTAGAAACATGTTAGAACTTACGGGACTCGATTCCGATATACGGAATCTGAGTTATCGCCCAGTTTTCAAAACTCGCCAATACTTAGGCAAAAAGCCAAAAAATAGGTCAAAACCAGCCTCGGTCGTCCGAACGCCACGTAAAAACACACATAATACCGCGTAGGTATTGGTCACGTGTTATAACTTACGAGATTCAATTCCGACATACGGAGACCGAATTAAGTCCTAGTTTGGAAAACTCGCCAACACTTAAGCAAAAAACTGAAAAAGAGGTCAAAACCCGCCTCGATCGTCCAAATGCCACACAAACACACTCACAGCACCGTGTAGGTATTATACACGCGTTAGAACTTACGGGACTCGATTTCAACATACAGAGACCAAGTTAAGTCCTAGTTTGTAAAACTCTCCAACACTTAGGCAAAAAGCCGAAAAATAGGTCAAAACCCGCCTCGGTCGTCCGAACGCCGCACAAACTCACACATAGCACCGCGTAGGTATTAGACACGTGTTACAACTTACGGACTCGATTCGGACATCGAAGACCGATTTAAGTCCCGGGGCCAGTAAAACTCGCCAACGCTTTAGGTAAAAAAATCGAAAAATAGGTCAAAACCCGCCTCGGTCATCCGAATGCCACGCAAACACACACATAGAACCGCGTGAAGTTTAGACACGTGATTAGAACTTACGGGACTCGATTCCGACATCTGAGACCAAGTTAAGTCCCAGCTTGTAAACTCGCCAACACTTAGGCAAAAAGCCAAAACAACAGTCAAAACCCTTTCGGTCGTCCGAATGACATGCAAACACACACATAACACCGCGTGGGGTATTAGACACGCGTTACAATTTATGGGACTGACATTACGACATACGGAGACCGAGTTAAGTCCCGGTTTAAAAACTCACCAACACTTAGGCAAAAAAGCCAAAAATAGGTCAAAACCAAATTTCGGTCGTCCAATGCCATGCAAACACACACATAGCACCACGTAGGAATTAGAAACGCGTTAGAACTTACGAGACTCGATTCTGACATACGGAGACCGAGTTAAGTCCCAGTTTGCAAAACTCGCTAACACTTAAGCAAAAAGTCAAAAAACAGGTCAAAACCAGCCTTGGTCGTCCGAACGCCATGCAAACACACACATAGCACTAAGTAGGTATTAGAAACATGTTAGAACATACATGACTCGATTTCGATATACAGAATCCGAGTTATCGTCCAATTTTCAAAACTCGCCAACATTTAGGCAAAAAGCCAAAAAATAGGTCAAAACCCGCTTCGGTAGTCCGAACTCCACGTAAACACACACTTAACACCGCGTAGGTATTAGTCATGTGTTAAAACTTACGGGACTCGATTCCGACATATGGAGGCCGAATTAAGTCCTAGTTTGCAAAATTCGCCAACACTTAGGCAAAAAACCGAAAAAAGAGGTCAAAACCCCCTCGGTCTTCCAAACGCCATGCAAACACACACATAGCACCGCGTAGGTATTAGACACGCGTTAGAACTTACAGGACTCGATTCCGACATACAGAGACCGCGTTAAGTCCTAGTTTACAAAACTCGCCAACACTTACGCAAAAAGTCGAAAAATAGGTCAAAACCCACCTCGGTCGTCCGAACGCCACACAAACTCACACATAGCACCACGTATGTACTAGACACGTGTTAAAACTTACGGAATCGATTCCGTCATACGGAGACCGAGTTAAGTCCCAGTTTGCAAAACTCGCCAATACTTAGGTAAAAAGCTGAAAAATAGGCCAAAACCCGCCTCGGTCGTCCGAACGCCATGCAAACACACACATAGCACCGCGTAGGTATTAAACACGTGTTAGAACTTACAGGACTCTATTCTGACATACGGAGACTGAGTTACGTCCCAGTTTGCAAAACTTGCCAATACTTACGCACAAAGCCGAAAAATAAGTCAAAACCCGCCTCGGTCATCCGAACACCACGCAGATGCACACATAGCACCGAGTAGGTTTTAGACAAGCGTTAGAACTTACAGGACTCAATTACGATATACGAAATCCGAGTTATCGCCCAGTTTACAAAACTCGCCAACACTTAGGCAAAAAGGCGAAAAATAGGTCAAAACCCGCCTCGGTCGTCCGAACGCCACGTTAACACACACATAACACCGCGTAGGTATTAGTCACGTGTTACAACTTACGGGACTCGATTCCGATATACGAAGACCAAATTAAGTCCTAGTTTGCAAAACTCGCCAACACTTAGGTAAAAAACCAAAAAAAGAGGTCAAAACCCTCCTTGGTCGTCCGAACGCCACGTAAACACACACATAACACCATATAGGTATTAGAAACGTGTTACAACTTACGGGACTCGATTCCGACATACGGACACAGAATTAAGTCCCAGTTTGGAATACTCGCCAACACTTGGGCAAAAAATTGAAAAAGAGGTCAAAACCCGCCTCGATCGTCCAAATGCCACGCAAACACACACATAGCACCGCGTAGGTATTAGACACGCGTTAGAACTTATGAGACTCGATTCGACATACGAGAGACCGAAGTTAAGTCCCGCTTGAAAAAACTCATTAACACTAAGGCAAAAAGCCGAAAAATAGGTCAAAACCCGCCTCGGCCGTCTGAGCGCCACGCAAACACGCACATAGAACCGTGTAGTTATTAGACACGCATTAGAACTTACGGGACTCGATTCCGACATACGGAGACCGAGTTAAGTCCCAGTTTGTAAAACTCGCCAACACTTAGGCAAAAAGCCAAAATAACAAATCAAAACCTGCCTCGGTCATCCGAATGCCATGCAAACACACACATAACACCGCGTAGGTATTAGACATGCGTTATAACTTATGGGACTCGATTACGACATACGTAGACTGAGTTAAGTCCCAGTTTGCAAAACTCACCAATACTTAGGCAAAAAGCCAAAAAATAGGTCAAAACCCGCCTCGGTCGTCCGAATGCCACGCAAACACACACATAGCACCGCGTAGGTATTAGACATGCGTTAGAACTTACGATACTCAATTCTGACATACGGAGACCGAGTTAAGTCCCAGTTTGTAAAACTCGCTAACACTTAGGCAAAAAGCCGAAAAATCGGTCAAAACCAGCCTTGGTCGTTCGAACGCCACGAAAACACACACATAGCACTGAGTAGGTATTAGAAACACGTTAGAACTGACGGGACTCGATTCCGATATACGAAATCCGAGTTATTGCCCAGTTTTCAAAACTAGCCAACACTTAGGCAAAAAGCCAAAAAATAGGTCAAAACCCGCCTCGGTAGTCCGAACGCCACGTAAACACACATATAACACTGCGTAGAATTAGTCACGTGTTACAACTTACGAGACTCGATTCTGACATATGGAAGCGGATTTAAGTCCTAGTTTGCAAAACTCGCCAACACTTAGGTAAAAAACCGAAAAAAGAGGTCAAAACCCGCCTCGGTCGTCCGAATGCCACGCAAACACACACATAGCACCGGGTAGGTATTAGACATGTGTTAGAACTTACGAGACTCGATTCGGACATACGGAGACCGAGTTAAGTCCTAGTTTGTAAAACTCGCTAACACTTAGGCAAAAAGTCAAAAACTAGGTCAAAACCCGACTCGGTCGTCCGAACGCCACGCAAACACACACATAGCACCGAGTAGGTATGAGAAACATGTTAGAACTTACAGGACTCGATTCCGATATACGGAATCTGAGTTATCGCCCAGTTTTCAAAACTCGCCAACACTTAGGTAAAAAGCCAAAAATAGGTCAAAACCCGCCTCGGTCGTCTTCAAACACCACGTAAACACACACATAATACCGCCAGAGGTATTAGTCACGTATTACAACTTACGAGACTCGATTTCGACATACGGAGACCGGATTAAGTCCCGATTTACAAAACTCGCTAACACTTAGGTAAAAGACCAAAAAAGCAGTCAAAACCAAAGATCGGTCGTCCGAACGCCACGCAAACACACACATATAGCACCGGTAGGTATTAAAACATGTTAGAACTTACTAAACTCGATTCCGATATACGAAATTCGAGTTATCGCCCGCTTTTAAAACTCGCCAACACTTAGCAAAAAGCCAATAAATAGGTCAAAACCCGCCTCGATCGTCCGAACGCCACGTTAACACACATAACACCGCGTGAGGTATTAGTCACGTGTTACAACTTTACGGACTCAATTTCGACATCGGAGACCAAATTAAGTCCCGCTTACCAAACTCGCCAACACTTAGGTAAAAACTAAAAAAGAGGTCAAAACCCGCCTCGGTCATTCAAACGCATACGCAAATACACATATATAGCAATCGGTAGGTATTAAAAACATGTTAGAACTTACGGGACTCGATTCCGATATACGAAATCCGAGTTATCGCCCAGTTTTTAAAACTCGCCAACACTTAGGCAAAAAGCCAAAAAATAGGTCAAAACCCGCCTCGGTCGTCCGAACGCCACGTAAACACACACATAACACCATATAGGTATTAGACACGTGTTACAACTTACGGGACTCGATACCGTCATACGGAGACCGAATTTAGTCCCAGTTTGGAAAACTCGCCAACACTTAGGCAAAACTCGCTAACACTTAGGAAAAAAGCCAAAAAATAGGTCAAAGCCAGCCTCGGTCATTTGAACGCAACGCAAACACATACATAGCACTACGTAGGTATTAGACACGCGTTAGAACTTACGAGACTCAATTCCAAAATATGGAATCTGAGTTATCGCCCAGTTTGCAAAACTCGCTAACAGTTAGGCAAAAAGCTAAAAAAGAGCCCAAAACCCGACTCGGCCGTCTGAACGCCACGCAATCACACCCATAGCACCGCGTAGGTATTAGACACACGTTACAAGTTATAGGAATCGCTTCTGACATACTTAGGGAGACCGAATTATCGCCTAGTTTGCAAAACTCAACAACACTTAGGCAAAAAGCCAAAAAATAAGTTAAAACCCGCCTCAGTCGTCTGAACGCCACACAAACACACACATAGACCGCGTAGGTATTAGACACGCGTTAGAACTTATATGGACTCGAGTCCAGACATACGAGACCGAAAGTTAGAACTTACGGGACTCAATTCCAATATACTGAATCCCAAGTTATTGCCCGCCAAAAAACTTTATAACACTTAGGCAAAAAGCAGAAAAATAGGTCAAAACCTGCCTCGGTCGTCCGAACGCCACGCAAACACACACATAGCACCGAGTAGGTATTAGACACGCGTTAGAACTTACATCACTCGATTCCGAAATACGAAATCAGAGTTATCGCCAAATTTGTAAAACTCGCCAACACTTAGGTAAAAGGCCGAAAAATAGGTCAAAACCAGCCTCGGTAGTCCGAACGCCACGTAAACACACACATAACACCGCGTAGGAATTAGTCACGTGTTACAACTTACGAGACTCGATTTCGACATACGAAGACCGGATTAAGTCCCAGTTTACAAAACTCACTAACACTTAGGTAAAAGTAGAAAAGCAATCAAAACTCACTTTCGGTCGTCCGAACGCCACACAAACACACACATAGCACCGAGTAGGTATTAAAAACATGTTAGAACTTACGGGACTCGATTCCGATATACGAAATTCGAGTTATCGCCCAGTTTTTAAAACTCGCCAACACTTAGGCAAAAAGCCAAAAAATAGGTCAAAACCCTCCTCAGTCGTCCGAACGCCACGTTAACACACACATAACACCGCGTAGGTATTAGTCACGTGTTACAACTTACAGGACTCGATTCCGACATATGGAGACCAAATTAAGTCCCAGTTTGCAAAACTCGCCAACACTTACGTAAGAATCCAAAAAAAGAGGTCAAAACTCGCCTCGGTCGTCCAAACGCCACGCAAACACACACATAGCAATGCAGCGTGAGGTATTGAACATGCATTAGAACTTACGGGACTTGATTCCGACATACAGAGACCGAGTTAAGTCCTAGTTTGCAAAACTCATGAACACTTAGGTAAAAAGCCAAAAATAGTCAAAACCGCCTCGGTTAAATCCGAACGCCACATAAACACACACATAACACCATATAGGTATTAGACACGTGTTACAACTTACGGGACTCGATACCATCATCAGAAGACCAAATTAAGTCCCGGTTTGGAAAACTCGCCAACACTTAGGCAAAACTCAAGCTAACACTTAGGCAAAAAAAGCCAAAAATAGGTCAAAAACCAAATTTCTATCGTCTCTAACGCAACGCAAACACATACATAGTAATCACGTGGGTATTAGACACAGCGTTAGAACTTACGGGACTCAATTCCTATGTATGGAATCGAAAGTTATCGCCAGGTTTGCAAAACTCGCTAATAGGATAGGCAAAAAGTGAAAAAGAGCCCAAAACCCGCCTCGCCCATCCGAACGCCATACGAACACACACATAGCACCGCGTGGGTATTGAACACGCTGCGTTACAACTTTACGGGACTCAATTACGACATACAGAGACCAAGTTAAGTCCCGATTTGCAAAACTCGCTAACAAAGCTAGGCAAAAAGCCAAAAAGAGCCCAAAACCCGACTACGGCCATCCTCGAACGCCACGCATAATCATCACCCATAGCACCCGCGTAGTTATTGAACACGCTTACAACTTACGGACTCGCTTCCACATACTTAGGGAGACCGAATTATCGCCTGGTTTGCAAAACTCAACAACACTTAGGTAAAAGCCAAAAAATAAGTTAAAACCCGCCTCCCGTTCGAACGCCACACAAACACACACATAGACCGCGTAGGTATTAGACACGCGTTAGAACTTATGGGACTCAAGTCGGACATACGGAGACCGAGTTAGAACTTACGGGACTCAATTCCAATATAAGGAATCCGAGTTATTGCCCAGTTCGAAAAACTTTATAACACTTAGGCAAAAAGCCGAAAAATAGGTCAAAACCTGCCTCGGTCGTCCGAACACCACGAAAACACACACATAGCACCGCGTAGGTATTAGACACGCGTTACAATTTATGGGACTCAATTCTGACATACAGAGACCAAGTTAAGTCCCAGTTTGCAAAACCTGCTAACAGTTAGGCAAAAAGCCAAAAAAGAGCCCAAAACCCGACTCGGCCATCTGAACGCCACGCAATCACACCCATAGCACCGCGTAGTTATTAGACACACGTTACAACTTATAGGACTCGCTTCCGACATACTTAGGGAGACCGAATTATCGCCTAGTTTGCAAAACTCAACAACACTTAGGCAAAAAGCCAAAAAATAAGTTAAAACCCGCCTCAGTCGTCTGAACGCCACACAAACACACACATAGACCGCGTAGGTATTAGACACGCGTTAGAACTTATGGGACTCAAGTCCGACATACGGAGACCGAGTTAGAACTTACGGGACTCAATTCCAATATACGGAATCCGAGTTATTGCCCAGTTCGAAAAACTTTATAACACTTAGGCAAAAAGCCGAAAAATAGGTCAAAACCTGCCTCGGTCGTCCGAACGCCACGCAAACACACACATAGCACCGCGTAGGTATTAGACATGCGTTACAATTTACGGGACTCAATTCTGACATACAGAGACCAAGTTAAGTCCCAGTTTGCAAAACCCGCTAACAGTTAGGCAAAAAGCCAAAAAAGAACCCAAAACCCGACTCGGCCATCTGAACGCCACGTAATCACACCCATAGCACCACGTAGGTATTAGACACACGTTACAACTTACGGGACTCGCTTCCGACATACTTAGGGAGACCGAATTATCGCCTAGTTTGCAAAACTCAACAACACTTAGGCAAAAAGCCAAAAAATAAGTTAAAACCCGCCTCAGTCGTCTAAACGCCATGCAAATATACACATAGCACCGCGTAGGTATTAGACACGCGTTAGAACTTATGGGACTCGAGTCCGACATACGGAGACCGAGTTAAGTCCCAGTTTGCAAAACCCGCTAATAGTTAGAAAAAAAGCCAAAAAAGAGCCCAAAATCCGCCTCGGCCTTTCGAACACCACGCAAACACACACATAGCACCGAGTATGTATTAGACACGCGTTAGAACTTACGGGACTCGATTCCAATATACGAAATCTGAGTTATTGCCCAGTTTGAAAAACTTTATAACACTTAGGCAAAAAGCCAAAAAATAGGTCAAAACCTGCCTCGGTCATCCGAAAGCCACGCAAACACACACATAGTACCGAGTAGGTATTAGACACGCGTCAGAACTTACATCACTCAATTCCGATATACGAAATCCGAGTTATCGCCCAATTTGTAAAACTCGCCAACACTTAGGTAGAAGGCCGAAAAAATAGGTCAAAACCAACCTTCTGTGAGTCCGAACGCCACGTAAACACACACATAACACCGCGTAGGAATTAGTCACGTGTTATAACTTACGGGACTCGATTCCGACATATGGAGGCAGAATTAAGTCCTAGTTTGCAAAACTCGCCAATACTTAGGCAAAAAACCAAAAAAAGAGGTCAAAACCCGCCTCGGTCGTCTGAATGCCACGCAAACACACACATAGCACCGCGTAGGTATTAGACACGCGTTAGAACTTACGAGACTGAATTCTGACTTACGAAGACCGAATTAAGTCCTAGTTTGCAAAACTCGCAAACACTTAGGTAAAAAGCCGAAAAACAGGTCAAAACCCGACTCGGTCGTCCGAATGCCACGCAAACACACACATAGCACTGAGTAGGTATTAGAAACACGTTAGAACATACAGGACTCAATTCCGATATACAGAATCCGAGTTATCGTCCAATTTTCAAAACTCGCCAACATTTAGGCAAAAAGCCAAAAAATAGGTCAAAACCCGATTCGGTAGTCCGAACTCCACGTAAACACACACTTAACACCGCGTAGGTATTAGTCATGTGTTAAAACTTACGGGACTCGATTCCGACATATGGAGGCCGAATTAAGTCCTAGTTTAAAAAATTAGCCAACACTTAGGCAAAAAACCGAAAAAAGAGGTCAAAACCCCCCTCGGTCTTCCAAACGCCATGCAAACACACACATAGCAATCACAGTAGGTATTGAGACACAGCGTTAGAACTTACAAGACTCGATTCCGACATACGAGAGACCGCGTTAAGTCCTGGTTTACAAAACTCGCCAACACTTACGCAAAAAGTCGAAAAATAGGTCAAAACCCACCCTTACGTCCGAACGCCACACAAACTCACACATAGCACCACATGTATGTACTAGACACGTGTTAAAACTTACGGACTCGATTCCGCCATACGAGACCGAAAGTTAAGTCCCGGTTGCAAAACTCGCCAATACTTAGGTAAAAAGCTGAAAAATAGGTCAAAACCCGCCTCGGTCGTCCGAACGCCATGCAAACACACACATAGCACCGCGTAGGTATTAAACACGTGTTAGAACTTACAGGACTCTATTCTGACATACGGAGACTGAGTTAAGTCCCAGTTTGCAAAACATGCCAATACTTAGGCAAAAAGCCGAAAAATAAGTCAAAAACCGCCTCGGTCATCCGAACGCCACGCAGATGCACACATAGCACCGAGTAGGTTTTAGACAAGCGTTAGAACTTACGGGACTCAATTACGATATACGAAATCCGAGTTATCGCCCAGTTTGCAAAACTCGCCAACACTTAGGCAAAAAGGCGAAAAAATAGGTCAAAACCCGCCTCGGTCGTCCGAACGCCACGTTAACACACACATAACACCGCGTAGGTATTAGTCACGTGTTACAACTTACGGGACTCGATTCCGATATACGAAGACCAAATTAAGTCCTAGTTTGCAAAACTCGCCAACACATAGGTAAAAAACCAAAAAAAGAGGTCAAAACCCTCCTTGGTCGTCCGAACGCCACGTAAACACACACATAACACCATATAGGTATTAGAAACGTGTTACAACTTACGTGACTCGATTCCGACATACGGACACAGAATTAAGTCCCAGTTTGGAAAACTCGCCAACACTTGGGCAAAAAATTGAAAAAGAGGTCAAAACCCGCCTCGATCGACTAAATGCCACACAAACACACACATAGTACCGCGTAGGTATTAGACACGTGTTAGAACTTATGAGACTCGATTCTGACATACGGAGACCGAGTTAAGTCCCAGTTTGCAAAACTCGCTAACATTTAGGCAAAAAGCCGAAAAATAGGTCAAAACCCGCCTCGGTCGTCTGAGCGCCACGCAAACACGCACATAGAACCGCGTAGTTATTAGACACGCATTAGAACTTACGGGATTCGATTCCGACATACGGAGACCGAGTTAAGTCCAAGTTTGTAAAACTCGCTAACACTTAGGCAAAAAGCCGAAAAATCGGTCAAAACCAGCCTTGGTCGTTCGAACGCCACGCAAACACACACATAGCACTGAGTAGGTATTAGAAACACGTTAGAACTGACGGGACTCGATTCCGATATTCGAAATTCGATTTATCGCCCAGTTTTCAAAACTCGCCAACACTTAGGCAAAAAGCCAAAAAATAGGTCAAAACCCGCCTCGGTAGTCCGAACGCCACGTAAACACACATATAACACTGCGTAGAATTAGTCACGTGTTATAACTTACGAGACTCGATTCTGACATATGGAAGCGGAATTAAGTCCTAGTTTGCAAAACTCGCCAACACTTAGGCAAAAAACCAAAAAAAGAGGTCAAAACCCGCCTCGGTCGTCTAAACGCCACACAAACACACACATAGCACCGCATAGGTATTAGACATGCATTAGAACTTACAAGACTCAATTCCGACATACAGAGACTGAGTTAAGTCCTAGTTTGCAAAACTCGCCAACACTTAGGCAAAAAGCCAAAAAATAGGTCAAAACCCGTCTCGGTCGTCCAACGCATACGTAAACACACACATAACACCATATAGGTATTGAACACGTGTTACAACTTACGGGACTCGATCTGATCATACAGAGACCAAATTAAGTCCCAGTTTGGAAAACTCGCCAACAATTAGGCAAAACTCGCTAACACTTAGGCAAAAAGCCAAAAAATAGGTCAAAACCAGCCTCGGTCGTCTGAACGCAACGCAAACACATACACATAGCCTTCACAGAGGTATTGAACACACGTTAGAACTTACGGACTCAATTCCTATGTATGGAATCGAGTTATCGCCAGGGTTGCAAAACTACGCTATGATTAGGCAAAAAAGTCAAAAAGAGCCCAAAACCCGCCTCGGCCATCCGAACGCCATGCAAACACACACATAGCACCGCGTAGGTATTTGACACGCGTTACAACTTTCGGGACTCAATTCCGACATACGGAGACCAAATTAAGTCCCAGTTTACCAAACTCGCCAACACTTAGGTAAAAAACCAAAAAAAGAGGTCAAAACCCGCCTCGGTCGTCCAAACGCCACGTAAATACACATATAGCACCGCGTAGGTATTAGACATGCATTAGAACTTACAGGACTCGATTCCGACATACAGAGACCGAGTTAAGTCCTAGTTTGCAAAACTCGCCAACACTTAGGTAAAAACCCAAAAAATAGGTCAAAACCCGCCTCGGTCGTCCGAACGCCACGTAAACACACACATAACACCATATAGGTATTAGACACGTGTTACAACTTACGGGACTCGATACCGTCATACGGAGACCGAATTAAGTCACAGTTTGGAAAACTCGCCAACACTTAGGCAAAACTCGCTAACACTTAGGCAAAAAGCCAAAAAATAGGTCAAAACCAGCCTCGGTCGTCTGAACGCAACGCAAACACATACATAGCACTGCGTAGGTATTAGACACGCGTTAGAACTTACGGGACTCAATTCCTATGTATGGAATCTGAGTTATCGCCCAGTTTGCAAAACTCGCTAATAGTTAGGCAAAAAGCTGAAAAAGAGCCCATAACCCGCCGCGGCCATCCGAACGCCATGCAAACACACACATAGCACTGCATAGGTATTAGACACGCGTTACAACTTACGGGACTCAATTCTGACATACAGAGACCAAGTTAAGTCCCAGTTTGCAAAACCCGCCTCGGTCGTCTGAATGCCACGCAAACACACACATAGCACCGGGTAGGTATTAGACACGCGTTAGAACTTACGAGACTCGATTCGGACATACGGAGACCGAGTTAAGTCCTAGTTTGTAAAACTCGCTAACACTTAGGCAAAAAGTCAAAAAATAGGTCAAAACCCGAGTCAGTCGTCCGAACGCCACGCAAATACACACATAGCACCGAGTAGGTATGAGAAACATGTTAGAACTTACAGGACTCGATTCCGATATACGGAATCTGAGTTATCGCCCAGTTTTCAAAACTCGCCAACACTTAGGTAAAAAGCCAAAAAATAGGTCAAAACCCGCCTCGGTCGTCCGAACACCACGTAAACACACACATAATACCGCGTAGGTATTAGTCACGTGTTACAACTTACGAGACTCGATTTTGACATACGGAGACCGGATTAAGTCCCAGTTTACAAAACTCGCCAACACTTAGGTAAAAAATCAAAAAAAGAGGTCAAAACCCGCCTCGGTCGTCCAAACGCCACGCAAATACACATATAGCACCGAGTAGGTATTAAAAATATGTTAGAACTTACGGGACTCGATTCCGATATACGAAATCCGAGTTATCGCCCAGTTTTTAAAACTCGCCAACACTTAGGCAAAAAGCCAAAAATAGGTCAAAACCCGCCTCGGTTAGTCCGAACGCATACGTAAACACACACATAACACCATATAGGTATTGAACACGTGTTACAACTTACGGGACTCGATCACCGCCATACGGAGACCGAATTAAGTCCCGGTTTGGAAAACTCGCCAACACTTAGGCAAAACTTCGCTAACACTTAGGCAAAAGCCAAAAATAGGTCAAAACCAAATTTCGGTCGTTTGAACGCAACGCAAAAACATACATAGCATCGCGTAGGTATTGAACACGCGCGTTAGAACTTACGAACTCAATTCCAATATATGGAATCGAAAGTTATCGCCCGATTGCAAAACTTCATTAATGATTAGGCAAAAAAGTCGAAAAAGAGCCCATAACCCGCCTCGGCCATCCGAACGCCACGCAAACACACACATAGCACCGCATAGGTATTAGACACGCGTTACAACTTACAGGACTCAATTCTGACATACAGATACCAAGTTAAGTCCCAGTTTGCAAAACCCGCTAACAGTTAGGCAAAAAGACAAAAAAGAGCCCAAAACCCGACTCGGCCGTCTGAACGCCACGCAATCACACCCATAGCACCGCGTGGGTATTAGACACACATTACAACTTACGGGAATCGCTTCGACATACTTAGGAGAGACCGAATTATCGCTGGTTTTGCAAAATTCAACAACACTTGGGCAAAAAGCCAAAAATAAGTTAAAACCCGCCTCAGTCGTCTGAACGCCACACAAACACATACATAGCACCGCGTAGGTATTAGACACGCGTTAGAACTTATGGGACTCGAGTCCGACATACGGAGACCGAGTTAGAACTTACGGGACTCAATTCCAATATACGGAATCCTAGTTATTGCCCAGTTCGAAAAACTTTATAACACTTAGGCAAAAAGCCGAAAAATGGGTCAAAACCTGCCTCGGTCGTCCGAACGCCACGCAAACACACACATAGCACCGAGTAGGTATTAGACACGCGTTAGAACTTACATCACTCGATTCAAATACTGAAATCGAGTTATCGCCAAATTTGTAAAACTCATATTAACACTTAGGTAAAAGGTAGAAAAAGCAGTCAAAACCAGCCTCGGTAGTCCGAACGCCACGTAAACACACATATAACACCGCGTAGGAATTAGTCACGTGTTACAACTTACGAGACTCGATTTCGACATACGAAGACCGGATTAAGTCCCAGTTTACAAAACTCGCTAACACTTAGGTAAAAGGCCGAAAAACAGGTCAAAACCCGCCTCGGTCGTCCGAATGCCACACAAACACACACATAGCACCGAGTAGGTATTAAAAACATGTAAGAACTTACGGGACTCGATTCCGATATACGAAATTCGAGTTATCGCCCAGTTTGCAAAACTCACCAACACTTAGGTAAAAAACCAAAAAAAGAGGTCAAAACTCGGTCGTCGTCCAAACGCTTACATAAACACACACATAGCACCGCGTGGGTATTAGAACATGCATTAGACCTTACAGGACTTGATTCCACATACGGAGAGACCGAGTTAAGTCCTAGTTTGCAAAACTTCGCCAACACTTAGGTAAAAAGCCAAAAATAGGTCAAAACACTTCTCGGTCGTCCGACGCCATACATAAACACACACATAACACCATATAGGTATTAGACACGTGTTTACAACTTACGGGACTCGATACCAGTCATCGAGACCAAATTAAGTCCCGCTTTGAAAAACTCGCCAACACTTAGGCAAAACTCGCTAACACTTAGGCAAAAAGCCAAAAATAGGTCAAAACCAAATTTCTGGTCAGTTCGAACGCAACGCAAAACACATACATAGCACTGCGTAGGTATTAGACATATGTTAGAACTTACGGGACTCAATTCCTATGTATGGAATCTGAAAGCTCGCCAGCTTGCAAAACTCGCTAATGATTAGGCAAAAAAAGTGAAAAAGAGCCCAAAACCCGCCTCGGCCATCCGAACGCCATGCAAACACACACATAGCACCGCATAGGTATTAGACATGCGTTACAACTTACGGGACTCAATTCTGACATACAGAGACCAAGTTAAGTCCCAGTTTGCAAAACCCTGCTAACAGTTAGGCAAAAAGCCAAAAAAGAGCCCAAAACCCGAGGCTTCGGCCACGCTAACGCATGCAATCACACCCATAGCACCGCGTGAAGTTATTGAACACGTTACAACTTACAGGACTCGCTTCCGACATACTTAGGGAGACCGAATTATCGCCTAGTTTGCAAAACTCAACAACACTTAGGCAAAAAGCCAAAAAATAAGTTAAAACCCGCTTCAGTCGTCTGAACGCCACACAAACACACACATAGCACCGCGTAGGTATTAGACACGCGTTAGAACTTATGGGACTCGAGTCCGACATACGGAGACCGAGTTAGAACTTACGGGACTCAATTCCAATATATGGAATCTGAGTTATCGCCCAGTTTGCAAAACTCGCTAACAGTTAGGCAAAAAGCTGAAAAAGAGCCCATAACCCGCCTCGACCATCCGAACGCCACGCAAACACACACATAGCACCGCATAGGTATTAGACACGCGTTACAACTTACAGGACTCAATTCTGACATACAGATACCAAGTTAAGTCCCAGTTTGCAAAACCCGCTAATAGTTAGGCAAAAAGACAAAAAAGAGCCCAAAACCCGACTCGGCCGTCTGAACGCCATGCAATCACACCCATAGCACCGCGTAGGTATTAGACACACATTCCAACTTACAGGAATCGCTTCTGACATACTTAGGGAGACCGAATTATCGCCTAGTTTGCAAAACTCAACAACACTTAGGCAAAAAGCCAAAAAATAAGTTAAAACCCGCCTCAGTCGTCTGAACGCCACACAAACACATACATAGCACCGCGTAGGTATTAGACACGCGTTAGAACTTATGGGACTCGAGTCCGACATACGGAGACCGAGTTAGAACTTACGGGACTCAATTCTAATATACGGAATCCGAGTTATTGCCCAGTTCGAAAAACTTTATAACACTTAGGCAAAAAGCCGAAAAATAGGTCAAAACCTGCCTCGGTCGTCCGAATGCCACGCAAACACACACATAGCACCGAGTAGGTATTAGACACGCGTTAGAACTTACATCACTCGATTCCGAAATACGAAATCAGAGTTATCGCCAAATTTGTAAAACTCGCCAACACTTAGGTAAAAGGCCGAAAAACAGGTCAAAACCAGCCTCGGTAGTCCGAACGCCACGTAAACACACATATAACACCGCGTAGGAATTAGTCACGTGTTACAACTTACGAGACTCGATTTACGACATACTGAAGACCGGATTAAGTCACGGTTACAAAACTCGCTAACACTTAGGTAAAAGGTAAAAAAAAGGTCAAAACCCGCCTCGGTCGTCCGAATGCCACACAAACACACACATAGCACCGAGTAGGTATTAAAAACATGTAAGAACTTACGGGACTCGATTCCGATATACGAAATTCGAGTTATCGCCCAGTTTGCAAAACTCACCAACACTTAGGTAAAAAACCAAAAAAAGAGGTCAAAACCCGCCTCGGTCGTCCAAACGCCACGCAAACACACACATAGCACCGCGTAGGTATTAGACATGCATTAGACCTTACAGGACTTGATTCCGACATACAGAGACCGAGTTAAGTCCTAGTTTGCAAAACTCGCCAACACTTAGGTAAAAAGCCAAAAAATAGGTCAAAACCCGCCTCGGTCGTCCGAACGCCACATAAACACACACATAACACCATATAGGTATTAGACACGTGTTACAACTTACGGGACTCGATACCGTCATACGGAGACCAAATTAAGTCCCAGTTTGGAAAACTCGCCAACACTTAGGCAAAACTCGCTAACACTTAGGCAAAAAGCCAAAAAATAGGTCAAAACCAGCCTCGGTCGTCTGAACGCAACGCAAACACATACATAGCACTGCGTAGGTATTAGACATGCGTTAGAACTTACGGGACTCAATTCCTATGTATGGAATCTGAGTTATCGCCCAGTTTGCAAAACTCGCTAACAGTTAGGCAAAAAGCTGAAAAAGAGCCCAAAACCCGCCTCGGCCATCCGAACGCCATGCAAACACACACATAGCACCGCATAGGTATTAGACACGCGTTACAACTTACGGGACTCAATTCTGACATACAGAGACCAAGTTAAGTCCCAGTTTGCAAAACCCGCTAACAGTTAGGCAAAAAGCCAAAAAAGAGCCCAAAACCCGACTCGGCCATCTGAACGCCACGCAATCACACCCATAGCACCGCGTAGTTATTAGACACACGTTACAACTTACAGGACTCGCTTCCGACATACTTAGGGAGACCGAATTATCGCCTAGTTTGCAAAACTCAACAACACTTAGGCAAAAAGCCAAAAAATAAGTTAAAACCCGCTTCAGTCGTCTGAACGCCACACAAACACACACATAGCACCGCGTAGGTATTAGACACGCGTTAGAACTTATGGGACTCGAGTCCGACATACGGAGACCGAGTTAGAACTTACGGGACTCAATTCCAATATATGGAATCTGAGTTATCGCCCAGTTTGCAAAACTCGCTAACAGTTAGGCAAAAAGCTGAAAAAGAGCCCATAACCCGCCTCGACCATCCGAAGGCCACGCAAACACACACATAGCACCGCATAGGTATTAGACACGCGTTACAACTTACAGGACTCAATTCTGACATACAGATACCAAGTTAAGTCCCAGTTTGCAAAACCCGCTAACAGTTAGGCAAAAAGACAAAAAAGAGCCCAAAACCCGACTTCATTACCGTCTGCAACGCCATGCAATCACACCCATAGCACCGTGGGTATTGAACACACATTCCAACTTACAGAATCGCCGACACATACTTAGGGAGACCGAATTATCGCCTAGTTTGCAAAACTCAACAACACTTAGGCAAAAAGCCAAAAAATAAGTTAAAACCCGCCTCAGTCGTCTGAACGCCACACAAACACATACATAGCACCGCGTAGGTATTAGACACGCGTTAGAACTTATGGGACTCGAGTCCGACATACGGAGACCGAGTTAGAACTTACGGGACTCAATTCTAATATACGGAATCCGAGTTATTGCCCAGTTCGAAAAACTTTATAACACTTAGGCAAAAAAGTCAAAAATAGGTCAAAACACCTTTACGGTCGTCCAATGCCACGCAAACACACACATAGCACCGAAAAGGTATTGAACACGCGTTAGAACTTACATCACTCGATTCCAAATACTGAAAATCGAGTTATCGCCAAATTTGTAAAACTCGCCAACACTTGGGTAAAAGGTCAAAAATGTGTCAAAACCAAATTTCGGTGAGTCCTAACGCCACGTAAACACACATATAACACATCGTAGAGAATTAGTCACGACGTTACAACTTACGAGACTCGATTTCGACATACGAAGACCGGATTAAGTCCCAGTTTACAAAACTCGCTAACACTTAGGTAAAAGGCCGAAAAACAGGTCAAAACCCGCCTCGGTCGTCCGAATGCCACACAAACACACACATAGCACCGAGTAGGTATTAAAAACATGTTAGAACTTACGGGACTCGATTCCGATATACGAAATTCAAGTTATCGCCCAGTTTGCAAAACTCGCCAACACTTAGGTAAAAAACCAAAAAATAGGTCAAAACCCGCCTCGGTCATCCAAACGCCACGCAAACATACACATAGCACCGCGTAGGTATTAGACATGCATTAGAACTTACAGGACTTGATTCCGACATACAGAGACCGAGTTAAGTCCTAGTTTGCAAAACTTCATGACACTTAGGTAAAAGCCAAAAATAGGTCAAAACTCACCTCGGTCGTCCTAACGCATACATAAACACACACATAACACCATATAGGTATTAGACACGTGTTACAACTTACGGGACTCGATACCGTCATACGGAGACCAAATTAAGTCCCAGTTGGAAAACTCGCCAACACTTAGGCAAAACTCGCTAACACTTAGGCAAAAAGCCAAAAATAGGTCAAAACCAAATCGGTCAAATGCGAACATTAACGCAAAACACATACATAGCAATCGCGTAGGTATTAGACATGCGTTAGAACTTACGGGACTCAATTCCTATGTATGGAATCGAAAGTATCGCCCGGTTGCAAAACTCGCCAATGATTAGGCAAAAAAGTCAAAAAGAGCCCAAAACCCGCCTACGGCCATCCGAACGCCATGCAAACACACACATAGCACTCAAGATAGGTATTGAACCGCAGCGTTACAACTTACGGGACTCAATTACGACATCTGAGAGACCAAGTTAAGTCCCGGTTTACAAAACCACATTAACATTAGGCAAAAAGCCAAAAAAGAGCCCAAAACCCGACTACGGCCATCCGAGCATACGCAATCACACCCATAGCACCGCGTGGTTATTGAACACACGTTACAACTTACGGGAATCGCTTGACATACTTAGGGAGACCGAATTATCGCTTAGTTTGCAAAACTCAACAACACTTAGGCAAAAAGCCAAAAATAAGTTAAAACCCGCCTCGATCGTCCTAGCGCCACACAAACACACACATAGCACCGCGTAGGTATTGAACAGCGTTAGAACTTATGGGACTCGAGTCCCACATACACGGAGACCGAAGTTAGAACTTACGGGACTCAATTCCAATATCTGAATCCGAAAGTTATTGCCTGTGTCGAAAAACTTTATAACACTTAGGCAAAAAGCGAAAAAATAGGTCAAAACACGCTTTTCGTCGTCCGAACGCCCACAAAACACACACATAGCACCGCGTGGGTATTGAACATAGCGTTACAATTTACGGGACTCAATTCGATATCTGAGACCAAGTTAAGTCCCGGTTGCAAAACCCGCTTATGAGTTAGGCAAAAAGCCAAAAGAACCCAAAACCCGACTTCACCCATCCGAGGCCACGTAATCACACCCATAGCACCACGTGGGTATTGAGACACCGCGTTACAACTTACGGGACTCGCTTCCGACATACTTAGGGAGACCGAATTATCGCTGGTTGCAAAACTCAACAACACTTAGGCAAAAAGCCAAAAATAAGTTAAAACCATACTCGGTCGTCTAACGCATATGCAAATATACACATAGCACCGCGTGAGGTATTGAGACAGCGTTAGAACTTATGGGACTCGAGTCCGACATCTGGAGACCGAGTTAAGTCCCGGTTGCAAAACCCATTAATAGTTAGAAAAAAAGCCAAAAAAGAGCCCAAAACCCGCCTCGGCCTTCCGAACACCACGCAAACACACACATAGCACCGAGTATGTATTAGAAACGCGTTAGAACTTACGGGACTCGATTCCAATATATGAAATCTGAGTTATTGCCCAGTTTGAAAAACTTTATAACACTTAGGCAAAAAGCCAAAAAATAGGTCAAAACACCTTGCCTCGATTGCCGTCCAAAAAGCCACGCAAACACACACATAGCACCGAGTAGGTATTAGACA
Source organism: Panax ginseng (assembly GCA_020205605.1). Taxonomy (NCBI): domain Eukaryota; kingdom Viridiplantae; phylum Streptophyta; class Magnoliopsida; order Apiales; family Araliaceae; genus Panax; species Panax ginseng. Next base: position 70,563,438 of record CM035128.1, on the reverse strand, counting down.
CGCGTCAGAACTTACATCACTCGATTCCGATATACGAAATCCGAGTTATCGCCCAATTTGTAAAACTCGCCAACACTTAGGTAGAAGGCCGAAAAATAGGTCAAAACTAGCCTCGGTAGTCCGAACGCCACGTAAACACACACATAACACCGCGTAGGAATTAGTCACGTGTTACAACTTACGGGACTCGATTCCGACATATGGAGGCAGAATTAAGTCCTAGTTTGCAAAACTCGCCAACACTTAGGCAAAAACCAAAAAAGAGGTCAAAACCGCCTCGGTGGAATGCAATGCCACGCAAAAACACACACAGCACCGCGTGAGGTATTGAACACGCGTTAGAACTTACGAGACTGAATTACGACTTACGAAGACCGAATTAAGTCCTAGTTTGCAAAACTAAGCTAACACTTAGGCAAAAAGCAAAAAAGCAAGTCAAAACAGGACTTCGATTAAATCCAATGCCACGCAAAACACACACATATGCACCGGTAGGTATTAGAAACATGTTAGAACTTACGGGACTCGATTCCGATATCACGGAATCGAGTTATCGCCAGTTTTCAAAACTCGCCAATACTTAGGCAAAAAGCCAAAAAATAGGTCAAAACCAGCCTCGGTCGTCCGAACGCCACGTAAACACACACATAATACCGCGTAGGTATTAGTCACGTGTTACAACTTACGGGACTAGATTTCGACATACGGAGACCGAATTAAGTCCCAGTTTGCAAAAGTCGCCAACACTTATGCAAAAAACTGAAAAATATGTCAAAACCCGCCTCGATCGTCCAAACGCCACGCAAACACACACATAGCACCGAGTAGGTATTAAAAACATGTTAGAACTTACGGGACTCGATTCCGATATACGAAATCCGAGTTATCGCCTAGTTTTTAAAACTCGCCAACACTTAGTCAAAATCTGCCTCGGTCGTTCGAACGCCACGTTAACACACACATAACACCACGTAGGTATTAGTCACGTGTTACAACTTACGGGACTCAATTCCGACATACAGAGACCAAATTAAGTCCCAGTTTGCAAAACTCGCCAACACTTAGGCAAAAAACCAAAAAAAGAGGTCAAAACCCGCATCGATTGTCCAAACGCCACGCAAAACACATACATAGCACCGCGTGGGTATTGAACATGCATTAGAACTTACGGGACTCGATTCCGACATCTGACAGAGACCGAAGTTAAGTCCTAGTTTGCAAAACTCACCAACACTTAGGCAAAAAGCCAAAAATAGGTCAAAACCCGCCTCGGGTCGTCCGAACGCCACGTAAACACACACATAACACCATATAGGTATTAGACACGTGTTACAACTTACGGGACTCGATTCCGACATACGGAGACCGAATTAAGTCCCAGTTTGGAAAACTCGCCAACACTTAGACAAAAAACTAAAAAAGAGGTCAAAACCAGCCTCAATCGTCCAAATACCACGCAAACACACTCACAGCACCGTGTAGGTATTATACACGCCTTAGAACTTACGGGACTCGATTTTGACATACAGAGACCAAGTTAAGTCCTAGTTTGTAAAACTCTCCAACACTTAGGAAAAAAGACGAAAAATAGGTCAAAACCCGCCTCGGTCGTCCGAACGCCGCACAAACTCACACATACCACCGTGTAGGTATTAGACACGTGTTACAACTTACGGGACTCGATTCGGACATACGAAGACCGATTTAAGTCCCGGTTTGTAAAACTCGCCAACGCTTAGGTAAAAAACTGAAAAATAGGTCAAAACCCGCCTCGGTCATCTGAATGCCACGCAAACACACACATAGAACCGTGTAGTTATTAGACACGTATTAGAACTTACGGGACTCGATTCCGACATACAGAGACCAAGTTAAGTCCCAGTTTGTAAAACTCGCCAACACTTAGGCAAAAAGCCAAAACAACAGGTCAAAACCCGCCTCGGTCGTCCGAATGACATGCAAACACACACATAACACCGCGTAGGTATTAGACATGCGTTACAATTTATGGGACTCGATTACGACATACGGAGACCGAGTTAAGTCCCAGTTTGCAAAACTCACCAACACTTAGGCAAAAAGCCAAAAAATAGGTCAAAACCAGCCTCGGTCGTCCGAACGCCATGCAAACACACACATAGCACTGAGTAGGTATTAGAAACACGTTAGAACATACGGGACTCGATTAGATATCTGAATCCGAGTTATCGTCCAATTTTCAAAACTTCATGACATTTAGGCAAAAAGCCAAAAAATAGGTCAAAACCCGCCGGTGGTCCGACTCCACGTAAACACACACTTAACACCGCGTGAGGTATTAGTCATGTGTTAAAACTTACGGGACTCGATTCCGACATATGGAGGCGAATTAAGTCCTGGTTTGCAAAATTCCGCCAACACTTAGGCAAAAAAGCGAAAAAAGAGGTCAAAAGCCCCCTCGGTCTTCCAAACGCGCGCGTAAACACACATACATAGCACCGCGTGGGTATTGAACACAGCGTTAGAACTTACGGGACTCGATTCCGACATACGAGAGACAGCGTTAAGTCCTAGTTTACAAAACTCGCCAACACTTACGCAAAAAGTCGAAAAACAGGTCAAAACTTACGGGACTCGATTCCGACATATGGAGGCCGAATTAAGTCCTAGTTTGCAAAATTCGCCAACACTTAGGCAAAAAACCGAAAAAAGAGGTCAAAAGCCCCCTCGGTCTTCCAAACGCCACGTAAACACACACATAGCACCGCGTAGGTATTGAACAGCGTTAGAACTTACGGGGACTCGATTCCGACATACGGAGACCGCGTTAAGTCCTGGTTTACAAAACTTCGCCAACACTTACGCAAAAAGTCAAAAAAGCAGTCAAAACCCACCTCGGTCGTCCGAATGCCACACAAACTCACACATAGCACCACGTATGTACTAGACACGTGTTAAAACTTACGGGACTCGATTCCGCCATACGGAGACCGAGTTAAGTCCCAGTTTGCAAAACGCGCCAATACTTAGGTAAAAAGTGAAAAATAGGTCAAAACCCGCCTCGGTGGTCCGAACGCCATGCAAACACACACATAGCACCGTAGAGTATTAAACACGTGTTAGAACTTACGGGACTCTATTACGACATCGGACCGAGTTAAGTCCCGGTTGCAAAACATGCCAATACTTAGGAAAAAAGTCAAAAAATAAGTTAAAACCCGCCTCGGTCATCCGAGCCACGCAGATGCACACATATGCACCGAGTAGGTTTTAGACAAGCGTTAAATTTACGGGACTCAATTACGATATCTGAAATCCGAGTTTATCGCCAGATTTAAAAAACTCGCCAACAGATTAGGCAAAAGGTGAAAAAAATAGGTCAAAACCCGCCTCGGTCGTCCGAGCATGCGTTAACACACACATAACACCGCCGCGTAGGTATTAGTCACGTATTACAACTTACGGACTCGATTCCGATATCGAAGACCAAATTAAGTCCTGGTTTGCAAAACTACGCCAACACTTAGGTAAAAACCAAAAAGAGGTCAAAACCCTCCTTGGTCGTCCGAGCGCCACGTAAACACACACATAACACCATATAGGTATTAGAAACGTATTACAACTTACGTTGACTCGATTAGACATACTGAGACCTGAAATTAAGTCCCGGTTTGGAAAACTTCGCCAAAGACTTGGGCAAAAATTAAAAAGAGGTCAAAACCCGCCTTGATCGTCCAAATGCCACGCAAACACACACATAGCACCGCGTGGGTATTGAGACACGCGTTAGAACTTATGAGACTCGATTACGACATACGGAGACCGAGTTAAGTCCCGGTTTGCAAAACTTCATAACACTTAGGCAAAAAGCGAAAAATAGGTCAAAACCCGCCTCGGTGTCGTGCGGCGCCCACGCAAACACGCACATAGAACCGCGTGGTTATTAGACACGCATTAGAACTTACGGGACTCGATTCCGACATACGGAGACCGTGTTAAGTCCCAGTTTGTAAAACTCGCCAACACTTAGGCAAAAAGCCAAAACAACAGATCAAAACCCGCCTCGGTCGTCCGAATGCCATGCAAACACACACATAACACCGCGTAGGTATTAGACATACGTTATAACTTATGGGACTCGATTACGACATCGTGAGACCGAAAGTTAAGTCCCAGTTTGCAAAACTCACTGACAACTTAGGCAAAAAGCCAAAAATAGGTCAAAACCGCCTCGGTCGTCCAATGCCACGCAAACACACACATAGCAACGCGTGAGGTATTGAACATGCGTTAGAACTTACGATACTCAATTACGACATCACGAGACCGAAAGTTAAGTCCCAAATTGTAAAACTTCGCTAACACTTAGGCAAAAAGCGAAAAATCGGTCAAAACCGACCTTGGTAGTTCGAGCATACGCAAACACACACATAAAGACCGAGTAGGTATTAGAAACACGTTAGAATGACGGGACTCGATTCCGATATATGAAATCCGAGTTATCGCCCGATTTTCAAAACTACATGCCAACACTTAGGCAAAAAGCCAAAAAATAGGTCAAAACCCGCCTCGGTAGTTCGAGAACCACGTAAACACACATATAACCTTTGTGTAGAATTAGTCACGTGTTACAACTTACGGGACTCGATTCGACATATATGAAGCGGAATTAAGTCCTGGTTTGCAAAACTCGCCAACACTTAGGTAAAAAACCCAAAAAGAGGTCAAACCCACGCTCGGTCGTCCGAATGCCATGAACACACATGCACCGGGTAGGTATTGGACACGCAGGTAGAACTTACGAGACTCGATTCGGACATACGGAGACCGAGTTAAGTCCTAGTTTGTAAAACTCGCTAACAACTTAGGCAAAAAGTCGAAAAAATAGGTCAAAACCCGCTTCGACGTCCGAGGCATACGCAAACACACACATAGCACCGAGTAGGTATGAGAAACATGTTAGAACTTACAGGGACTCGATTCCGATATCACGAAATCTGAGTTATCGCCAGATTTTCAAAACTCATGACACTTAGGTAAAAAGCCAAAAATAGGTCAAAACCCGCCTCGGTCGTCCAAGAACACCACGTAAACACACACATAATACAGCGTATGTATTAGTCACGTGTTACAACTTACGAGACTCGATTTACGACATACGGAGACCGGATTAAGTCGATTTACAAAACTCGCCAACACTTAGGTAAAAGTAGAAAAATAGGTCAAAACCGCATCATCGGTCGTCCGAACGCATCACCATGAAACACACACATAGCAAGTAGGTATTAAAAACATGTTAGAACTTACGGGACTCGATTCCGATATATGAAATTCGAGTTATCGCCCAGTTTTTAAAACTCGCCAACACTTAGGCAAAAAGCCAAAAAATAGGTCAAAACCCGCCTCGGTCGTCCGAACGCCACGTAAACACACACATAACACCATATAGGTATTAGACACGTGTTACAACTTATGGGACTCGATACCGTCATACGGAGACCGAATTAAGTCCCAGTTTGGAAAACTCGCCAACACTTAGGTAAAACTCGCTAACACTTAGGCAAAAAGCCAAAAAATAGGTCAAAACCAGCCTCGGTTGTATGAACGCAACACAAACACATACATAGCACTGCGTAGGCATTAGACACGCGTTAGAACTTACGGGACTCAATTCCAATATATGGAATCTGAGTTATCGCCCAGTTTGCAAAACTCGCTAACAGTTAGGCAAAAAGCTGAAAAAGAGCCCATAACCCGCCTCGGCCATCCAAACGCCACACAAACACACACATAGCACCGCATATGTATTAGACACGCGTTACAACTTACAGGACGCAATTCTGACATACAGAGACCAAGTTAAGTCCTAGTTTGTAAAACTCGCTAACACTTAGGTAAGAAGTCGAAAAATAGGTCAAAACCCGACTCGGTCGTCCGAACGCCACGCAAACACACACATAGCACCGAGTAGGTATGGGAAACATGTTAGAACTTACAGGACTCGATTCCGATATACGAAATCTGAGTTATCGCCCAGTTTTCAAAACTCGCCAACACTTAGGTAAAAAGCCAAAAAATAGGTCAAAACCCGCCTCGGTCGTCCGAACACCACGTAAACACACACATAATACCGCATAGGTATTAGTCACGTGTTACAACTTACGAGACTCGATTTTGACATACGGAGACCGGATTAAGTCCCAGTTTACAAAACTCGACAACACTTAGGTAAAAGGCCAAAAAACAGGTCAAAACCCGCATCGGTCGTCCGAACGCCACGCAAACACACACATAGCACCGAGTAGGTATTAAAAACATGTTAGAACTTATGGGACTCGATTCCGATATACGAAATTCGAGTTATCGCCCGATTTTAAAACTCATGAACACTTAGGCAAAAAGCCAAAAATAGGTCAAAACCCGCCTCGATCGTCCGAACGCCATACGTTAACACACACATAACATCGGCGTAGGTATTAGTCACGTGTTACAACTTTCGGGACTCAATTCGGCATCTGGAGACCAAATTAAGTCCCGGTTACCAAACTTCGCCAACACTTAGGTAAAAACCAAAAAAGAGGTCAAAACCCGCCTCGATCGTCCAAACGCATACGTAAATACACATATAGCACAGCGTGGGTATTAGACATGCATTAGAACTTACGGGACTCGATTCCGACATCGAGACCGAAAGTTAAGTCCTGGTTTGCAAAACTCGCCAACACTTAGGTAAAAACCCAAAAATAGGTCAAAACCCACCTCGATCGTCCGAGCATACGTAAACACACACATAACACCATATAGGTATTGAGACACGTATTACAACTTACGGGACTCGATCTGATCATCTGGAGACCGAATTAAGTCACGGTTTGGAAAACTACGCATGACAACTTAGGCAAAACTTCGGCTAACACTTAGGCAAAAAAGCCAAAAAATAGGTCAAAACCGACCTCGGTGGAAATGCGACGCATAGCGCAAACACATACATAGCCTTTCATGTAGGTATTAGGCGCGCGTTAGAACTTACGGGACTCAATTCCTATGTATGGAATCGAGTTATTGCCCGGTTGCAAAACTTCATTAATAGTTAGGCAAAAAAGTGAAAAAGAGCCCATAACCCGCCATGCGACCATCCGAGCGCCATGCAAACACACACATAGCATTTGCATAGGTATTAGACCACGCGTTACAACTTACGGGACTCAATTCGACATCTGAGAGACCAAGTTAAGTCCCGGTTTGCAAAACCTGCTATGATTAGGCAAAAAGCCAAAAAAGAGCCCAAAACCCGACTCGACCATCTGAACGAGGCATGCGCAATCACACCCATAGCACTGCGTAGTTATTAGACACACGTTACAACTTACAGGACTAGCTTCCGACATACTTAGGGAGACCGAATTATCGCCTAGTTTGCAAAACTCAACAACATTTAGGCAAAAAGCCAAAAAATAAGTTAAAACCCGCCTCAGTCGTCTGAACGCCACGTAAACACACACATATCACCGCGTAGGTATTAGACACGCGTTAAAACTTATGGGACTCGAGTCCGACATACGGAGACCGAGTTAGAACTTACGGGACTCAATTCTTATATACGGAATCCGAGTTATTGCCCAGTTTGAAAAACTTTATAACACTTAGGCAAAAAGCCGAAAAATAGGTCAAAACCTGCCTCGGTCGTCCGAACGCATCGCATGAAACACACATAACACAGCGTGGGTATTGAACCGCAGCGTTACAACTTACGGGACTCAATTACGACATACAGAGACCAAGTTAAGTCCCAGTTTGCAAAACCCGCTAACTGTTAGGCAAAAAGCCAAAAAAGAACCCAAAACGACTCGGTGGTCTGGCGCCACGTAATCACACCCATAGCACCGCGTGAGGTATTGAACACACGTTACAACTTACGGGACTCGCTTCAGAACATACTTAGGGGAGGCCGAGATTATCGCTGGTTTGCAAAACTCAACAACACTTAGGCAAAAAGCCAAAAATAAGTTAAAACCCGCCTCGATCAAATGCGGCATACGCAAATATACACATAACACCGCGTGGGTATTGAACACGCGTTAGAACTTATGGGATTCGAGTCCGACATACGGAGACCGAGTTAAGTCCCAGTTTGCAAAACCCGCTAATGTTAGAAAAAAAGCCAAAAAAGTGCCCAAAACCCGCCTCGGCCTTCTGAACACCACGCAAAACACACACATATCACCGGTATGTATTGAACCGCGCGTTATAACTTACGGGACTCGATTCAATATCTGAAATCGAGTTATTGCCCGGTTTGAAAAATTTTATAACACTTAGGCAAAAAGCCAAAAAATAGGTCAAAACCTGCCTCGGTCGTCCGAAAGCCACGCAAACACACACATAGCACCGAGTAGGTATTAGACACGCGTCGAACTTACATCACTCGATTAGATATCTGAAATCCGGAGTTATCGCCCAATTTGTAAAACTCGCCAACACTTGGGTAGAAAGTAGAAAAATAGGTCAAAAACCAACCTTCTCGGTGGTCCGAGCATGCGTAAACACACACATAACCTGCTGCGTAGGAATTAGTCACGTGTTACAACTTACGGGACTCGATTCCAGACATATGGAGGCGGAATTAAGTCCTGGTTTGCAAAACTCGCCAACACTTAGGCAAAAAAAAATCGAAAAAAAGGTCAAAACCCGCCTCGGTCGATCTCTGAATGCCACGCAAAAACACACACATAGCACCGCGTGGGTATTGAACACGCGTTAGAACTTACGGACCGAATTACGACTTACGAAGACCGATTAAGTCCTGGTTTGCAAAACTTCGCTAACACTTAGGCAAAAAGCGAAAAAAAGCAGGTCAAAACTCGACTTCGATTAGTCCAACGCCAAACAAACACACATAGCACCGAGTAGGTATTAGAAACATGTTAGAACTTACGGGACTCGATTCCGATATCACGGAATCGAGTTATCGCCCCGATTTTCAAAACACCTGCCAACACTTAGGCAAAAAGCCAAAAATAGGTCAAAACCGACCTCGGTCGTCCGAACGCCACGTAAACACACACATAATATCGCGTAGGTATTAGTCACGTGTTACAACTTACGAGACTCGATTTCGAAATATGGAGACCGAATTAAGTCCCAGTTTGCAAAACTCGCCAACACTTAGGCAAAAAACCGAAAAAGAGGTCAAAACCCGCCTCGATCGTCCAAATACCACACAAACACACACATAGCACCGAGTAGGTATTAAAAACATGTTAGAACTTATGGGACTCGATTCCGATATACGAAATCCGAGTTATCGCCCAGTTTTTAAAACTCGCCAACACTTAGGCAAAAACCCAAAAAATAGGTCAAAATTAGCCTCGGTCGTCCGAACGCCACGTTAACACACACATAACACCGCGTAGCTATTAGTCACGTGTTACAACTTACGGGACTCGATTCCGACATACGGACACCAAATTAAGTCCCAGTTTGCAAAACTCGCCAACACTTAGGCAAAAAACCAAAAAAAGAGGTCAAAACCCGCCTTGGTCATTCGAACGCCACGTAAACACACACATAACACCATATAGGTATTAGACACGTGTTACAACTTATGAGACTCGATTCCGACATACGGAGACAGATTTAAGTTCCAGTTTGGAAAACTCGCCAACACTTGGGCAAAAAACTGAAAAAGAGGTCAAAACCCGCCTCGATCGTCCAAATGCCCCGCAAACACACACATAGCACCGAGTAGGTATTAAAAACATATTAGAACTTACGGGACTCGATTCCGATATACGAAATTCGAGTTATCGCCCAGTTTTTAAAACTCGCTAACACTTAGGTAAAAAGCCAAAAAATAGGTCAAAACCCGCCTCAGTCGTCCGAACACCACGTTAATACACACATAACACCGCGTATGTATTAGTCGCGTGTTAAAACTTACGGGACTCGATTCCGACATACGGAGACCAAATTAAGTCCTAGTTTGCCAAACTCGCCAACACTTAGGTAAAAAACCAAAAAAAGAGGTCAAAACCCGCCTCGGTCGTCCAAACGCCACGCAAACACACACATAGCACCGCGTAGCTATTAGTCACGTGTTACAACTTACGGGACTCGATTCCGACATACGGACACCAAATTAAGTCCCAGTTTGCAAAACTCGCCAACACTTAGGCAAAAAGCCAAAAAATAGGTCAAAACCCGCCTCGGTCTTCCGAACGCCACGTAAACACACACATAACACCATGCTGGTATTAGACACGTGTTACAACTTACGGAACACGATTCTGACATACAGAGACCGAATTAAGTCCTAGTTTGGAAAACTCGCCAACACTTAGGCAAAAAACTGAAAAAGAGGTTAAAACCCGACTCGATCGTCCAAATGCCACGCAAACACACACATAGCACCGCGTAGGTATTAGACACGCGTTTCAACTTACGGGACTCGATTCTGACATACAGAGACCGAGTTAAGTCCTAGTTTGCAAAACTCTCCAACACTTAGGCAAAAAGCTGAAAAATAGGTCAAAACCCGCCTCGGTCGTCCGAACGCCGCACAAACTCACACATAGCACCGCGTAGGTATTAGACACGTGTTATAACTTACGGGACTCGATTCTGACATACGAAGACCGATTTAAGTCCCAGTTTGTAAAACACGCCAACACTTAGGTAAAAAACTGAAAAATAGGTCAAAACCCACCTCGGTCGTCTGAACGCCACGCAAACACACACATAAAACCGCGTAGTTATTAGACACGCATTAGAACTTACGGGACTCGATTCCGATATTCGGAGACCGAGTTAAGTCCCAGTTTGTAAAACTTGCCAACACTTAGGCAAAAAGCTAAAACAACAGATCAAAACTCGCCTCGGTCGTCCAAATGACATGAAAACACACACATAACACCGCTTAGGTATTAGACACGCGTTATAACTTATGGGACTCTATTACGACATACGGAGACCGAGTTAAGTCCCAGTTTGCAAAACTCACCAACACTTAGGCAAAAAGCCAAAAAATAAGTCAAACCCGCCTCGGTCGTCCGAATGCCACGTAAACACACACATAGCACCGCGTAGGTATTAGACACGCGTTAGAACTTACGAGACTCGATTCTGACATACGAAGACCGAGTTAAGTCCCAGTTTGCAAAACTCGCCAACACTTAGGCAGAAAACCAAAACAAGAGGTCAAAACCCGCCTCGATTGTCCAAACACCACGCAAACACACACATAGCACCGCGTAGGTATTAGAGATGCATTAGAACTTACAGGACTCGATTCCGACATACAGAGACCGAGTTAAGTCCTACTTTGCAAAACTCGCCAACACTTACGCAAAAAGCCAAAAATTAGGTCAAAACCCGCCTCGGTCGTCCGAACGCCACGTAAACACACACATAACACTGCGTAGGTATTAGTCACGTGTTACAACTTACGGGACTCGATTCCGGCATATGGAGACCGAATTAAGTCCCGGTTTGCAAAACTCGCCAACACTTAGGCAAAAAACTGAAAAAGATGTCAAGACCCGCCTCGATCGTCCAAACGCAACGCAAACACACACATAGCACCGAGTAGGTATTAAAAACATGTTAGAACTTATGGGACTCGATTCCGATATACGAAATCCGAGTTATCGCCCAGTTTTTAAAACTCGCCAACACTTAGGCAAAATGCCAAAAAATAGGTCAAAACCCGCCTCGGTCGTCCGAACGCCACGTTAACACACACATAACACCGCGTAGGTATTAGTCACGTGTTACAACTTACGGCACTCTATTCCGACATACGGATACCGAATTAAGTCCCAGTTTGCAAAACTCGCCGACACTTTGGCAAAAAACCAAAAAAAGAGGTCAAAACCTGCCTCGGTCTTCCAAACGCCACACAAACACACACATAGCATCGCGTAGGTATTAGACATGCATTAGAACTTACAGAACTCAATTCTGACATACAGACCGAGTTAAGTCCTAGTTTGCAAAACTCACCAACACTTAGGCAAAAAACCAAAAAATTAGGTCAAAACCCACCTCGGTCGTCCGAACGCCACGTAAACACACACATAACACCATATAGGTATTAGACATGTGTTACAACTTACGGGACTCGATTCCGACATACGGAGACCAAATTAAGTCCCAGTTTGGAAAACTCGCCAACGCTTAGGGAAAAAACTGAAAAAGAGGTCAAAACCCGCCTCGATCGTCCGAACGCCACACAAACTCACACATAGCACCGCGTAGGTATTAGATACGTGTTACAACTTACGGGACTCGATTTTGACATACGAAGACCGAATTAAGTCCCAGTTTGTAAAACTCGCCAACACTTAGGTAAAAAACTGAAAAATAGGTCAAAACCCGCCTCGGTCGTCTGAACGCCACGCAAACACACACATTGAACCGCGTAGTTATCAGACACACAGTAGAACTTACGGGACTTGATTTTGACATACGGAGACCGAGTTAAGACCCAGTTTGTAAAACTCATCAACACTTAGGCAAAAAGCCAAAATAACAGGTCAAAACCCGCCTCGGTCGTCCGAATGCCATGTAAACACACACATAACACCGCGTAAGTATTAGACATGCGTTATAACTTATGGGACTCGATTACGACATACGGAGACCGAGTTAAGTCCCAGTTTGCAAAACTCACCAACACTTAGGCAAAAAGCCAAAAAATAGGTCAAAACCCGCCTCGGTCGTCCGAATGCCATGCAAACACACACATAGCACCGCGTAGGTATTAGAAACGCGTTAGAACTTACGAGACTCGATTCTGACATACGGAGACCGAGTTAAGTCCCAGTTTGCAAAACTCGCTAACACTTAGGGAAAAAGCCGAAAAACAAGTCAAACCGACCTTGGTAAATCGCATTTAACGCCATGCAAACACACACATAACACTGAGTAGGTATTAGAAACATGTTAGAACATACGGGACTCGATTCCGATATACAGAATCCGTGTTATCGCCCAGTTTTCAAAACTCGCCAACACTTAGGCAAAAGCCAAAAAAATAGGTCAAACCCACTTCTCGGTGAGTCCGAACGCCATGCGTAAACACACACATACACCGCGTGGGAATTAGTCGCGTGTTACAACTTACGAGACTCGATTCCGACATATGAAGGCGGAATTAAGTCCTAGTTTGCAAAACTCGCCAAAACTTAGGCAAAAAACCAAAAAAAGAGGTCAAAAACCGCCTCGGTCGTCCAATGCCACGCAAACACACATAGCCGCTGCGTGAGGTATTGAACACGCGTTAGAACTTACGAGACTGGATTCTGACATACGGAGACCGAGTTAAGTCCTAGTTTGCAAAACTCGCTAACACTTAGGCAAAAAGTCGAAAAACAGGTCAAAACCCGATTCGGTCATCCGAACGCCACACAAACATACACATAGCACCGAGTAGGTATTAGAAACATGTTAGAACTTACGGGACTCGATTCCGATATACAGAATCTGAGTTATCACCCAGTTTTCAAAACTCGCCAACAGTTAGGCAAAAAGCCAAAAAATAGGTCAAATCGCGCCTCGGTCGTCCGAACACCACGTAAACCCACATAATACCGCGTAGGTATTAGTCACATGTTACAACTTACGAGACTCGATTTCGATATATGGAGACCGAATTAAGTCCCAGTTTGCATAACTCGCCAACACTTAGGCAAAAAACTGAAAAAGAGGTCAAAACCCGCCTCGATCGTCCAAACGCCACGCAAACACACACATAGCACCGAGTAGGTATTAAAAACATGTTAGAACTTACGGGACTCAATTCCGATATACGAAATCCGAGTTATCGCCCAGTTTTTAAAACTCGCCAACACTTAGGCAAAAAGTCAAAAAATAGGTCAAAACCCGCCTCGGTCGTCCGAACGCCACGTTAACACACACATAACACCGGGTAGGTATTATTCACGTGTTACAACTTACGGGACTCGATTCCGACTTACGGAGACCAAATTAAGTCCCAGTTTGTAAAACTCGCCAACACTTAGGTAAAAAACCAAAAAAAGAGGTCAAAAACCGCCTCGGTCGTCCGAACGCCACGTAAACACACACATAACACCATATAGGTTTTAGACATGTGTTACAACTTACGGGACTCGATTCTGACATACGGAGACAGAAATAAGTCCTAGTTTGGAAAACTCGCCAACACTTGGGCAAAAAACTGAAAAAGAGATCAAAACCCACCTCGATCATCCAAATGCCACGCAAACACACACATAGCACCGCGTAGGTATTAGACACGCGTTAGAACTTACGAGACTCGATTCTGACATACGGAGACCGAGTTAAGTCCCAGTTTGCAAAAGTCGCTAACACTTAGGAAAAAAGCCGAAAAATAGGTCAAAACCCGCCACGGTCGTCTGAGCGCCACGCAAACACGCACATAGAACCGCGTAGTTATTAGACACACATTAGAACTTATGGGACTCGATTCCGACATACGGAGACCGAGTTAAGTCCCAGTTTGTAAAACTCGCCAACACTTAGGCAAAAAGCCAAAACAACAGATCAAAACCTGCCTTGGTCGTCCGAATGTTATGCAAACACACACATAACACCGCGTAGGTATTAAACATGCGTTATAACTTATGGGACTCGATTACGACATACGTAGACCGAGTTAAGTCCTAGTTTGGAAAACTCACCAACACTTAGGCAAAAAGCCAAAAAATAGGTCAAAACCCGCCTCGGTCGTCCGAATGCCACGCAAACACACACATAGCACCGCGTAGGTATTAGACACGCATTAGAACTTACAAAACTCAATTCTGACATACGGAGACCGAGTTAAGTCCCAGTTTGCAAAACTCGGTAACACTTAGGCAAAAAGCCAAAAAACCGGTCAAAACCAAATTTGGTGGATTGAGCGCCTCTGCGCAAACACACATATAGCACTGAGTAGGTATTAGAAACACGTTAGAACTGACGGGACTCGATTCCGATATACGAAATCCGAGTTATCGCCCAGTTTTCAAAACTCGCCAACACTTAGGCAAAAAGCCAAAAAATAGGTCAAAACCCGCCTCGGTAGTCCGAACGCCACGTAAACACACATAAAACACCGCATAGAATTAGTCACGTGTTACAACTTACGGGACTCGATTCCGACATATGGAAGCGGAATTAAGTCCTAGTTTGCAAAACTCGCCAACACTTAGGCAAAAAACTGAAAAAAGAGGTCAAAATCCGCCTTGGTCGTCCGAATGCCACACAAACACACACATAGCACCGGGTGGGTATTAGACACAAGTTAGAACTTACGAGACTAGATTACGACATCACGGACCGAGTTAAGTCCTAGTTTGCAAAACTTCGCTAACACTTAGGCATAAAGCCGAAAAAGCAGTGCCAAAACCAGGCTTCGGTTAGTCCTAACGCCATACACAAACACACACATAGCACCGAGTAGATATGAGAAACATGTTAGAACTTACGGGACTCGATTCTGATATACGGAATCTGAGTTATCGCCAAGTTTTTAAAACTCGCCAACACTTAGGCAAAAAGTCAAAAAATAGGTCAAAACCCGCCTCGGTCTTCCGAATGCCACGTAAACACACACATAATACCGCGTAGGTATTAGTCACGTGTTACAACTTACGAGACTCGATTTCGACATACGGAGACCGGATTAAGTCCCAGTTTACAAAACTCGCCAACACTTAGGTAAAAGGCCGAAAAACAGGTCAAAACCCGCCTTGGTCGTCCGATCGCCACGCAAACACACACATAACACCGAGTAGGTATTAAAAACATGTTAGAACTTACGGGACTCGATTTGATATCTGAAATTGAGTTATTGCCGCTTTTAAAACTACATTAACACTTAGGCAAAAAGCCAAAAAATAGGTCAAAACCCGCCTCCGTCATCCGAACGCCACGTTAACACACACATAACACCGCGTAGGTATTTGTCACGTGTTACAACTTACGGGACTTGATTCCGACATACGGAGACCAAATTAAGTCCCAGTTTGTCAAACTCGCCAACACTTAGGTAAAAAACTGAAAAAGAGGTCAAAACCCGCCTCGATCCTCCAAATGCCATGCAAACACACACATAGCACCGCGTAGGTATTAGACACGCGTTAGAACTTACGGGACTCGATTCCGACATACAGTGTCCGAGTTAAGTCCTAGTTTGCAAAACTCTCCAACACTTAGGCAAAAAGCCGAAAAATAGGTCAGCGCCTCGGTCGTCCGAACGCCACACAAACTCACACATAGCACCGCGTAGGTATTGAACACGTGTTACAACTTACGGGACTCGATTACGACATATCGAAGACCAATTTAAGTCCCGGCTTATAAAACACGCCAACACTTAGGTAAAAAGCGAAAAATAGGTCAAAACCCGCCTTCGGTCGTCTCGAACGCCATGCATAAACACACACACATAGAACCGCGTAGTTATTAGACACGCATTAGAACTTACGGATCTCGATTCCGACATACGAAGACCGAGTTAAGTCCCAGTTTGTAAAACTTGCCAACACTTAGGCAAAAAGCTAAAACAACAGATCAAAACCCGCCTCGGTAGTCCGAATGCCATGCAAACACACACATAACACCGTGTAGGTATTAGACACGCGTTATAACTTATGGGACTCGATTACGACATACAGAGAGCGAGTTAAGTCCCAGTTTGCAAAACTCACCAACACTTAGGCAAAAACCCAAAAAATAAGTCAAAACCCGCCTCGGTAGTCCGAATGCCATGCAAACACACACATAACACCGTGTAGGTATTAGACACGCGTTATAACTTATGGGACTCGATTACGACATACAGAGAGCGAGTTAAGTCCCAGTTTGCAAAACTCACCAACACTTAGGCAAAAACCCAAAAAATAAGTCAAAACCCGCCTCGGTCGTCTGAATGCTACGCAAACACACACATAGCACCGCGTAGGTATTAGACATGCGTTAGAACTTACGAGACTCGATTATGACATACGGAGACCGAGTTAAGTCCCAGTTTGCAAAACTCGCTAACACTTAGGCAAAAAGCCAAAAAGCAGTCAAAACAACCTTGTTAAATGCAGACATACCGCAAACACACGCATAGCACCGAGTAGGTATTAGAAACATGTTAGAACTTACGGGACTCGATTCCGATATACAGAATATGAGTTATCGCCCAGTTTTCAAAACTCGCCAATACTTAGACAAAAAGACAAAAAATAGGTCAAAACCCGCCTCGGTCGTCCGAATGCCACGTAAACACACACATAATATCGCGTAGGTATTAGTCACGTGTTACAACTTACGGGACTCGATTCCGACATACGGAGACTGAATTAAGTCCCAGTTTGCAAAACTCGCCAACACTTATGCAAAAAACTGAAAAATATGTCAAAACCCCCCTCGATCGTCCAAACGCCACGCAAACACACACATAGCACCGAGTAGGTATTAAAAACATGTTAGAACTTACGGGACTCGATTCCGATATACGAAATCCGAGTTATCGCCCAGTTTTTAAAACTCGCCAACACTTAGGCAAAAAGCCAAAAATAGGTCAAAACCCGCCTCGGTCGTCCGACGCCACGTTAACACACACATAACACAGCGTAGGTATTAGTCACGTGTTACAACTTACGGGACTCGATTCCAGACATCGGAGACCGAATTAAGTCCTAGTTTGTAAAACTACATGACACTTAGGGCAAAAAACAAAAAAGAGGTCAAAACCAAATCGATTGTCCAAACACCACGCAAACACATACATAGCACCGCGTAGGTATTGAACATGCATTAGAACTTACGATTACTCCATTCAGGCATCTGAGGAGACCGAAAGTTAAGTCCTGGTTTGCAAACTCACTCACCAACACTTAGGCAAAAAGCCAAAAAATAGGTCAAAACCCGCCTCGGTCGTCCGAACGCCACGTAAACACACACATAACACCATATAGGTATTAGACACGTGTTACAACTTACGGGACTTAATTCCGACATACAGAGACCGAATTAAGTCCCAGTTTAGAAAACTCGCCAACAATTAGGCAAAAAACTGAAAAAGAGGTCAAAACCCGCCTCGATCGTCCAAATGCCACGCAAACACACACACAGCACCGTGTAGGTATTATACACGCGTTAGAACTTACAAGACTCGATTTTGACATACAGAGACCAAGTTAAGTCCTAGTTTGTAAAACTCTCCAACACTTAGGCAAAAAGTCAAAAAATAGGTCAAAACCCGCCTCGGTCGTCCGAACGCCGTACAAACTCACACATAGCACCGTGTAGGTATTAGACACGTGTTACAACTTATGGGACTCGATTCTGACATACGAAGACCGATTTAAGTCCCAGTTTGTAAAACTCGCCAACACTTAGGTAAAAAACTGAAAAATAGGTCAAAACCCGCCTCGGTCGTTTGAATGCCACGCAAACACACACATAGAACCGCGTAGTTATTAGACACGCATTAGAACTTACAGGACTCGATTCCGACATACAGAGACCGAGTTAAGTCCCAGTTTGTAAAACTCGCCAACACTTAGGCAAAAAGCCAAAACAATAGGTCAAAACCCGCCTCGGTCGTCCGAATGCCATGAAAACACACACATAACACCGCGTAGGTATTAGACACGCGATACAATTTATGGGACTCGATTACGACATACGGAGACCGAGTTGAGTCCCAGTTTGCAAAACTCACCAACACTTAGGCAAAAAGCCAAAAAATAGGTCAAAACCCGCCTCGGTCGTCCGAATGCAATGCAAACACACACATAGTACCGCGTAGGTATTAGAAACGCGTTAGAACTTACGAGACTCGATTCTGACATACGGAGACCGAGTTAAGTCCCAGTTTGCAAAACTCGCTAACACTTAGGCAAAAAGCCGAAAATAGGTCAAAACTAGCCTTGGTCGTCCGAACGCCATGCAAACACACACATAGCACTGAGTAGGTATTAGAAACACGTTAGAACATACAGGACTCGATTCCGATATACAGAATCCGAGTTATCGTCCAGTTTTCAAAACTCGCCAACACTTAACACCGCGTAGGTATTAATCATGTGTTAAAACTTACGGGACTCGATTCCGACTTATGGAGGCCGAATTAAGTCCTAGTTTGCTCGCCAACACTTAGGCAAAAACCCGAAAAAAGAGGTCAAAACACGCCTCGGTCTTCTAAACACCACGCAAACACACACATAACACCGCGTAGGTATTAGACACGCGTTAGAACTTACAGGACTCGATTTCGACATACAGAGACCGCGTTAAGTCCTAGTTTACAAAACTCGCCAACACTTACGCAAAAAGTCGAAAAATAGGTCAAAATCCACCTCGGTCGTCCGAACGCCACACAAACTCACAAATAGCACCGCGTATGTACTAGACACGTGTTAAAACTTACGGGACTCGATTCCGTCATACGGAGACCGAGTTAAGTCCCAGTTTGCAAAACTCGCTAATACTTAGGTAAAAAGCTGAAAAATAGGTCAAAACCCGCCTCGGTCGTCCGAACGCCACGCAAACACACACATAGCACCACGTAGGTATTAAACACGTGTTAGAACTTACAGGACTCTATTCTGACATACGGAGACTGAGTTAAGTCCAAGTTTACAAAACATGCCAATACTTAGGCAAAAAGCCGAAAAATAAGTTAAAACCCGCCTCGGTCATCCGAACGCCACGCAGATGCACACATAGCACCGAGTAGGTTTTAGACAAGCGTTAGAACTTACGGGACTCAATTACGATATACGAAATCCGAGTTATCGCACAGTTTGCAAAACTCGCCAACACTTAGGCAAAAAGGCGAAAAATAGGTCAAAACCCGCCTCGGTCGTCCGAACGCCACGTTAACACACACATAACACCATGTAGGTATTAGTCACGTGTTACAACTTACGGGACTCGATTCCGACATACGAAGACTAAATTAAGTCCCAGTTTGTAAAACTCGCCAACACTTAGGTAAAAAACCAAAAAAAGAGGTCAAAACCCGCCTTGGTCGTCCGAATGCCACGTAAACACACACATAACACCATATAGGTATTAGACACGTGTTACAACTTACGGGACTCGATTCCGACATACGAGAGATGTAATTAAGTCCCGGCTTGGAAAACTCGCCAAAGACTTGGGCAAAAAATTAAAAAGAGGTCAAAACCCGCCTCGATCGTCTAAATGCCACGCAAACACACATAACACCGCGTAGGTATTAGACAGCGTTAGAACTTATGAGTCTCGATTCGACATACGGAGACCGAAAGTTAAGTCCCGGTTGCAAAACTACACTAACACTTAGGCAAAAAGCCGAAAAATGGGTCAAAACCCGCCTCGATGCGTCTGAAAGGCCACACAAACACACACATAGAATGCGTAGTTATTGAGACACGCATTAGAACTTGCGGGACTCGATTACGACATCGGAGACCGAGTTAAGTCCCAGTTTGTAAAACTCGCCAACACTTGGGCAAACAGCCAAAACAACAGATCAAAACCCGCCTCGGTCGTCCGAATCCCTTGCAAACACAGACATAACACAGTGTAGGTATTAGACACGCGTTATAACTTATGGGACTCGATTATGACATACGTAGACCGAGTTAAGTCCCAGTTTGCAAAACTCACTAACACTTAGGCAAAAAGCCAAAAAATAGGTCAAAACCCGCCTCGGTCGTCCGAATGCCACGCAAACACACACATAGCACCGCGTAGTTATTAGACACGCGTTAGAACTTACGAGACTCGATTCTGACATACGGAGACCAAGTTAAGTCCCAGTTTGCAAAACTCGCTAACACTTAGGCAAAAAGCCGAAAAACTGGTCAAAACCAGCCTTGGTCATTCGAACGCCACGCAAACACACACATAGCACTGAGTAGGTATTAGAAACACGTTAGAACTGATGGGACTCGATTCCGATATACGAAATCTGAGTTATCGCCTAGTTTTCAAAACTTGCCAACACTTAAGCAAAAAGCCAAATAATAGGTCAAAACCCGCCTCGGTAGTCCGAACGCCACGTAAACACACATAAAACACCGCATAGAATTAGTCACGTGTTACAACTTACGGGACTCGATTCCGACATATGGAAGCGGAATTAAGTCCTAGTTTGCAAAACTCGCCAACACTTGTGCAAAAAACTGAAAAAAGAGGTCAAAATCCGCCTCGGTCGTCCGAATGCCACGCAAACACACACATAGCACCGGGTAGGTATTAGACACAAGTTAGAACTTACGAGACTATATTCTGACATACGGAGACCGAGTTAAGTCCTAGTTTGCAAAACTCGCTAACACTTAGGCAAAAAAAGCCAAAAATGTGTCAAAACCCAGACTTTTCGGTCGTCCGAACATACGCAAACACACACATAGCACCGAGTAGGTATGAGAAACATGTTAGAACTTACGGGACTCGATTCCGATATACGGAATCTGAGTTATCGCCTAGTTTTCAAAACTCGCCAACATTTAGGCAAAAAGCCAAAAAATAGGTCAAAACCCGCCTCGGTCGTCCGAACGCCACGTAAACACACATAATACCGCATAGGTATTAGTCACGTGTTACAACTTCAAGGACTCTATTTCGACATACGGAGACCGGATTAAGTCCCAGTTTACAAAACTCGCCAACACTTAGGTAAAAGGCCGAAAAACAGGTCAAAACCCACCTCGGTCGTCCGAACGCCACACAAACACACACATAGCACCGAGTAGGTATTAAAAACATGTTAGAACTTACGGGACTCGATTTCGAAATACGAAATTCGAGTTATCGCCCAGTTTTTAAAATTCGCCAACACTTAGGCAAAAAGCCAAAAAATAGGTCAAAACGCGCCTCGATCGTCCGAACGCCACGTTAACACACACATAACACCGCGTAGGTATTAGTCACGTGTTACAACTTACGGGACTCAATTCCGACATACGGAGACCAAATTAAGTCCCAGTTTACCAAACTCGCCAACACTTAGGTAAAAAACCAAAAAAAGAGGTCAAAACCCGCCTCGGTCATCCAAACGCCACGCAAATACACATATAGCACCGCGTAGGTATTAGACATGCATTAGAACTTACAGGACTCGATTCCGACATACAGAGACCGAGTTAAGTCCTAGTTTGCAAAACACGCCAACACTTAGGCAAAAAGCCAAAAAATAGGTCAAAACCCGCCTCGGTAGTCCGAACGCCACGTAAACACACACATAACACCATACTAGTATTAGACACGTGTTACAACTTACGGGACTCGATTCCGACATACGAAGACCGAATTAAGTCCTAGTTTTGAAAACTAGCCAACAATTGGGCAAAAAACTGAAAAATAGGTCAAAACCCGCCTCGATTGTCCAAATGCCACGCAAACACACACATAGCACCGCGTAGGTATTAGATACGCGTTAGAACTTACGGGACTCGATTCCGACATACAGAGACCCAGTTAAGTCCTAGTTTGCAAAACTCTCCAACACTTAGGCAAAAAGCCGAAAAATAGGTCAAAACCCGCCTCGGTCGTCCGAATGCCGCACAAACTCACACATAGCACCGTGTAGGTATTAGACACGTGTTACAACTTACGGGACTCGATTCTGACATACGAAGACGGATTTAAGTCCCAGTTTGTAAAACACGCCAACATTTAGGTAAAAAACCGAAAAATAGGTCAAAACCCGCCTCGGTCGTCTGAACGCCACGCAAACACGCACATAGAACTGCGTAGTTATTAGACACGCATTAGAACTTACGGGACTCGATTCGATATACTGGAGACCGAAAGTTAAGTCCCGCTTTGTAAAACTACGCCAACACTTGGGCAAACGGCCCAAAACAATGGATCAAAACCCGCCTCGTCGTCAATGCCATGCAAACACACACATAACACCGCGTAGGTATTTGACACGCGTTATAACTTATGGGACTCGATTACGACATACGTAGACCGAGTTAAGTCCCAGTTTGCAAAACTCACTAACACTTAGGCAAAAAGCCAAAAAATAGGTCAAAACCCGCCTCGGTCGTCCGAATGCCACGCAAACACACACATAGCACCGTGTAGGTATTAGACACGCGTTAGAACTTACGAGACTCGATTTTGACATACGGAGACCGAGTTAAGTCCCAGTTTGCAAAACTCGCTAACACTTAGGCAAAGAGCCGAAAAACCGGTCAAAACCAGCCTTGGTCATTCGAACGCCACGCAAACACACACATAGCACTGAGTAGGTATTAAAAACACGTTAGAACTGACGGGAGTCGATTCCGATATACGAAATCCGAGTTATCGCCCAGTTTTCAAAACTCGCCAACACTTAAGCAAAAAGCCAAAACATAGGTCAAAACCCACCTCGGTAGTCCGAATGCCACGTAAACACACATAAAACACCGCATAGAATTAGTCACGTGTTACAACTTATGGGACTCGATTCCGACATATGGAAGCGGAATTAAGTCCTAGTTTGCAAAACTCGCCAACACTTGTGCAAAAAACTGAAAAAAGAGGTCAAAATCCGCCTCGGTCGTCCGAATGCCACGCAAACACACACATAGCACCGGGTAGGTATTAGACACAAGTTAGAACTTACGAGACTAGATTCTGACATACGGAGACCGAGTTAAGTCCTAGTTTGCAAAACTCGCTAACACTTAGGCAAAAAGCCAAAAAATAGGTCAAAACCCGACTCGGTCGTCCGAATGCCACGCAAACACACACATAGCACCGTGTAGGTATTAGACACGCGTTAGAACTTACGAGACTCGATTTTGACATACGGAGACCGAGTTAAGTCGATTTGCAAAACTTCGCTAACACTTAGGCAAAAAGCCGAAAAACCGGTCAAAACCAGCCTTGGTCGTTCGAACGCCACGCAAACACACACATAGCACTGAGTAGGTATTACAAACACGTTAGAACTGACAGGACTCGATTCCGATATACGAAATCCGAGTTATAGCCCAGTTTTCAAAACTCGCCAACACTTAGGCAAAAAGCCAAAAAATAGGTCAAAACCCGCCTCGATAGTCCGAACGCCACGTAAACACACATATAACACCGCGTAGAATTAGTCACGTGTTACAACTTACGGGACTCGATTCTGACATATGGAAGCGAAATTAAGTCCTAGTTTGCAAAACTCGCCAACACTTAGGCAAAAAACTAAAAGAAGAGTTCAAAATCCGCCTCGGTCGTCCGAATGCCACGCAAACACACACATAGCACCGGGTAGGTATTAGACACAAGTTAGAACTTACCAGACTAGATTCTGACATACGGAGACCGAGTTAAGTCCTAGTTTGCAAAACTCGCTAACACTTAGGCAAAAAGCCGAAAAACAGGTCAAAACCCGACTCGGTCGTCCGAACGCCACGCAAACACACACATAGCACCGAGTAGGTATGAGAAACATGTTAGAACTTATGGGACTCGATTCCGATATACGAAATTTGAGTTATCGCCCAGTTTTCAAAACTCGCCAACACTTAGGCAAAAAGCCAAAAAATAGGTCAAAACCCGCCTCGGTCGCCCGAACGCCACGTAAACACACACATAATACCGCGTAGGTATTAGTCACGTGTTACAACTTACGAGACTCGATTCTGACATACGGAGACAGGATTAAGTCCCAGTTTACAAAACTCGCCAACACTTAGGTAAAAGGCCAAAAAATAGGTCAAAACCCGCCTCGGTCGTCCGAACGCCACGCAAACACACACATAGCACTGAGTAGGTATTAAAAACATGTTAGAACTTACGGGACTCGATTCCGATATACGAAATTCGAGTTATCGCCAGCTTTTTAAAACTTCGCCAACATATAGGCAAAAAGCCAAAAATAGGTCAAAACCCGCCTCGGTCGTCCGAACGCCACGTTAACACACACATAACACCGCTGTAGGTATTAGTCACGTGTTACAACTTACGGGACTCGATTCCGACATCTGGAGACCAAATTAAGTCCCGGTTGCAAACTTCAACACTTAGGTAAAAACCAAAAAAGAGGTCAAAACCGCCTCGATTAAAGTCAAAATGCCACGCAAACACACACATAACACCGCTGTAGGTATTAGACATGCATTAGAACTTACAGGACTCGATTCGACATACGAGAGACCGAAAGTTAAGTCCTAGTTTGCAAAACACGCCAACACTTAGGCAAAAGGCCAAAAAATAGGTCAAAACCCGCCTCGGTCGTCCGAACGCCACGTAAACACACACATAACACCATACTGGTATTAGACACGTGTTACAACTTACGGGACTCGATTCCGACATATGGAGACCGAATTAAGTCCTAGTTTGGAAAACTCGCCAACACTTGGGCAAAAATCTGAAAAAGAGGTAAAAACCCGCCTCGATCGTCCAAATGCCATGCAAACACACATAGCACCGCGTAGGTATTAGACACGCGTTAGAACTTACAGGACTCGATTCCGACATACAGAGACCGAGTTAAGTCCAAGTTTGCAAAACTCTCCAACACTTAGGCAAAAAGCCGAAAAATAGGTCAAAACCCGCCTCAGTCGTCCGAACGCCGTACAAACTCACACATAGCACCGCGTAGGTATTAGACACGTGTTACAACTTACGGGACTCGATTCTGACATACGAAGACCGATTTAAGTCCCAGTTTGTAGAACACGCCAACACTTAAGTAAAAAACCAAAAAATAGGTCAAAACCCGCCTCGGTCGTCTGAACAAAACGCAAACACACACATAGAACCGCGTAGTTATTAGACACGTATTAGAACTTACGGGACTCGATTCCGACATACGGAGACAGAGTTAAGTCCCAGTTTGTAAAACTTGCCAACACTTAGGCAAAAAGCTAAAACAACAGATCAAAACCCGCCTCGGTCGTCCGAATGCTATTCAAACACACACATAACACAGTGTAGGTATTAGACACGCGTTATAACTTATGGGACTCGATAACGACATACAGAGAGCGAGTAAAGTCCCAGTTTGCAAAACTCACCAACACTTAGGCAAAAACCCAAAAATAAGTCAAAACCCGCCTCGGTCGTCCGAATGCCACGCAAACACACACATAGAACCGCGTAGGTATTAGACACGCGTTAGAACTTATGAGACTCGATTATGACATACGGAGACCGAGTTAAGTCCCAGTTTGCAAAACTCGCTAACACTTAGGCAAAAAGCCGAAAAATAGGTCAAAACCAGCCTTGTTCGTCTGAACGCCACGCAAACACACACATAGCACTGAGTAGGTATTAGAAATACTTTAGAACTTACGGGACTCGATTTCGATATACGGAATCTGAGTTATCGCCCAGTTTTCAAAACTCGCCAACACTTAGGCAAAAAGCCAAAAAATAGGTCAAAACCAGCCTCGGTCGTCCGAACGCCACGTAAACACACACATAATACCGCGTAGGTATTAGTCACGTGTTACAACTTACGGGACTCGATTCCGACATACGGAGACCGAATTAAGTCCCAGTTTGCAAAACTCACCAACACTTATGCAAAAAACTGAAAAATATGTCAAAACCCGCCTCGATCGTCCAAACGCCACGCAAACAAACACATAGTACCGAGTAGGTATTAAAAACATGTTAGAACTTACGGGACTCGATTCCGATATACGAAATCCGAGTTATCGCCCAGTTTTTAAAACTCGCCAACACTTAGGCAAAAAGACAAAAAATAGGTCAAAATTCGCCTCGGTCGTCCGAACGCCACGTTAACACACACATAACACCGCGTAGGTATTAGTCACGTGTTATAACTTACGGGACTCGATTCCGACATACGGAGACCGAATTAAGTCCCAGTTTGCAAAACTCGCCAATAATTAGGCAAAAAACTTAAAAAGAGGTCAAAACCCGCCTCGATCCTCCAAATGCCACGCAAACACACACACACAGCACCGTGTAGGTATTATACACGCGTTAGAACTTACGAGACTCGATTTCGACATACAGAGACCAAGTTAAGTCCTAGTTTGTAAAACTCTCCAACACTTAGGCAAAAAGCCGAAAAATAGGTTAAAACCCGCCTCGGTCGTCCGAACGCCGCACAAACTCACACATAGCACCGTGTAGGTATTAGACACGTGTTACAACTTATGGGACTCGATTCTGACATACAAAGACCGATTTAAGTCCCATTTTGTAAAACTCACCAACACTTAGGTAAAAAACTGAAAAATAGGTCAAAACCCACCTCGGTCGTTTGAATGCCACGCAAACACACACATAGAACCGCGTAGTTATTAGACACACATTAGAACTTACGGGACTCGATTCTGACAAACAGAGACCGAGTTAAGTCCCAGTTTGTAAAACTCGCCAACACTTAGGCAAAAAGCCAAAACAACAGGTCAAAACCCGCCTCGGTCGTCCGAATGCCATGAAAACACACACATAACACCGCGTAGGTATTAGACACGCATTATAATTTATGGGACTCGATTACGACATACGGAGACCGAGTTAAGTCCCAGTTTGCAAAACTCACCAACACTTAGGCAAAAAGCCAAAAAATAGGTCAAAACCCGCCTCGGTAGTCCGAATGCCACGAAAACATACACATAGCACCGTGTAGGTATTAGACACGCGTTAGAACTTACGAGACTCGATTCTGACATACGGAGACCGAGTTAAGTCCTAGTTTGCAAAACTCGCTAACACTTAGGCAAAAAGCCAAAAAACAGGTCAAAACTAGCCTTGGTCGTCCGAACGCCATGCAAACACACACATAGCACTAAGTAGGTATTAGAAACACGTTAGAACATACAGGACTCGATTCCGATATACAGAATCCGAGTTATCGTCCAGTTTTCAAAACTCGCCAATATTTAGGCAAAAAGCCAAAAAATAGGTCAAAACCCGCTTCGGTTGTCCGAACGCCACGTAAACAGACACTTAACACCACGTAGGTATTAATCATGTGTTAAAACTTACGGGACTCGATTCCGACTTATGGAGGCCGAATTAAGTCCTAGTTTGCAAAACTCGTTAATACTTAGGCAAAAAACCGAAAAAAGAGGTCAAAACCCGCCTCGGTCTTCCAAACGCCACGCAAACACACACATAGGACCGCGTAGGTATTAGACACGCGTTAGAACTTACAGGACTCGATTCTGACATACAGAGACCGCGTTAAGTCCTAGTTTACAAAACTCGCCAACACTTACGCAAAAAGTCAAAAAACAGGTTAAAACCCACCTCGGTCGTCCGAACGCCACACAAACTCACACATAGCACCGCGTATGTACTAGACACGTGTTAAAACTTACGGGACTCGATTCCGTCATACGGAGACCGAGTTAAGTCCCAGTTTGCAAAACTCGCCAATACTTAGGTAAAAAGCTGAAAAATAGGTCAAAACCCGCCTCGGTCATCCGAACGCCACGCAAACACACACATAGCACCGCGTAGGTATTAAACACGTGTTAGAACTTACAGGACTCTATTCTGACATACGGAGACTTAGTTAAGTCCCAGTTTGCAAAACATGCCAATACTTAGGCAAAA
This sequence comes from Panax ginseng, assembly GCA_020205605.1. Lineage (NCBI taxonomy): Eukaryota > Viridiplantae > Streptophyta > Magnoliopsida > Apiales > Araliaceae > Panax > Panax ginseng. The sequence continues at coordinate 70,534,950 of CM035128.1, read as the reverse complement.
AGCCGAAAAATAAGTTAAAACCCGCCTCGGTCATCCGAATGCCACGCAGATGCACACATAGCACCGAGTAGGTTTTAGACAAGCGTTAGAACTTACGGGACTCAATTACGATATACGAAATCCGAGTTATCGCCTAGTTTGCAAAACTCGCCAACACTTAGGCAAAAAGGCGAAAAATAGGTCAAAACCCGCCTCGGTAGTCCGAACGCCACGTTAACACACACATAACACCGCGTAGGTATTAGTCACGTGTTACAACTTACGGGACTGGATTCCGACATACGAAGACTATATTAAGTCCCAGTTTGCAAAACTCGCCAACACTTAGGTAAAAAACAAAAAAAAGAGGTCAAAACCCGTCTTGGTTGTCCGAACCACACGTAAACACACACATAACACCATATAGGTATTAGACACGTGTTACAACTTACGGGACTCGATTCCGACATACGGAGACAGAATTAAGTCCCAGTTTGGAAAACTCGCCAGCACTTGGGCAAAAAATTGAAAAAGAGGTCAAAACCCGCCTCGATCGTCCAAATGCCACGCAAACACACACATAGCACCGCGTAGGTATTAGACACGCGTTAGAACTTATGAGACTCGATTCTGACATACGGAGACCGAGTTAAGTCCCAGTTTGCAAAACTCGCTAACACTTAGGCAAAAAGCCGAAAAATGGGTCAAAACCCGCCTCGGTCGTCTAAGCGCCACGCAAACACGCACATAGAACCGCGTAGTTATTAGACACGCATTAAAACTTACGGGACTCGATTCTGACATACGGAGACCGAGTTAAGTCCCAGTTTGTAAAACTCGCCAACACTTGGGCAAACAGCCAAAACAACAGATCAAAACCCGCCTCGGTCGTCCGAATGCCATGCAAACACACACATAACACCGCGTAGGTATTAGACACACGTTATAACTTATGGGACTCGATTACGACATACGTAGACCGAGTTAAGTCCCAGTTTGCAAAACTCACTAACACTTAGGCTAAAAGCCAAAAAATAGGTCAAAACCCGCCTTGGTCGTCCAAATGCCACGCAAACACACACATAGCACCGTATAGGTATTAGACACGCGTTAGAACTTACGAGACTCGATTCTGACATACGGAGACCGAGTTAAGTCCCAGTTTGCAAAACTCGCTAACACTTAGGCAAAAAGCCAAAAAACCGTCAAAAACCAGGTCTTGAGTGGATTCGAACGCCACGCAAAACACACACATAAAGACTTCGGTAGGTATTACAAACACGTTAGAATTGACAGGACTCGATTCCGATATACGAAATCCGAGTTATAGCCCAGTTTTCAAAACTCGCCAACACTTAGGCAAAAAGCCAAAAAATAGGTCAAAACCCGCCTCGATAGTCCGAACGCCACGTAAACACACATATAACACCGCGTAGAATTAGTCACGTGTTACAACTTACGGGACTCGATTCTGACATATGGAAGCGAAATTAAGTCCTAGTTTGCAAAACTCGCCAACACTTAGGCAAAAAACCAAAAAAAGAGGTCAAAACCCGACTCGTTCGTCCGAACGCCACGTAAACACGCACATAGCACTGAGTAGGTATGAGAAACATGTTAGAACTTACAGGACTCGATTCCGATATACGGAATCTGAGTTATCGCCCAGTTTTCAAAACTCGCCAACACTTAGGTAAAAAGCCAAAAAATAGGTCAAAACCCGCCTCGGTCGTCCGAACGCCACGTAAACACACACATAATACCGCGTAGGTATTAGTCACGTGTTACAACTTACGAGACTCGATTTCGACATACGGAGACCGGATTAAGTCCTAGTTTACAAAACTCGCCAACACTTAGGTAAAAGGCCAAAAAATAGGTCAAAACCCGCCTCGGTCGTCCGAACGCCACGCAAACACACACATAGCACTGAGTAGGTATTAAAAACATGTTAGAACTTACGGGACTCGATTCCGATATACGAAATTCGAGTTATCGTCCAGTTTTTAAAACTCGCTAACACTTAGGCAAAAAGCCAAAAAATAGGTCAAAACCCGCCTCGGTCGTCTGAACGCCACGTTAACACACACATAACACCGCGTAGGTATTAGTCATGTGTTACAACTTACGGGACTCGATTCCGACATACGAAGACTAAATTAATTCCCAGTTTGCAAAACTCGCCAACACTTAGGTAAAAAACCAAAAAAAGAGGTCAAAACACGCCTTAGTCGTCCGAACGCCACGTAAACACACACATAACACCATATAGGTATTAGACACGTGTTACAACTTACGGGACTCGATTCCGACATACGGAGACAGAATTAAGTCCCTGTTTGGAAAACTCGCCAGCACTTGGGCAAAAAATTTAAAAAGAGGTCAAAACCCGCCTCGATCGTCCAAATGCCACGCAAACACACACATAGCACCGGGTAGGTATTAGACATAAGTTAGAACTTACGAGACTATATTCTGACATACGGAGACCGAGTTAAGTCCCAGTTTACAAAACTCGCTAACAGTTAGGCAAAAAGCTGAAAAAGAGCCCATAACTCGCCTCGGCCATCCGAACGCCACGCAAACACACACATAGCACCGCGCAGGTATTAGACACGCGTTACAACTTACGGGACTCAATTCTGACATACAGAGACCAAGTTAAGTCCCAGTTTGCAAAACCCGCTAACAGTTAGGCAAAAAGCCAAAAAAGAGCACAAAACCCGACTCGGCCATCTGAACGCCACACAATCACACCCATAGCACCGCGTAGGTATTAGACACACGTTACAACTTACAGGACTCGCTTTCGACATACTTAGGGAGACCGAATTATCGCCTAGTTTGCAAAACTTAACAACACTTAGGCAAAAAGCCAAAAAATAAGTTGAAACCCGCCTCAGTCGTCTGAACGCCAGGCAAACACACACATAGCACCGCGTAGGTATTAGACACGCGTTAGAACTTATGGGACTCGAGTCCGTCATACGGAGATCGAGTTAGAACTTACGGGACTCAATTCCAATATACGGAATCTGAGTTATTGCCCAGTTTGAAAAACTTTATAACACTTAGGCAAAAAGCCAAAAAATAGGTCAAAACATGCCTCGGTCGTCCAACGCCACGCAAACACACACATAGTACCGCGTAGGTATTAGACACGCGTTACAACTTACGGGACTCAATTCGACATCTGAGAGACCGAGTTAAGTCCCGCTTGCAAAACCCGCTATGAGCTAGGCAAAAAGCCAAAAAGAACCCAAAACCCGACTTTCGGTGATCAACGCATGCGTAATCACACCCATAGCACCGCGTAGGTATTAGACACACGTTACAACTTACGGGACTCTCTTTCGACATACTTAGGGAGACCGAATTATCGCCTAGTTTGCAAAACTCAACAACACTTAGGCAAAAAGCCAAAAAATAAGTTAAAACCCGCCTCCGATCGTCCACACAAACACACACACATAGCATCACGTGGGTATTAGAACACGCGTTAGAACTTATGGGACTCGAGTCGACATATACGAGACCGAAAGTTAAGTCCCGGTTTGCAAAACCCGCTAATAGTTAGAAAAAAGGCCGAAAAAGAGCCCAAAACCCGCCTCGGCCGTCCGAACGCCACACAAACACACACATAGCACCGAGTATGTATTAGACACGCGTTAGAACTTATGGGACTCGATTCCAATATACGGAATCTGAGTTATTGCCCAGTTTGAAAAACTTTATAACACTTAGGCAAAAAGCCGAAAAATAGGTCAAAACCTGCCTCGGTCGTCCGAAAGCCACGCAAACACACACATAGCACCGAGTAGGTATTAGACACGCGTCAGAACTTACATCACTCGATTTTGATATACGAAATCCGAGTTATCGCCCAATTTGCAAAACTCGCCAACACTTAGGAAAAAGGCCGAAAAACAGGCCAAACCAGCCTCGGTATTCCGAACACCACGTAAACACACACATAACACCGCGTAGGAATTAGTCACGTGTTACAACTTACGGGACTCGATTCCGACATATGGAGGCAGAATTAAGTCCTAGTTTGCATAACTCGCCAACACTTAGGTAAAAAACCAAAAAAAGAGGTCAAAACCCGCCTCGGTCGTCCGAATGCCACGCAAACACACACATAGCACCGCGTAGGTATTAGACACACGTTAGAACTTATGAGACTGGATTCTGACTTACGGAGACCGAGTTAAGTCCTAGTTTGCAAAACTCGCTAACACTTAGGCAAAAAGTCGAAAAATAGGTCAAAACCCGACTCGGTCGTCCGAACGCCATGCAAACACACACATAGCACCGAGTAGATATTAGAAACATGTTAGAACTTACGGGACTCGATTCCGATATACGGAATATGAGTTATCGCCCAGTTTTTAAAACTCGCCAAAACTTAGGCAAAAAGCCAAAAAATAGGTCAAAACCCTCCTCGGTCGTTCGAACGCCACGTAAACACACACATAATACCGCGTAAGTATTAGTCACGTGTTACAACTTACGAGACTCAATTTCGACATATGGAGACCGAATTAAGTCCCAGTTTGCAAAACTCGCCAACACTTAGGCAAAAAACTTAAAAAGAGGTCAAAACCCGCCTCGATCGTCCAAACGCCACGTAAACACACACATAGCACCGAGTAGGTATTAAAAACATGTTAGAACTTACGGGACTCGATTCCGATATACGAAATTCGAGTTATCGCCCAGTTTTTAAAACTCGCCAACACTTAGGTAAAAAGCCGAAAAATATGTCAAAACCCGCCTCGGTCGTCTGTACGCCACGTAAACACGTACATAGAACCGTGTAGTTATTAGACACGCATTAGAACTTACGGGACTCGATTCTGACATACAGAGACCGAGTTAAGTCCCAGTTTGTAAAACTCGCTAACACTTAGGCAAAAAGCCAAAACAACAGATCAAAACCCGCCTCGGTCGTCCTAATGCCATACAAACACACACATAACACCGCGTAGGTATTAGACACGCGTTATAACCTATGGGACTCGATTATGACATACGTAGACCGAGTTAAGTCCCAGTTTACAAAACTCACCAACACTTAGGCAAAAAGCCAAAAAATAGGTCAAAACCCGCCTGCTTAAATCCAATGCCACGCAAACACACACATAGCACCGCGTAGGTATTAGACACGCGTTAGAACTTACGAGACTCGATTCTGACATACGGAGACCGAGTTAAGTCCCAATTTGCAAAACTCGCTAACACTTAGGCAAAAAGCCAAAAAACAGGTCAAAACCAGCCTTAGTCGTTCGAACGCCATGCAAACAAACACATAGCACTGAGTAGGTATTAGAAACACGTTAGAACTTACGGGACTCGATTCCGATATACGAAATCTGAGTTATCGCCTAGTTTTCAAAACTCGCCAACACTTAGGCAAAAAGCCAAAAAATAGGTCAAAACCCGCCTCGGTAGTCCGAACGCCACGTAAACACACATATAACACTGCGTAGAATTAGTCACGTGTTACAACTTACGGGACTCAATTCTGACATATGGAAGCGGAATTAAGTCCTAGTTTGCAAAACTCGCCAACACTTAGGCAAAAAATCAAAAAAAGAGGTCAAAACCCGCCTCGGTCGTTCGAATGCCACGTAAACACACACATAATACCGGGTAGGTATTAGACACGCGTTAGAACTTACGAAACTTGATACTGAAATACGGAGACCGAGTTAAGTCCTAGTTTGCAAAACTCGCTAACACTTAGGCAAAAAGCCAAAAAACAGGTCAAAACCCGACTTGGTCGTCCGAACGGCACGCAAACACACACATAGCACCGAGTAGGTATAAGAAACATGTTAGAACTTACGGGACTAGATTCCGATATACGGAATCTGAGTTATCGCCCAGTTTTCAAAACTCGCCAACACTTAGGCAAAAAGCCAAAAAATAGGTCAAAACCCGCCTCGGTCGTCCGAACGCCGCACAAACTCACACATAGCACCGCGTAGGTATTAGACACGTGTTACAACTTACGGGACTCGATTTTGACATACGAAGACCGATTTAAGTCCCAGTTTGTAAAACACGCCAACACTTAGGTAAAAAACCGAAAAATAGGTTAAAACCCGCCTCGGTCGTCTGAACACCACGCAAACACACATATAGAACCGCGTAGTTATTAGACACGCATTAGAACTTACGGGACTCGATTCTGACATACGGAGACCGAGTTAAGTCCCAGTTTGTAAAACTCGCCAACACTTAGGCAAAAAGCCAAAACAACAGATCAAAACCCGCCTCGGTCGTCCGAATGCCATGAAAATACACACATAACACCGCGTAGGTATTAGACACGCGTTATAACTTATGGGACTCGATTACGACATACGTAGACCGAGTTAAGTCCCAGTTTGCAAAACTCACCAACACTTAGGCAAAAAGCCAAAAAATAGGTCAAAACCCGCCTCGGTCGTCCGAATGCCACGCAAACACACACATAGCACCGCGTAGGTATTAGACACGCGTTAGAACTTATGAGACTCGATTCTGACATACGGAGACCAAGTTAAGTCCCAATTTGCAAAACTCGCTAACACTTAGGCAAAAAGCCGAAAAACCGGTCAAAACTAGCCTTGGTCGTTCGAACGCCACGCAAACAAACAAATAGCACTGAGTAGGTATTAGAAACACGTTAGAACTGACGGGACTCGATTCCGATATACGAAATCCGAGTTATCGCCCAGTTTTCAAAACTCGCCAACACTTAGGCAAAAAGCCAAAAAATAGGTCAAAACCCGCCTCGGTAGTCCGAACGCCACGTAAACACACATATAACACTGCGTAGAATTAGTCACGTGTTACAACTTACGGGACTCGATTCTGACATATGGAAGCGGAATTAAGTCCTAGTTTGCAAAACTCGCCAACACTTAGGCAAAAAACCGAAAAAAGAGGTCAAAACCCGCCTCGGTCGTTCGAATGCCACGCAAACACACACATAACACCGGGTAGGTATTAGTCACGCGTTAGAACTTACGAGACTCGATTCTGACATACGGAGACCGAGTTAAGTCCTACTTTGCAAAACTCGCTAACACTTAGGCAAAAAGCCGAAAAACAGGTCAAAACCCGCCTCGATCGTCCAAATGCTACGCAAACACACACATAGCACCGCGTAGGTATTAGACACGCGTTAGAACTTACGGGACTCGATTCTGACATACAGAGACCGAGTTAAGTCCTACTTTGCAAAACTCTCCAACACTTAGGCAAAAAGTCGAAAAATAGGTCAAAACCCTCCTCGGTCGTCCGAACGCCGCACAAACTCACACATAGCATCGCGTAGGTATTAGACACGTGTTACAACTTACGGGACTTGATTTTGACATACGAAGACCGATTTAAGTCCCAGTTTGTAAAACACGCCAACACTTAGGTAAAAAACCGCCCGCCTCGGTCGTCTGAACGCCACGCAAACACTCACATAGAACCGCGTAGTTTTTAGACATGCATTAGAACTTACGGGACTCGATTCCGATATACGGAGACCGAGTTAAGTCCCAGTTTGTAAAACTCGCTAACACTTAGGCAAAAAGCCAAAAAATAGGTCAAAACCAGCCTTGGTCGTCCGAACGCCATGCAAACACACACATAGCACTGAGTAGGTATTAGAAACACGTAAGAACATACAGGACTCGATTCCGATATACAGAATCCGAGTTATCGCCCAGTTTGCAAAACTCGCCAACACTTAGGCAAAAAGGCGAAAAATAGGTCAAAACCCGCCTCGGTCGTCCGAACGCCACGTTAACACACACATAACACCGCGTAGGTATTAGTCACGTGTTACAACTTACGGGACTCGATTCCGACATACGAAGACTAAATTAAGTCCCAGTTTGCAAAACTCGCCAACACTTAGGTAAAAAACCAAAAAAAGAGGTCAAAACCGCCTCGGCCGCTTCGAACACCACGTAAACACACACATAACAACACGGGTAGGTATTAGACACGCAAGTTAGAACTTACGAGACTCGATTCTGACATACGGAGACCGAGTTAAGTCCTACTTTGCAAAACTCGCTAACACTTAGGCAAAAAGCCGAAAAACAGGTCAAAACCCGCCTCGATCGTCCAAATGCTACGCAAACACACACATAGCACCGCGTAGGTATTAGACACGCGTTAGAACTTACGGGACTCGATTCCGACATACAGAGACCGAGTTAAGTCCTACTTTGCAAAACTCTCCAACACTTAGGCAAAAAGCCAAAAATAGGTCAAAAACCCTCCTCGATCGTCCGAACGCCATACAAACATAAACATAGCACCGTGTAGGTATTAGACACGTGTTACAACTTATGAGATTCAATTCTGACATACGGAGACCGATTTAAGTCCCAGTTTGCAAAACACGCCAACACTTAGGTAAAAAATCGAAAAATAGATTAAAACCCGCCTCGGTCATCCGAACGCATACACGCAAACACACACATAGAACCGCGTAGTTTTTAGACATGCATTAGAACTTACGGACTCGATTCCGATATCGAGACCGAAAGTTAAGTCCCGGTTGTAAAACTTACCAACACTTAGGCAAAAAGCTAAAACAACAGATCAAAACCCGTCTCGATCGTCCAATGCCATGCAAACACACACATAACACCGCTTAGGTATTAGACACGCAGCGTTATAACTTATGGGACTCTGATTACGATATACGGGAGACCGAAAGTTAAGTCCCAGTTTGTAAAACTCACCAACACTTAGGCAAAAAGCCAAAAAATAAGTCAAAACCCGCCTCGGTCGTCCGAATGCCACGCAAACACACACATAGCACCTTGTAGGTATTAGACACGCGTTAGAACTTACGAGACTCAATTCTGACATACGGAGACCGAGTTAAGTCCCAGTTTGCAAAACTCGCTAACACTTAGGCAAAAAGCCGAAAATAGGTCAAAACCAGCCTTGGTCGTTCGAACGCCACGCAAACACACAGATAGCACTGACTAGGTATTAGAAATACGTTAGAACTTATGGGACTAGATTCCGATATACGGAATCCGAGTTATCGCCTAGTTTTCAAAACTCGCCAACACTTAGGCAAAAAGCCAAAAAATAGGTCAAATCCCGCCTCGGTAGTCCGAACGCCACGTAAATACACATATAACACCGTGTAGGAATTAGTCACGTGTTACAACTTACGGGACTCGATTCCGACATATGGAGGCGGAATTAAGTCCTAGTTAGCAAAACTCGCCAACACTTAGGCAAAAAACCGAAAAAAGAGGTCAAAACCCGCCTCGGTCGTCCGAATGCCACGCAAACACACACATAGCGCCGGATAGGTATTAGACACGCGTTAGAACTTACGAGACTCGATTCTGACATACGGAGACCGAGTTAAGTCCTAGTTTGAAAAAGTCGCTAACACTTAGGCAAAAAGTTGAAAAACAGGTCAAAACCCGACTCGATCGTCTGAATGCCATGCAAACACACACATAGCACCGAGTAGGTATTAGAAACATGTTAGAACTTACGGGACTCGATTCCGATATACGGAATCTGAGTTATCGCCCAGTTTTTAAAACTCGCCAACACTTAGGCAAAAAGCCAAAAAATAGGTCAAAACCAAATTTCGGTACGTCCGAACGCCACGTAAACACACACATAATACCGCGTAGGTATTAGTCACGTGTTACAACTTACGGGACTCGATTCCGACATACGGAGACCGAATTAAGTCCCAGTTTGTAAAACTCGCCAACACTTATGCAAAAAACTGAAAAATATGTCAAAACCCGCCTCGATCGTCCAAACGCCACGCAAGCACACACATAGCATCGAGTAGGTATTAAAAACATGTTAGAACATACGGTACTCGATTCCGATATACGAAATCCGAGTTCTCGCCCAGTTTTTAAAACTCGCCAACACTTAGGCAAAAAGCCAAAAAATAGGTCAAAACCCGCCTCGGTCGTCCGAACGCCACGTTAACACACACATAACACCGCGTAGGTATTTGTCATGTGTTACAATTTACGGGACTCGATTCCAACATACGGAGACCGAATTAAGTCCCAGTTTGCAAAACTCGCCAACACTTAGGCAAAAAACCAAAAAAAGAGGTCAAAACCCGCATCGATTGTCCAAACGCCACGCAAACACACACATAGCACCGCGTAGGTATTAGACATGCATTAGAACTTACAGGACTCGATCCCGACATACAGAGACCGAGTTAAGTCCTAGTTTGTAAAACTCACCAACACTTAGGCAAAAAGTCAAAAAATAGGTCAAAATCCGCCTCGATCGTCCGAACGCCACGTAAACACACACATAACACCATATAGGTATTAGACACGTGTCACAACTTACGGGACTCGATTCCGACATACGGAGACCGAATTAAGTCCCAGTTTGGAAAACTCGCCAACACTTAGGCAAAAAACTGAAAAAGAGGTCAAAACCCGCCTCGATCGTCCAAATGCCACGCAAATACACACACAACACCGTGTAGGTATTATACACGCGTTAGAACTTACGAGACTCGATTTCGACATACAGAGACCAAGTTAAGTCCTAGTTTGTAAAACTCTCCAACACTTAGGCAAAAAGTCGAAAAATAGGTCAAAACCCGCCTCGGTCGTTCGAACGTTCCACAAACTCACACATAGCACCGTGTAGGTATTAGACACGTGTTACAACTTACGGGACTCGATTCTGACATACGAAGACCGATTTAAGTCCCAGTTTATAAAACTCGCCAACACTTAGGTAAAAAACTAAAAAATAGGTCAAAACCCGCCTCGGTCGTCTGAATTCCACGCAAACACACACATAAAACCGCGTAGTTATTAGACACTCATTAGAACTTACGGGACTCTATTCCAACATACAGAGACCGAGTTAAGTCCCAGTTTGTAAAACTCGCCAACACTTAGGCAAAAAGCCAAAACAACAGGTCAAAACCCGCCTCGGTCGTCCGAATGCCATGCAAACACACACATAACACCGCGTAAGTATTAGACACACGTTACAATTTATAGGACTCGATTACGACATACGGAGACCGAGTTAAGTCCCAGTTTGCAAAACTCACCAACACTTAGGCAAAAAGCCAAAAAATAAGTCAAAACCCGCCTCGGTCGTCCGAATGCCACGAAAACACACACATAGCACCGCGTAGGTATTAGACACGCGTTAGAACTTACGAGACTCGATTCTGACATACGGAGACCGAGTTAAGTCCCAGTTTGTAAAACTCGCTAACACTTAGGCAAAAAGCCAAAAAATAGGTCAAAACCAGCCTTGGTCGTCCGAACGCCATGCAAACACACACATAGCACTGAGTAGGTATTAGAAACACGTAAGAACATACATGACTCGATTCCGATATACAGAATCCGAGTTATCGCCCAGTTTGCAAAACTCGCCAACACTTAGGCAAAAAGGCGAAAAATAGGTCAAAACCCGCCTCGGTCGTCCGAACGCCACGTTAACACACACATAACACCGCGTAGGTATTAGTCACGTGTTACAACTTACGGGACTCGATTCCGACATACGAAGACTAAATTAAGTCCCAGTTTGCAAAACTCGCCAACACTTAGGTAAAAAACCAAAAAAAGAGGTCAAAACCCGCCTCGGTCGTTCGAACACCACGTAAACACACACATAACACCGGGTAGGTATTAGACACGCGTTAGAACTTACGAGACTCGATTCTGACATACGGAGACCGAGTTAAGTCCTACTTTGCAAAACTCGCTAACACTTAGGCAAAAAGCCGAAAAACAGGTCAAAACCCGCCTCGATCGTCCAAATGCTACGCAAACACACACATAGCACCGCGTAGGTATTAGACACGCGTTAGAACTTACGGGACTCGATTCCGACATACAGAGACCGAGTTAAGTCCTACTTTGCAAAACTCTCCAACACTTAGGCAAAAAGCCGAAAAATAGGTCAAAACCCTCCTCGGTCGTCCGAACGCCATACAAACACAAACATAGCACCGTGTAGGTATTAGACACGTGTTACAACTTATGAGATTCAATTCTGACATACGGAGACCGATTTAAGTCCCAGTTTGCAAAACACGCCAACACTTAGGTAAAAAATCGAAAAATAGATTAAAACCCGCCTCGGTCATCTGAACGCCACGCAAACACACACATAGAACCGCGTAGTTTTTAGACATGCATTAGAACTTATGGGACTCGATTCCGATATACGGAGACCGAGTTAAGTCCCAGTTTGTAAAACTTGCCAACACTTAGGCAAAAAGCTAAAACAACAGATCAAAACCCGTCTCGGTCGTCCGAATGCCATGCAAACACACACATAACACCGCTTAGGTATTAGACACGCGTTATAACTTATGGGACTCGATTACGATATACGGAGACCGAGTTAAGTCCCGGTTTGTAAAACTCACCAACACTTAGGCAAAAAGCCAAAAAATAAGTCAAAACCCGCCTCGGTCGTCCGAATGCCACGCAAACACACACATAGCACCTTGTAGGTATTAGACACGCGTTAGAACTTACAAGACTCAATTCTGACATACGGAGACCGAGTTAAGTCCCAGTTTGCAAAACTCGCTAACACTTAGGTAAAAAGCCGAAAATAGGTCAAAACCAGCCTTGGTCGTTCGAACGCCACGCAAACACACAGATAGCACTGACTAGGTATTAGAAATACGTTAGAACTTATGGGACTAGATTCCGATATACGGAATCCGAGTTATCGCCTAGTTTTTAAAACTCGCCAACACTTAGGCAAAAAGCCAAAAAATAGGTCAAATCCCGCCTCGGTAGTCCGAACGCCACGTAAATACACATATAACACCGCGTAGGAATTAGTCACGTGTTACAACTTACGGGACTCGATTCCGACATATGGAGGCGGAATTAAGTCCTAGTTAGCAAAACTCGCCAACACTTAGGCAAAAAAAAAGAAAAAGAGGTCAAAACCGCCTTACGATCCGTCCGAATGCCACGCAAACACACACATAGCGCCAGATAGGTATTAGACACGCGTTAGAACTTACGAGACTCGATTCGACATACGGAGACCGAAAGTTAAGTCCTAGTTTGAAAAAGTCGCAACACTTAGGCAAAAAGTTGAAAAAATGCGGTCAAAACCCGACTCGATCGTCTCAATGCCATGCAAACACACACATAGCACCGAGTAGGTATTAGAAACATGTTAGAACTTCTGGGACTCGATTCCGATATACGGAATCGAAAGTATCGCCCAGCCAAAACTTCACAACACTTAGGCAAAAAGCCAAAAATAGGTCAAAACCAAATTTCTACGTCCGAACGCCACGTAAACACACACATAATACCGCGTGAGGTATTAGTCACGTGTTACAACTTACGGGACTCGATTCCGACATACGGAGACCGAATTAAGTCCCGCAGCTTGTAAAACTCGCCAACACTTATGCAAAAAATCGAAAATATGTCAAAACCCGCCTCGATCGTCCAAACGCCACGCAAGCACACACATAACATCGAGTAGGTATTAAAAACATGTTAGAACATACGGTACTCGATTCCGATATACGAAATCCGAGTTCTCGCCCAGTTTTTAAAACTCGCCAACACTTAGGCAAAAAGCCAAAAAATAGGTCAAAACCCGCCTCGGTCGTCCGAACGCCACGTTAACACACACATAACACCGCGTAGGTATTAGTCACGTGTTACAACTTACGGGACTCGATTCCAACATACGGAGACCGAATTAAGTCCCAGTTTGCAAAACTCGCCAACACTTAGGCAAAAACCAAAAAAGAGGTCAAACCCGCGATCGATTGTCCAAACGCCACGCAAACACACACACATAGCACCGCGTGAGGTATTAGACATGCATTAGAACTTACAGGGACTCGATTCCACATACAGAGACCGAAAGTTAAGTCCTAGTTTGTAAAACTCACCAACACTTAGGCAAAAGTCAAAAATAGGTCAAAATCCGCCTCGATCGTCCAACGCCACGTAAACACACACATAACACCATATAGGTATTAGACACGTGTTACAACTTACGGGACTCGATTCCGACATACGGAGACCGAATTAAGTCCCGCTTGGAAAAACTCGCCAACACTTAGGCAAAAAACTCAAAAGAGGTCAAAACCCGCCTCGATCGTCCAAATGCCACGCAAATACACACACACACCGTAGGTATTATACACGCGTTAGAACTTACGAGACTCGATTTGACATACAGAGACCAAGTTAAGTCCTAGTTTGTAAAACTCTCCAACACTTAGGCAAAAAGTCGAAAAATAGGTCAAAACCCGCTCGCTCGACGCTCCACAAACTCACACATATAGCAGGTAGGTATTAGACACGTGTTACAACTTACGGACTCGATTCGACATACGAAGACCGATTTAAGTCCCGCTTTATAAAACTCGCCAACACTTAGGTAAAAACTAAAAAATAGGTCAAAACCCGCCTATTGCCTCAATTCCACGCAAACACACACATAAAACCGCGTAGTTATTAGACACGATTAGAACTTACGGGACTCGATTCCAACATACAGAGACCAAGTTAAGTCCCGCTTGTAAAACTACCAACACTTAGGCAAAAAGCCAAAACAATGTGTCAAAACCCGCCTCGGTCGTCCAATGCCATGCAAACACACACATAACACCGCGTGGGTATTAGACACACACGTTACAATTTATAGGACTCGATTACACGACATACGGAGACCGAAAGTTAAGTCCCAGCTTGCAAAACTCACCAACACTTAGGCAAAAGCCAAAAATAAGTCAAAACCCACCTCGGTCGTCCAATGCCACTTAAAACATACACATAGCACCGCCGTAGGTATTAGAACACGCGTTAGAACTTACGAGACTCGATTCTCGACATACACGGAGACCGAAAGTTAAGTCCCGCTTGCAAAACTCATAACACTTAGGCAAAAAGCCAAAAATAGGTCAAAACCAAATTTTGGTCGTCCGAACGCCATGCAAACACACACATAAGATCGAGTAGGTATTAGAAACACGTTAGAACATACAGGGACTCGATTCCGATATACGAGAATCCGAGTTATCGCCTGGGCTTGCAAAACTTCGCCAACACTTAGGCAAAAAGGCGAAAAATAGGTCAAAACCCGCCTCGGTCGTCCAACGCCACGTTAACACACACATAACACCGCGTAGGTATTAGTCACGTGTTACAACTTACGGGACTCGATTCCGGACATACCGAAGACTAAATTAAGTCCCAGGTTTGCAAAACTCGCCAACACTTAGGTAAAAACCAAAAAAGAGGTCAAAACTCGCCTTGGTCGTTCTAACGCCACGTAAACACACACATAACACCATATAGGTATTAGACACGTGTTACAACTTACGGACTCGATTCCGGACATACGGAGATGTAATTAAGTCCCGCTTGGAAAACTCGCCAAAGACTTAGGCAAAAATTGAAAAAGAGGTCAAAACCCGCCTCGATCGTCCAAATGCCACGCAAACACACACATAGCACCGCGTAGGTATTAGACACGCGTTAGAACTTATGAGACTCGATTCTGACATACGGAGACCGAGTTAAGTCCCAGTTTACAAAACCCGCTAACAGTTAGGTAAAAAGCCAAAAAAGAGCCCAAACCCCGCCTCGGCCGTCCGAACGCCATACAAACACAAACATAGTACCGTGTAGGTATTAGACACGTGTTACAACTTATGAGATTCAATTCTGACATACGGAGACTGAGTTAAGTCCCAGTTTGCAAAACTCGCTAATAGTTAGGCGAAAAGCCGAAAAAGAGCCCAAAACCCGCCTCGACCGTTCGAATGCCACGCAAACACACACATAGCACCGCGTAGGTATTAGACATGCATTACAATTTACGGGACTCGATTCCGACATACGGAGACCGAGTTATTGTCCAGTTTGTAAAACTCGCCAACACTTAGGCAAAATCCAAAAAATAGGTCAAAACCCGCCTCAGTCGTCTGAACGCAACGTAAACACACACGTAGCACCGCGTAGGTATTAGATATGCGTTAGAACTTACGGGATTCAATTCTGACATACGTAGATTGAGTTAAGTCCAGTTTGGAAAACCCGCTAATAGTTAGGCAAAAAGCTGAAAAAGAGCCAAAACCCACCTCGATCGTCCGAACGCCACGCAAACACACGCATAGCACTGAGTAGGTATTAGACACGCGTTAGAACTTACTAGGCTCGATTCCGATATACAAAATCCGAGTTATCGCCTAGTTTGCAAAACTCGCTAACACTTAGGCAAAAAGCCAAAAAATAGGTCAAAACCAGCCTCGGTCGTCTGAACGCAACGCAAACACATACATAGCACTGCGTAGGTATTAGACACGTGTTAGAACTTACAGGACTCAATTCCAATATATGGAATCCGAGTTATCGCCCAGTTTGCAAAACTCGCTAACAGTTAGGCAAAAAGCTGAAAAAGAGACCATAACCCACCTTGGCCATCCGAACGCCACGCAAACACACACATAGCACCGCGTAGGTATTAAACACGCGTTACAACTTACGGGACCCAATTCTAACATACAGAGACCGAGTTAAGTCCCAGTTTGGAAAACTCGCTAACAGTTAGGCAAAACGCCAAAAAAGAGCCCAAAACCCGACTCGGCCGTCTGAACGCCACGCAATCACACCCATAGTACCACGTGGGTATTAGACACACGTTACAACTTACGGGACTCACTTCTGACATACTTACGGAGATCGAATTATCGCCTAGTTTGCAAAACTCAACAACACTTAGGCAAAAAGCCAAAAAATAAGTTAAAACCCGCCTCAGTCGTCTGAACGCCACGCAAACACACACATAGCACCGCGTAGGTATTAGACACGCGTTAGAACTTATGGGACTCGAGTCCGACATACGGAGACCAAGTTAAGTCCCAGTTTGCAAAACCCGCTAATAATTAGAAAAAAGCCAAAAAAGAGCCCAAAACCCGCCTCGGCCGTCCGAACGCGACGCAAACACACACATAGCACCGAGTAGGTATTAGACACGCGTTAGAACTCACGGGACTCGATTCCAATATATGGAATCCGAGTTATTGCCCAGTTTGAAAAACTTTATAACACTTAAGCAAAAAGCCAAAAAATAGGTCAAAACCTACCTCAGTCGTCCGAACGCCACGCAAACACACACATAGCACCGAGTAGGTATGAGACACGCGTCAGAACTTACAACACTCGATTCCGATATACGAAATCCGAGTTATCGCCCAATTTGCAAAACTCGCCAACACTTAGGTAAAAGGCCAAAAACAGTCAAAACTTCGCTTCGGTTAAATCCGAACGCATACTTTAAACACACACACATAAGCGCCAATGTAGGGATTAGACACGCGTTAGAACTTATGGGATTTGATTCCGATATACGGAATTCGAGTTATCGCCCAGTTTGCAAAACTCACTAACAATTAGGCAAAAAGCCGAAAAAGAGCCCAAAACCCGCCTCGGCTGTCCAAATGCCATACAAATACACATATAGTACTGCATATGTATTAGACATGCGTTACAACTTACGGGACTCAATTCTGACATACGGAGACCGAGTTAAGTCCCAGTTTGTAAAACCCGCTAATAGTTAGGCAGAAAGCCGAAAAAGAGCCCAAAACCCGTCTCGGCCGTCCAAACGCCATGAAAACACACACATAGCACCGCGTAGGTATTAGACACGCGTTACAACTTACAGGACTCGATTCCGACATACGAAGACAGAGTTATCGCCCAGTTTACAAAACTCCACAACACTTGTAGAACACAAACTAAAATAATTTAAATATGGTCTATTTTATACTTCGTTATTATTATTTTAATTTTGTAGGGTCTTGTTGATGAGACTCGTGGGGGTGGAGATGGCGGCACAGGCGATGCCCGTGGAGGAGATGGTGATGATCATCGGGCTGATGCTGATGAGACTATGGAGGATGGGACCGGTGATGGGATCGGAGGTGGGACTGACGATGGGACCGGAGGTGGGACCGGCGATGGGATTAGAGGCGATGGCACAAAGATTCCTGATCTTGGGCAGTAGTTAGTTTATATTTATATTTTAACTTTTATGTATGTATTTAGCTTTTGAGTTGTACAGACTTGAGTTTGGTATCTAATTATATTGATTGTTGATAGTAAAAGATATGATTGTTATTGATATCTGTACATTGTCATTATTTGTTTTTCTTTAGTTTATAACAGGTTCAATGTATATGTAAATGAACAGGGGAATTTTGCAATTTTAATAATTTCTTTTTGAGGTGGGTCATTGGCGACGGCGTGCTGTCGGCAATGACCTACAGCGACGTTCCAGTTTTAAATTAAATAAGGTCATTAGCGACAGTGATACACTCATTGGCAATGACTGTATTATCAAATTTAAAGAATGGTTATTAATACCCAAGAAGACTGGCGTCATTATTAGTGCCGTCTCTATTGACATATTGTCGACGATTATTGCTTGTCAAGCAATGATCCGCTTCAGACAATGACATAGTTCCCAACTGACGGCTTGACACAACCGTGGGCGACGACACGAGGGCGACGGCATTCCCCGTCGCCTATGACCTCATTGCCGACGACAAGAGGGTCAGTGGCGATGGCATAGCCCGTCGGCAATGATTTATTTTTTTGTAGTGTTGAGTATATGATAACGATCCTTAGAAAAGGAATGAATGGGTTAAAGAATATATAATACTCAACATATAATTGAGTTCAAGGAAAGTTATGAAATAAAACCTAGAATTTGTTGAAGTAATGAATGTAGTAGGAAATATAAAACCTATATTAATGTAATGTGTTGAAGATATTCAACGATAAATTTTGAAAAGAGATTTGGTGAAAACCGAGTAAGGGAAGTTTCTTTGATTCCGAGGACGGAATCCTTATAAGGAGGGAAGGATGTGAAAACCAGAATTTTCATAAGTTATTAAAATAAGAATTTAATAATTAAAATTCTTATTATGAGTTGTATATATATTGAATTATGTGATTTGGTGTGAAGAGAATTATATATTCATATGTTGGGAAAAATGAGATTTAATAGTTAATTAAACTATTAAAAAATTAAATAATATTAGTTAATTTAATTAAGTGAAATTATATTATGAGATAATATAATTTTAATTGTTATGCCTTGTAAAGGCAATAAAAATTATTATGAGTTAAGTTTTATAAATAATGTGAATAATTCACTTAATTAAAATAGTGAATTAATACAAGTATAATTGATTTAATAAAGTGATAATCTAATATATTGCATGAAAATGTAAATGTTAGTATAATGCGAGTAAAATATTTATTAAGTACATTAAATATTTTAGTTGGAAACTTTATGGAATAAAATGAATATTTATGGTATTAAATAAATATTTGATGAAAATTGTTATGGGATAATTTATTTAATCGTGATAAAATAGATGAGATTTATGCGTATTTTATTACGCAAGTATAATGGTGATATTTTAATTTAATTAAATAATTAATTTAGAGGAGTAAGAATTTGTTAAATAAATTGTGACAATAAAACTATATGATAAATGAGTTATTAACATAAATTAAAAGAGTTTTAAATTTGGTTTTACCAAACAAAGCCTTAGAGCTTTTGAAATTCTTGTTTTAATCTCGTTTTGCCAAACAAGGCTTAACAAATGACTAAGTCATTATTTTAATTGGTTTTATCAAACAAGGCATAAGGGTTGTATGTTATTAATTTTTAAAGTGGTTTAGCCAAACAAGCCTTATGGCTTTTGATTTTAAAAAAAGAGATATAACTGACATCAGTTACATATATAATTATATTATATATTAATACGTATTATATTATACCTTATATTTTCTAAGTTACGTAAGTTGGAAAAGAGAGAAGAAGATAAAGAAGAGAAAAGAGAAGAAAGAAAGAAAGAAAAGAAAGAAAGAAGGAAGAAACAAGAAAATTATTCAAGCTTTATAGCAAATCAAAGGTAATAATCTAGCCTAAACCTCTAGTTTTTAGATTCTTGAGTTTTTTAGATATCATGGAAGTATGAATTGATGAAAAAATCAATTAGGGTTATGTCATGTATTGAATAATATGATATTTTCATTCATATGTGAAATTTATTAGGAGTTTATGTTATAATTATAAAATTGGTGATGGATTGTGAAAATATATGAAGAAACGAAATCAACGTAATTGAAACTAACTGTTTTGGTTGTAAAACGAATTCACAGTGAAGAATTTTCGCTATGAATGTCAAAAGAAGAAGAAATAATAGAAATAATGAAATTTAAAGGTTGTAACCTTGATGTTTATGTGATTAGAAAGGTGTTAGAATTATTGGTTTATGTTTCTGTAAACATATTACACTTGGGTAGGTTGGTATGGTTGTTAGAAAAGAGTTTATAGGCCTAATTTGGCTTTCTGTAGTGTTCGTGATCATAATTCGTGAACTAGCAGAAGGGACCTCCGCCCCGGCGGGCTACCCTAGTGTAAAAACCCCACCCCGGCGGGGTGGGGGGGTGGGGGGGTGGGGGTGGTGGTCTATTTTGCCAAATTATGAAGAAAAAAACTGACCGGACACGTTTTACTAAAATAAGCATAACATTTTCATACAAACTCCGATTGAGGTGATTCAAGATGATCTAGAACGAGGAAGAGTAGAACTACAACTTTATTTCTTTAAGTTTTTCAATTTGATGTCGGGAACAGGGGTCAAAATGAATATTTTTGGGACATATATGTATTAGAAGGCAATCGGAGGCCGTCGGGCATGCACGTATGCAAGTGTAGTGCTTCCGACGATAAAAGATGTTTTCCTAAGTTATAAAACATGAATTTTAGTTAATATAATGATGATTAACATTAATAAATGATGTATTAGATAAGTTATGTAAAAACTCTTAGCATACACAAGAGAGACGATTCGGGGGTGTGACGAATGAAGGTCGAAACGCCGTGACAAGTATAATGAACATTATAAGATATGGAACGTGTTTAATATAAAACCCATAAGTATTCCTAGCAAGACTTAAACACTTGAATGAATTTCAAATATTACATAAGTCGAAAAGTTAACACAATCTAATTGAACATTGTGTACTAATTAATAGGAATGATTATGAGATGTAGAGTAAAGTTTACATTACAATTACTATGTGTTGTTATGTGACTAATAGTTGATATGTATGATTATATAATTATGTAGGGCACGTGAAGTGAAGATAACTGTAAGCTATTAAACTGTTATTGGTAAATAATGGTCAAGGCAAGTCTTTCAGTTCCTATTTGTTATGTGAATTTGATGATGAAATGTTTGAAATATTTACTACAAATAGCATTGTGTGTTATATTAATGTTGAAATGTATGTTATGTTAGTCCAATATTTATGAGATGTATATCAAGCATGTTATTATGTGCTATGTGATGCATGAAAACTGTTAGATTTTGCTGAGTTGTCGAGCTCAACCTTGCAAATAACCATTTTTGCAAGTTAAAGATTTAAGGTAAAGTTATGTGCTACTTGAAATATATGAATCAGATGTGATACTTGAAGATTTATATACTTTGGCTGAGTTGTTATTATTTGAACCATGTTTAAGGTTCTGAATACTGTATTAATGTTGAATTGTAATATCGTTTTGCGATGTAAACTCTTGTAGTATTAAAATGATTCTGAGATATTTAGATGTAAAGGTTGAAAGTTCAGGGAACGAGAATAGTTTGTAAAAGAAAATTTTAATTATAATATAAAATTTTAATTATTTCGCTAATTTCAATGGTTGTATTATCATTTAATGATGTAAAATTAGAGGTTGAATGTATTGTTAACGACTGAAGTCGAGAATTAAATTGTATGAATTTTAGGGTCGTTACAACATAAGTCAATAAGCATTTATCCTTATCATTCCTCTTGCTAAAATATATAGCACATCACTAAATATATATATATATATATATATATATATATGTACAAATACATATACACATTTACTTTATCCTTATAATATCACTTTATTAAAATTTATTTCCTTCATATATGAATTGAATTTTATTGGAATATACTATATTGTTGTTCTGTCATATTCAAACTTATAGACACATTTTAGAGATTCATCTGATAATTGGAGACTAGAAACATCATTAAACAAAAATTTACCCATATGAAGAGAAACTTAGTAGTTCAAAGTTGTATTATAAGTGTGAAACTCTTCACTTTAATGCAAGAACATGTTCTATGTTCAGAGTTTACATATAATTGTTTTGTATTCTTTGTGAAGATCAAAAGATGTGGGGAGATGGCGAGCAAGTTAGGCTTTTTTAGGGAACATATAATGAAGGCAGGATTCTCACCTTCAACGAGGTTTAAAACAGAAGCTGATATCAATTTGGATTACTTGGAGGTACTTAAATTTCAGTTACTTGCCTTGAATGTTTTTCAATCTTCATGTTAGAAAAATAATTGTGTATATGGCTAGGTGAAACTTGGAGAATTTGAAGCTCAGATGAGAGAGATAAATTCAAACAATGAAAAATTATAATGTGCTTACAATGAACTTCTAGAATATAAGCTTGTTTTGCAGAAGGTAACGCTGTTTTAATTTTTACCTAGAGATTTGGAGCTACTTTTGAAAAATAGATGTTAGTGAGTTGGTCAACTTTTTCTTTCTCTGATGATGTTTAATGGTGTTGCTTTTTGTCTAATTTACCCTGTTGTGAACTTGTGATGTGACACGAGTGCCATGTTTCTTCATTCAAGCTGGTGAATTTTACCATTCAGCTCAAATTAATGTGGCAGCTCAGCAAAGAGAATTTAATGAATATCACTTTGGGGATGGATCCATGGACAGTCCTCTATTACTAGAGCAAGTACCGTCCTGTAGTTTACTATGGCAGATTTCCAAACTAAAACCTTTTTATTATACCTTGGAGTGATATTTTTGGGGTTTTGTTTTGTTCAGAAAATGTCTACAGATCTTTCAAAGCAAGTAAAGCTAGGATCTGTCAGTGGCCTTGTTCCAAGAGAAAAATGAATGACTTTTGAGAGGATCCTATTTAATGCAATCAGGGGTAATGTATTTCTAAAGCAAGCATTTATATGACTATTTTGTAACTGATCCTGTGTTTGGAGAGAAGGTTATTTCTGCAACTCTTCTATTGCTTCGAAATTTGAGCTTTAATAAGTTACGAAAATGCATCTTGCTCAAATTATGCCATAATTTTTTATTAAATGAATACCTGCTAATGAGGTTTGGCTTTTTCAAACTTTAATAATATTTGAGATAAATTCAACAATGGGATGTTATGTTTCTGAATTTTGTTTGTTAACTTGCATAAGTGTATGGTCTATCATTCACCAAAACCTGCTATCTCTTTGTTAATTTACATGATTATATATATATATATATATATATATATATATATATAACTCTTTGTTCTCATTCAATGAGTTACTTACTTCATTAAAATATTAGATGACATATTTCCTTTCATGTGAGAGAAACTGATGGCTGCCAACTTACACGTTGCGAAAAATGTATTTGTTGTCTTCTATTCTGGAGAAAGAGCAAAGAACAAAATACTAAAAATATGTGACGCATTTGGAGCAAACCGCTATCCATTTACAGACGACCTAGGGAAACAATATCAGATGATCAGAGAGGTATTTATTTTGACTAGAACAAATCCTAAATAATATGCGAAAAGCTTGTATAAATTCTAACTATATGATACTTTTTTTTATGGGCATCTGCATTGGTATTACTTTCTTGGTTGTGGTATGCTTTTAGCTTCTCTGATTTGTGTACTTTGCGTCTACACTTACTTTCTTTATGAGCCTTTACATTTCTTTAGTTCTTAGTTAATTAAGAACTAAAAGAATATTGCACACTCTTCTTAACTATGTTATATATCTATATTTGTAGTCTCATAGTTATATACTTTTTATGTTGTCTTGCGTTATCATTTATTTTGTTTTAGAAGTTACTAATTTCATGTTGCAGCAATAGACTATAAGGACCATCTGGAAATGGTCAAAAATCTTTTAATGGGCTTGTAATGTTATCAATGATGATAACAAGATATGAATGTGGTGGTTATAAATTTGATATTAGACCCCCCCTAAAAAAATTAAAAAATTGAGTTTGAGCTATTCGCATTCTGCAGAGTGTGGAAGAAGTAGAGTGTCACAAAGCGTATGATTTAGCTACTGAAGTTTACATGTCTACTTTTTATCGTACAAAGCCTCCTGGGGAAGTAAGTTCTTGATTATTCTCTAGTTATTTTTATTTTCAACTGGTGGTTGTACTCTATTGTTTTCTGACTTCTAAAGAGTTCTAAGCTGCACTGAGAGAAGCACATGAAGCATTAGTCCAAAAATAAATGGCTGCATTTGATGCAACTACTGTAGGAGTAGCTAGGTTCTACCAGGAAGAAACATGAAACGTGACTTAAACACTTCTTAAAAAAGGCATTTGAGGTAATCTTTGTTTTATTCAATTGACTGTATTGTACATATTCGTTTTTATTTTATTTTATGCGTAAATGAGCTTTTTAACTTTGTTCCTCCCACCCTACCTGTTGGGTAAAATAGCAAGATATGAATGTATGGACTTTTTCCCATGACATCTATGCTTGTTAATGAAATTTTTACCACCATGGAAGGAAGTTAGGATGCAGACTGCAGAGGAGTAGTACGGTGGTAGCAAAAGGTGCATTGATTTAAATAAGAATTGTAACCTTGTGAGCCTTGGACCTGCTTGAATTGGAGGTGGAAGATTTTTTGTTGACTTGTGGGTCCTATTTTATTGAATTTTTGGAGTTTGGGACTGCTTAAGTTTCTATGTGAGAGATCTTGAATTAGAGTAAAGCACTTGGGATTTTGCTAAATTTTGGGATTTTGTATCATTCAAATGATAGTCATTTTCCATCATCAAGTGGAGTGGTGGAATAAATCTATGATGTCTGTGATTACAACTAGCATCTTTGGGGCATATACTGTATGGAAATTTGTTGTCTCAAGAAAAGTTTTTTCACATTGACTAATAGCCTCAACTCTTCCAAAATTGTTGTCCATTCTATATAGAAATCTAAACATTGTTATTTATGATTGTGTGATGGTATTTAAGATTGTGTGATGCTTATGGTTGTTGAATGTGAATGAATTTTGACTTGAGGTCAACATATAATAATAATCTACAAGTCTTGTAACAGAAAATATGTTTACCACTATGCTTACTGAAATTAATTCATGAAATGGCCGATTAAGATTCCAATTTTTTCTTATAACAGAGCAATCATATAGTCGCACTGAAGGTTCTTTTTCTATTTGGATTTGTAGCAAAAGATATTGTGATTTCCTATTTGTCTTTTTCTGCTTATGAGCAATATGGTGTACATTAGTACCACATAGCAACTCTATTGTCTTTGTGTATTGATTTTGGCATTAAGTGCCTTTGGTGACCTATTTGCTTCATTTTCCTGACTTGCTATTATTTTTAAATATGTATAGGAAGACTGCTTTTACGACCTGCCTTACAATACTGGGTATCAAATTTTCGTGCTACGTTTACGGAAGATAAGGGACGAAATTATGAAGTGTACTATCTCTATATATGTAGATATATACTTTGATTGAAGAACTGTGGTAGCTTTAGATGGTTAATTGTAAAGATAATGAATGATTATGTAGTGGATGATTTTATTAAGTTAATAATATTTTAGTTTTTTGTATTTTTGCCATTATTTGCTATGGGGACATTGAGCCAGCTAGGTACACAAAAAGAATGTCAAATTTTGATTTGGCAATAATATAATTCGTTACCAAAGCATTGAACAAGTTTTAATATAGTAACAATTTTTTATACATTTAGCAACAAATTTTTGTTGCTAATGGCATTAAAAATATAATATTTGGCAATGAAAAATTAACCTAATAACAACGAAGAGGATATTGTTGCTAATACTAAAATAAAAGGCAACTTTTTTTATCGTTGTAAATCATATCAACTTTTGTTGCACATATGAAGAAACAGCAACATATAATGTCGTTGCTAATCTACGACTTTCGTTGCTATTGAAAAATAACCAGCAACAAATATTTTCATTGTTGATTCAGCATAATGTCGTTGCCAAATAATATAATCAGCAACGAAAATCGTTGCTAAAAAGTTTACATTCCGCAACGAAAGCAAGCTTAGGCAACATTTTTTAGAATTTACTACAACGAAAAATGTCGTTGCAGAATGGTATCAATTGCAACGAAAATGCATGGTCGTTGCAAAAGAAAAAGAGTTCATTTCATTGCCAATTAGCAGACTTTTGCAACGAAATGGGGGTTTTTAGCAACGAAATTTTAATTATTCTACAACAATACATTTTGTTGCTAAAGGATCGATGTCTCTGTATGAAAGCCAAATTTTGTTGCAAAATGTATTACTTTTGGCAACGAAAAAAATACGTTCGTTGTAGAACAATTAGCAACGCTCATTGCGCAACGAAAGACGCAATGACAGTAAAGTCGTTGCCAAAACCCTTTTGCAACAAAATTTGGCACCTTTAGCAACGAAAATCAATTGTTGCTGAAGGCCAATTTTTTACAGTGAGTTAAGTAAGCCGATAAAAGTTTTTCTCAAAAAACATGCAGAAATCAGATGAAATAAAAACAACGAAAAGTATTGTTATGTACTTTTCATTCATTTAGCTACGTTAGGGGAAAACATGAAGGAAAACGCTTCAGACCAAAAAGTGTTTTTCAGTTTTTCGAAAATCTAAAGAATAGGTAAAAGTTAATCGGTAAAGAAAAGACGAAATATCCAAAAATATTTGGATTTCGAGAATCATAGTTTTTAAAACTGTCGGACAAAACCCGAAAGACGGAACCACGAAACTTACAGGCTAAGTTTTTTGAATAGTAAGGAGGTTAACTAAGGAGGTGGAAATAGTAAACTTAAAGGCTAAGTAAACTTAAGGGCTAAGTAAACTTAAGAGCTAAGTAAACTTAAGGAGTAAGTAAACTTAGTGCTTAAAAGGTTTGGGGGGCGAAATGATTAAAATACCCCTAGCCTTGGTTTTATATAAATAGGAAGCTTAATTCATTATTTTGGGATTTAAAAAATCCTACACTTTGAGAGAGAGAGAGAGAGAGAGAGTTCGGATAGGAGAAAGAGAAGGAAAAGGAAGCAGAAAAGCTTGCTCATGAGCAACCTTTGTCCGACGGAAGGAGATTAAAAGAGAAAGGTAATCCGAAACCTTATCTCATATAATTTTCTTTAAGTTTTTATGTTCAAAAATATAGCTTAATGAGAATAAGGAGGAAAAGATGTTAGAAATGATTTCATATGGTTGAAATCATGAGAAAAGAAGAAATAAGAAATTAGAAGTTTAGTAAATAAATTTCTTAAGGAAGTGTAAGATTCGTAATGAATTAGAACGATCTGAGTGGATTATATGAATGAGTAGGTGAAATAAGTAAGAAATGGTGTTCTATAACATCAAATAAAAATTGAAATCGTAATCAAAATATCGATTAAAAATGAAGAACGAACGAAGAACACGAAGAACACGCAAAGAACGCGAAGAACTTTGTTGATGGACAAATTTAAAATCATCGTAGGATAATTGTTGTTGATGGACAAGTTTAAAAAAATTGCGTATAAGTTAGTTGCTTATTGCTTGGTTTGGAGTGGTAGAAATGTTCATGAATAACAGATTAAAATTGAGCTATAACGAAGTTATGGCGAAAATTTTGTAAAATACGAACGAGAATTAGAAAGTTAGTAAATAAACCCAAATGTATAGGATTTCATAAGAAAGTAAGAGAACTTAGAAAACGTGAGTTGTGGACTCAAGAACGAACGAATTCCGAGTTCGGATGACCGAAATACGGATGAACGAACAAAGAGCGTTAAAAATGTAAAATGAACAAAGGGTGAAGAATAAGCTAACCAAATGGTATGTTAATAGAATCAGAACAAAGTTCAGTCTAAGGGGGATTAAAGTACATAAGATAAGAAAGAGAATGGCTTTTGAACGACCTCGTTCTGAGTTATAACGAATAAGTTATGGAAGCAGGAAGTAAGCGTCTCAAACTAGATTTCAGACTTAGAAAATTTTTCAGGGATGAAGGCTTGGTCTTGCATGGCCTTGAGACGTGCCTTTTGAGAGGTGGCGGCTGCAGCCTCAGGACTCAGCGATTAGACAACTGCAGAGTGGTGTTACGGTCACAGTGTTAAAGAGAGGGACCAAAGCGCCGCATGACGCTGGTGTAGGGAAAAAACATGTAATGAGCTTTGAACTGCTCAAAACCTGGAGGAAGTGTACCGAAAGCTAATGAACGTGTAGTTTACCTAAAATAACACTTTAACAAGTGAATTAAACCTTTAGTATAGGTTGAACGAAATGATCGAAAGAGATTAAAAGACCAAGAAGGTAATGAACGTAAACGTAAACGTAACGTAGTTGCGAGCAGTCTTAGCATATAACGAACAGTATGGCTTCGACATTAAGAGTGAATAATGAACATGGGGTTCAGGTAATGGATAACGAAAGTATTAAGTAAGATAAAAATGGTAACAAGAAAATCGTAACGAATGGTAATAAGATTAATGGGAGCCGATCGTGATTCGGATAGAGAATAATAGAATAAAATTTAAGCGTTGAAAACTTTAACCAATATAAAGGTTGAGTGTACACAAATACTAAGCGAATAGAACCTACACCCCGTGTATGGTTTGACCCTAAGATAATGAAGATCAATGATTAAACCATGAATGGTAAAGAACTAAATTAAAGACAATGACGTTAACATAACGAAGCCGAGTTAATGATTAACTTGAATGATCACTCTGAGTATACAAAAGACTGTATGACTTGGACTGTGACGCCCCCAAATTCGAGTACCGTACTTGGTGCTCCATGATAACATTCATGCAACTACTTAATGTATTAATTAAACAAAATTATTATATCAAAGTTAACTACCTTCCCAGTCTCGAGAACCTTTGAGTCTTACATTACATGATAAATATTATATTATCTTAGTACAAACAGTCAAAATAACATAATTTAATCTACTCCTTCAACTTCCCCTTCCCTTTGTCCTTCCCGGAACCTTCAGGTCGTGCTAGCTTAGCTGAAAACATTTAAATTTAAAGCAAGAATGAGCATTTGAGTGCCCAACAAGTAATAGCAATGAATAATTATTATCTGAAAGATTTGAATATTTTCTTTGGATGACACTTCAGCAACGAAGTAATAGTTGTGAAGTAAGCTGAAACAATACTGAACTACATATAAATTTATTTCATTTTTTAAACTACGCACTGACTATAAATGGAAAATAGTTTGACAAACTATGAACTTTATTTTTAATTTTCGAAAAGGTTAAACAGAACTTCATCTACAAACTGTCCTGTCTTACGGACACGGAGGGTGATCAGCCCGTTATGCACTGTATTAATCAACACTACTTGTTTGAACGATAAGTCGTTCAGCTGTTCTGCCTTTGGCGCATAAAAGCTTTTCCCCGTTCGGGATGTTCATAATTATTCTGGCATTCGAAATAAAATATTTAATTTAATAACAATAATATTCTATCATATTCTATAATATTCTTTCATTCTATGTCTATATGAGTTAAATAGCTTAAACAATTTTTAAATAACATATACATACCTGAAAACTAGTAGGTATGTGTCAATATGTGATTAAATACAATCATTATCCAAGTGAGGGCACTTGAATAATCTAACTTAACTATCTATCAACAAGGTATATATTGATCATACATTACAACTGTACTAGCAAACGAATATAGTTCGATAATTGGCATGAATACTAATGTTAAAATACGTGATCTATACTAGTAGGGTTTAAGAACTTATATAACAGGACGATAATCCGATAACTTACTTATACAGGAGTATTGCATAAGTAGATACAAAGAGTAAGGATACTTGCCTAATCTGCTGCTTACATAACTTAGTTTTATCTTTTATATTGAAACATATCATTCATAAGATTATTCTTTTGATCAGAATAATACATCATAACACATAACACTGCTATTTTCAGTCATCATATAGCTTAAACACATTGTCACATAGTTATAACAGTCGTTCTAACATAAATAATTACTTATCAAGTCAATCTATATAAGTATGGATCAACTTCGGTAACATTTCGGTGTACCGACAACTTTATCGAATAATAATCGAGTTTATATTTACTTAAACTCTATTCTGTCACTTAAATACTATTAATTATTAATCCTATTATTTTTAAAGGTATTAAAGTAATTTTTAAATAATTATTATAATTTATCATGATTTTTCAAACACTGAAATCACTTTTAAATGATTTAAATATAGAATAATTCCATTATCATTAATATTTAAATAATATTAAAATATTAATGAAATACTTGACAAAATATCTAAGTTATTAATAATAACTCAAAATATTTTAAACCATTATTTTACCCTTAAATGATTTTTAAAACATTTAAAATTATTTTTAAATAATTACCATTAATATTTAAATATTAATGTATTATTTATCCAAATATTAAAAGTCATTAATTATAACTTAAAATAATTTTAATTCATTTATATCCTTTTAAATGATTTTAAATAACTAACATCATTTTAAATTATTTATTTAATATTTAATAAATAATTCTAATATCATTTATTAATGAAATTATCCTTTAAATATTTAAAATTATATTTTTAACTTAAAATATTTCTAAACACTTTATTTTCATTTAAAATAATTTTATAATATTAAAATCATTTTTAAACTAATTTATTTAATATAATTATTAAATAATTTAAATATCATTACTATTAAATAATTAATGAAATTTACCTTCAAATATTAAAAGTTATATTTTACAACTTCAAATATTTTTAAATACTTTATTATTATTTAAAATGATTTTTAATATAATAAAATGATTTTTAATTAATTTGTTTAATGCATTTATTAAATAAATTAAATATCAATAATATTTAAATAAATACTAATATTTATGAAAAATATGTCAAATTATTAAAATTTAATTTTCACAACTTAAAAAAAAATTTAAAATTATTTTTGGAATTTTCAAAAAATAATTTCTATTTTGAAATGATTTTTGAAAATTTAATTAATTAGAATTAGTAAAACTGTCGCTAAAGACTTCCTATAGCGACAGAATCGTCGCTATAGGTGTTCTTCATGTTCTTCATCAAACCCAGATCTTCATAGACAGTGAACGATTTGCATACTTTGACCAGGAATAAATCATTGTGTAAGGTGTTTCTGGGCTAGTGATTGATTAGATATTGTAGTACACATGTAATATTACAAGTTCATAACAATTTCCAAGTCAAATACTAACACATGATCAAGATTCAAGCCCTAGAACAAGTTGTCAGAGCTTACTAGGTTTTTTCTGGGTAACCCAGAAACCCAGTTAGCTACGAGTAGACACTTTGTGGCTTAAATATCTTAGGGTTCTAGTTGATGTTATGCTGTTATATTGGTTCAAATGTGTAGTATACATGACATACTACATATAACATTCATCAAATCAATTAAACTACAAAATAATCTCCAGATCCAATCTAGTCAAAGTATGTTAGAAACATTGTTCATCCGGTTTCGGGAAATTCCAGAAATCAGTTTTCGTGACCTTCTATACAACTTTGACCAGTCACTACTTTCAGTCTATTTTAACATTTAGGTGTTATTAAAGCTTTAATATATAGTCAATCTAATAGACAACAACATGAATGCAATAACAAACACAAAACATCAAACACATGAAAAATCCAAGGACGTAAACTAGCTGTCAGAGTATTCTGGGTAGCATCTGGGTTACCCAGATTTAAATGGTCATGGCTCGGCTTAACCGAGAGAAAATCGAACCTTTGTAAATACTTTTAATAATGAATAAAATAATATTATTTATTATTATTATGTATGGATAAGATGAATGTCGTTTTAACATAACCTAGAAACGCTTGGAATGTCGTAATATTTTAACTACGTTGAGAGAATTAAAGTGTTTGAATTTCTAAGACGAAAAATAAAAGCTTTCCGAGAAATTTTCTAAAAAAATGGACTATTCATCGATTTCGCCGCTTTTAATAATGAATTATTTTTTTTGAACTTTTGAGAAATACGTAACGTTATAATATCAAGGTGAGATGGATTATGTAATAATAATCTAAGTATGGAAAACGTAATATTTCACATGCGACATAATTTTATAAACGTTAGGTTTATTAAGCGCTAAGAAAAGAAAGTTGTAATTGTATGATGTGTATGCATTGTACGAGGTAATGAACGTAAGTATAATACGACGTATTATACTATTAAGAATGGAGAATGAAATAACGTATATTATGAATTAATATACGAGCTAGCATACGAGAATTATACGTGGTGTATATATGTTAAGATGCTAATTAAATGTAATGGACTTGTAGGATTATTAGCTTAATGATAGAAGTCCAATAGAATGTGATACTCAAGCCCAAGTGTTTGTTAAATCATAAGTCCAAACTTTTGTAATGAAAGCCCAATAAGGAATTAGCTAGATTAATTAGCAAGCCCAATGATTAGCCATGATCCATGGAGCGATCCATGTTAATGTGGGTAGACTTGATGGGGAAGAACTTTGTGTGGTGATCAAGTGATGTGCTAGACAAGAAAGGAATAATAAGGATGTGGAGGTTGAGGAGGTTAGTTAAGGAGGTGGATTAAAGGAGGTGGGATGGCTTAATGTCTATTCTACCCTAACTTAGCCAAGCCTATAAATACCAAGCTTTACAATTCATTTGTTGTTTGATTAAAAATTCCTCTCAACTGCTCTTAAGATTAAGTAAGTTATTGGTTAGAGAGAATAAGAACATAAGTCAAGAATAAGTCATTCATCCATTGATAAATCTTCAAGGAAGAAAAGCACAAGTGCTTCTAGGGTAAGACTCATGTCTATTATATCTTTATCTCTTCTACGATAGGATTTATAGAGAAGTGGGATTGTTTGATAATAACATATAATAAGTTATTAAATAATGAACTTAAGCCGAATAAGTTGAATAAGCAACTTGAACTCTAATAAGTTGATAAAATCATGAAGAAACTTATCATATGTTGGTCATATGATGTTAGTATGTTCAATATAGTATGAGAACATTGATTGATGGACTTAAGTCCATAGTAAGTCATAAGCACGAGAATTTGTAGTTCATAAGTTAAATAAGTCATCGACTTATGAGAATAAGTCAAAACCTACTTTGACTGATAAGTTGGTGTAATAAGTAACTTGTAATGTTCATATGTTGGTTAAAATCCATTTAGAATGATTAGTAATGAAGTTTTCACGAATTCACACGATTGGATGATTAATCGTCGAATTCGTGAAATTCTCTAATGGAGGTCGATTTTGTGTTTGAAGTCGAAACGTTGGTTTTCGATGAAGACAAGTCATATTTGGCATTATAGAGTTGCGGACTCGAAAATGACCGAATTACGACTTATAACGAAGAAACGAGCGTTGAACGTTCACGAACGTTTCTCGTTTTTGTTAAAAATAAACTAATAGGTGAAATTTTAGCAAACGAAGTCAAATAGGTAAAATTCTTGCATGCACGCATAGAGTATGTAATTTGTGAACCGTAGGCTTTTGAACAAGCCAATTCGGACTTATAACGAAGAAGTTATGAGTCTGGGAGTTTCATAAAATTTTCAAACTTTTCAAACTGTTCGAGGCACGAGTCAGGCACATGCAACACCAACCCAAGGCCAAATGAGTGGGCGCCAAGCAAATACCGATCATGTTGTCTGAGCACACACTTGCTAACTCACGCTTCAAATGAGATGATGAGATAAGTTTGGCCGCAGCCAGCCTCCGGATGTTAGAATATCGCTAACTCGCACGTCATGACGCGAAGTTGAAGAGCAATGGGTAAGGCGCCAAGCACCAACCCTAGGTTGTGGACAGTAAAGAATGATTTCAGTTATAGAATGAAAGAAAACTATTTAGTATCGAACTAAGGTATTAGTATAACATTGTTAAGGCATTGTTAGACACCTATTTGTATGATGATTAAGAGTTATTAATCAATTGAAAGTAAGCGTAATGTGAATGACATAATAAAAAGCCGAAACCCATAATAACAAATCTAAGTCAGGATTTAGATTGAGATGAAGGGTAAGATATATTAGTATACATACTTGATTATATTTGACCTAATGTGGTACGTTATATGTTCATGTATTGTAGAAACTCAGAGACCTAAAGTGTACGTGTGATAATCAGTAAGTAGATGCTGAAGGCAAGTAATCTAACCCTTGTTCCAGCTTCGATCCGACAAGCTTTGTAATTCATGTATTCTTTCGCATGAAGTTTTTTAACGATGAAGTCTAAAGCCAATTCTTTCTTGCCTAGACTTATATTATGATTTTGTCAAGCATGATTAATGTTTACCGAAGTTATATTGGTATGGTTTTCAATCAAGACCAAGTATGCTAAAATGTTTTTGTCGCTTAACGACAGCACGTGAGGTTGCCACAACTTAAACGTATACACGCTTAATGAATGTAGTGTTGATCAACATAGAGTACTATGGGTCGATCACCCGTAAGTGCTCGTAAGCTATGCTTAGAACTTACTTACGGAACTTAGTGTCGGGTTGTCCTTTTCAAAAGAAATTATGAACCGCTCATAGTCTTGAGCCTTAGTTGATATTCTACTAAATATTGTTGTT
This sequence comes from Panax ginseng, assembly GCA_020205605.1. Taxonomy (NCBI): domain Eukaryota; kingdom Viridiplantae; phylum Streptophyta; class Magnoliopsida; order Apiales; family Araliaceae; genus Panax; species Panax ginseng. The sequence goes on along the minus strand of CM035128.1, from coordinate 70,500,216 downwards.
GGAAAACGCTTTTGAATGAAAAGAAGTGCTATTTTGAATTATCAATAGTACTTCATAACTATTGTTCGCCCATCAAGATATATGAGTTCTATGTTTCAAGCATGTTGTTTATTAGAATTGTAGTACTTGTTGAGCTAGTCATGCTCACTCTTTGCTTGAACCATATGAACACGTAACCAAGATCGAGCTTTGCGATCAAGGCTCGTGCAAAGGACAAGGGCAAGGCGAAGACGAACCCTTAGATTTCTTATGTAATAGAATAGTTGAATGTCTGTAATATATTGAATATTATGACAAGAACAAACGAATGGGTTACAAAGAACCTGGGAAATGTAATATTATTTTGGATATATAGAAGTTATATTAGTCCTTTTGAGACTATTCAATTGAATGAATGAATGAATGGTAATCAAAGTACTGCAGTAAAGACCATCTCACGGGTTGAAGAGACCCGATTTGGGGGCGCCACAGTTGGTATCAAAGCATTATGTTTATAAAACTTAAGGGGATTAAAACCTTAAGTCATAACCTTAAGAGAAGTCAAAGAAGTACAAGAAGAAAATAACCTTATAAAAATGCATTATGATTATGTTATGTGTTTTATTATTCTACCGACGCGTACTAATCAACTTAATTGTTTTGTGTAGATGTCGAGAGTAAACGAAATGTATGTAGATGGTCAAGCCATTAGTGAAGAGTTCAGTGAACCAAGTAGAGGTTATACCAACCCCATAGCAGCAGATCTGATCCAGATATAGTGATTATTATCGAGTCCTGAGACTCGGATGATGAAGTCGACTACATGTCAAGATTTGATGGGATGATAGAAGAAAGTAGAGATAAGTTGTCCTTTAATCCAAAGGCTATAGCAAATGAGATAGCTCCTGGGGGTCAATGATGTGTCTCTATTTATGTCGTTGTTGGATAGAAATATCCATTACTTCGTCGGAAGTCAAGGAGTCGAAAGCGAGCTCCAAATGGTTATAGAGGACAAGACCGATGTCGAGTCCATGTGGGAGCAAGAGCATGATGAAGAGGATTTTGGCTAAGGACAAAGTCCACGAAGAAAGCATGAGGTCTTTGAGCTCAAGGAGGAGCTAAAGACCAAGATGCGTAAGATAGAGAGAATGTCCTATATCCATAGGAGTTCTCACATGATTTCCAAAAAAGAGTAGTTGGTTATCCTCAGTAGAGGTGGGGCAAACACGACATACTATCAGCCGTGATATTATTATTTGGCCTTGCCAAGGCAGATTTTGATAATGCCTTAAGGCGAAGATGTAGACTAGTAGTAACTAGAGTAATATGTAAATATTTTGTAATTAGTAGTGACGTAAAGCCCTTTTGTATATAGTAAAGGGTAGTCTTTTGTAAATCCCAATTTTGGAAAGCAATAATAGTGGAAAGTAATGTAATCAAATTTAGGTCATGTATGTAACCGATGTAGTATTATACTACGAAGAATGAATATAAGTCCTTTTATGGAAAGCAATGAGTTATGGATGTTGGAGTTATTGTTTAATATTAAATGATAACTAATAAAAAATGAATAATAACGAAATGTGTTTATTGTATCAGCAAAATGCCACCGAGAAGAGTACAACGTAATCAAGGTGCTAACGTGAATCAACCGGAGGGAGGTCTAGTTAACCCGATGCAGGAGTTTGTTAATTTATTAATAAATGCCTTTAATAGAACAGGGCTAATATCCTCAGAAATCCGTGGAGTAGCACGAAGCTACTACCTTTAAGGATTTCAAGAGTGTGGGTCCGCCGGAGTTCAAAGGAACTACGGACCCTATTGAAGCCCAAACGTGGGTTAAGGAAATAGAGAAGGCATTTGTGATAGCAAATGTCGATGAGGCCCAAAAGGTTGCCTTTGCGACCTATATGATGAAGGGAGAGGCCAACTTTTGGTGGGAAGCCAATTAAGCTAGGGACGGGATAGAGAATCTGACGTGGGAGAGGTTCAAGGAGATATTCTTCGAGAACTACTTTCCCACGAGCATGCAAGGGAGGATGGAGATGCGGTTTCTGGAGTTGAAACAAGGGGACATGACGGTTCCCCAATACGCCGCCAAGTTTAATGAACTGGCAAGGTTCGCTCCACACCAAGTGGATACCGAGATTAGGAAGGCGTGACGGTTCGAGCAGGGCTTGAAACCCTGGCTCTATAACCATATTTTAGTGTTTCAAAGTACTTCTTTTGGAACCATTTTAGAGAAGGCGATAATCGCCGAGGGTGGTAGTGAGGCTCTAAGTCAATACCACAAGGACAAGAAGAGCAAGGGTAAAGTAGACGGGAGAGTAAAGATCGAGGGAGCCAGTGGTAGTGGCGAGGGTCAGAAGAGGAAGGTATTTAGCTCTGGGAATACCGGAGTGAAGCAAGGAGACCCGAAGAGAAGAATGGAGGCCTGCAAGACCTGTGGGAAGACTCACTTAGGAGTCTGTCTCAAGGGGAAGGCAGTCTGTTACAATTATGGATAGGAGGGGCACATTGCGCCTAATTGTCCAAGTCCAAGAAGAATCATGGATGCTTTGTGTGTGGATCAACCACCACACATGGCAAAGAACTACCCAAGAAGGGGACGGACGGAATCGAGCGCTAATAGCAGTAAGTTAGCTATTAGTGGACCAACACAACCGTAGGCCGATGGGTCGTACTTTTAACATGATAAATCCAAGATGCAACATGATCGTGGGACGCTATCGCAGTATTATTCCGATCAACGATATCAATGCGTACGTGTTTGTTTGATTTGGGTGCTACTTGTTCGTTTATAGCATGCGATTTTGCTAGACGATTAGAATTACTTCCCGAAAAGTTGCCTATACCTTTAAATATTAAGGTAGCGAACGAAGAAATAATTCCTGTTGAAGATGTTCATAGGAGTTGTTGTGTAGATATACGGGGTTGTAAATTATCGGTAGATTTGTTACCGATAAAGTGAGGAGAATTCGACGTAATTCTTGGAATGGATTGGTTAGTAAACCATGGGGCAATTATAGATTGTCAGAAGAAATGTGTGAATATTAAGACGTTAGAACAACCTCAGGTAGTATTTTACGGGAATAGATCGTCGGACGCTCGTGTTGTCTAACCATGACACAAACTAGGAAATTATCGAGGAAGGGATGCGTGGGTTATCTCGTCATGTTGTTGATACCCGAGAGTGGTAGCAACCATGGAACAAATACCATAGTGAGAGAATTCACCGATGTATTTTCGAGTGAATTGTCGGGTCTTCCACGGATAGGGAGACAGAGTTCAGATAGACATCGTGCCGTGAGCTACACCAGCTTGTGGCACCGTATCGTATGGCGCCAAAGGAGATGAAGGAGTTGATGGTGCAATTGCAAGAACTGCTGGACAAGAAGTACATTCAACCGAGTGTTTCACGTGGGGAGCACCGCAGATTATTTGTCAAGAAGAAGGATGGATCGTTAAGACTTTGTATCGACTATATAGAGAGTTGAACAAGTTAACGATAAAGAATAAATACCCATTGCCTGGATCGATGATCTCTTTGATCGCTTAAAAGGGCTAAGTATTTTTCTAAAATAGATTTAAGAACTGGGTATCATCAGTTGAAGGTTAGAAGGAGGATGTACCAAAGACAAGATTCGTGACTCGTTATGGTCATTACGAAGCTTCGTGATGTCATTTGGGTTGACAAATGCACCAAATTGATTTATGGATATGATGAACATAGTGTTCAAACAATATTTGGACAAGTTCATCGCTGGTGTTTATAGATGATATTCTAGTCTATTCTAAGACGCCAAAAGATCATGCTGAACACCTAAGATTAGTGTTGGAGACACTTATGAAGGAGAAGTTGTATGCAAAGTTCACTAAGTGTGAATTTTGGTTAGAGAAGGTGCAGTATTTAGGTCATGTCGTTGACCATGAGGGGATTTCAGTAGATCCAGCGAAGGTGGAAGCCGTGATGAATTGGGAACAACTGAAAATGCCGACTGAGGTGCGGAGTTTCCTAGGGTTAGCGGTTTACTATCGAGATTCATCCAAGATTTTTCAAGATAGCTACTCCGCTGACTAACTTAACAAGAGAAGACGGTGAAATACGCTTGACCGACAAGTGTGAGGATAGCTTTCAAGAACTAAGAAGAGGTTGAGTGAAGCGCCTGCTTTGTCATTACCCGACACACATGAAATTTTGTAGTATATAGTGATGCTTTGCATAGAGGACTTGGTTGTGTGCTCATGCAAAGATGGCAAGGTCATTACAGTATGCATCTAGGCGCTTGAAGGATTATGAGAAAGTTTATCCTACTCATGATCTAGAACTGTCATAGAGAGTTTTTTGCTTCTAAAGATATGGAGACATTATCTTTATGGAGAAAAATGTGAGATATACACGGACCACAAAAGTCTAAAATATATCTTCACACAAAAGGAGTTGAATATGAGGCGTAGGAGATGGTCGAGTTGATAAAGGATTACGACCGTGAAATCTCAGATCACCCTAGAAAAGCTAATGTAGTTGCCGACGCCTTAAGTAGAAGGGTCGGAAAAGTTGTCTTTGTTAACGGCTCAAACCGAAGTTAATAACAGAGATGGCTAGATGGAGTTGGAAGTGAAGTCGCCAAGTGAAGTAGGACAAATTTATTTATGACGGAGATGCAATCTACCATCGTAGAAAGAGTTAAGGAGGTACAACTCAAAACCGATGAGTGTGACCCTGATGAAGGAGCGGTTGCCAATGAAAAAGATATTAAGTATACCTTGATAATGAGGGATTATTAAGATTTGAAGGAAGAATTTGGGTTCTAATGAGACGGAATTAAAGGAGCAGGTTCTACAAGAGGCTCATAGTTCTAGAGATTTTCGATTCATCCCGTAGCACTAAGATGTATCAAGATCTTCGACAGAGTTTCTGGTGGCCGAACATGAAGAGAGAAATAGCAGAGTACGTGAGTAGGTGCTTGACTTGTCAGAGAGTTAAGGCCGAACATCAACGACCAAGTGGCTTTGCTACAATCATTAGAAATTGTGGAGTGGAAATGGGAGAATATCACGATGGATTTTGTGGTGGGACTTCCACTACTCGTAAGGGGGGTATGATGCGATTTGGGTAATAGTGGACCCATTGACAAAGTCGGCTCACTTTTTTTTGCAATTAGGGTCAAGTATAACTTAGACCAATTAGCTAGACTTTATATTAAGGAAATAATTTCTAGACATGGAGCACCAGTATCGATTGTGTCAGATCGTGACCCACGATTCACGTCGAACTTTTGGAGGAGTCTACAAGAGCAGTTGGGAACGCAGTTGAATTTGAGTACAACGTATCATCCACAAACGGATGGACAGAGCGAGAGGACAATTCAGACGTTAGAAGATATGCTAAGATCTTGCGTCATGGATTTCAAGGGTAGTTGGGATGATCATCTACCATTAGTAGAGTTTACGTATAACAATAGTTATCATGCAAGCATAGGTATGCCGCCTTACGAAGCTTTGTATGGGAGGAAATGCAGAACGCCACTGTATTGGGATGAGGTAGGAGAACGCCGAATGTTGGGACCAGAGTTGGTGCAGCAAACAACAGACATTGTTAAACTGATACAATGCGCTTTGTAGCAAACTTCAAGATGCATAAAAGAAGTTTACTGATTCAGATAGAGAGAATAGAGAATTTGAAGTAGGTTCGTACGTATTTCTAAAAGTATCTCCTTGGAAAGGAAAGATACATTTTGGAAAGAAGGAAAGTTAAGTCCGAGGTTTATAGGACCTTTTGAGGTATTAAAACGGGTGGGCGAGGTAGCTTATATGATAGCATTACCTCCAGATCTAGAACGAATACATAATGTATTTCACGTATCCGTATTATGTCCTTATAAGCCAAATTATAAGAACGTGATAGAATAGGAACCTATTCATATCGAGAAGGACTTAACGTACGAGGAAACACCGATTCAATTTGTCGATAGAAAAGAACAAGTTCTACGGAATAAAGTTATACCTTCCGTGAAGGTGATATGGAAGAACCACGATGCAGAAAGAAGCAACGGGGAGTTAGAAGAAATGATGAAAAAGAATTACCCTCAATTATTTGTGTAATTTTTTATATATATAGCGAGATTCTGGGGACAAAATCCTTATAAGGGGGAGAGAATGTAACGCCCCGGAAAATCGAACCTTTGTAAATACTTTTAATAATGAATAAAATAATATTATTTATTATTATTACGTATGGATAAGATGAATGTCGCTTTATATAACCTAGAAACGCTGGAATGTCGTAGTATTTTAACTACGTGAGAATTAAAGTGTTTGAATTTCTAAGACGAAAATAAAAGCTTTTCGAGAAATTTTCCAAAAAATACTATTCATCGATTTTTGCTCGGGAATTATTTTTGAACTTCCGAGAAATACGTAACGTTATAATATCAAGGTGAGATGGATTATGTAATAATAATCTAAGTATGGAAAACGTAATATTTCGCATGCGGACTAATTTGGGAACGTTAGGTTTATTAAGCGTTAAGGAAAGAAAGTTGTAATTGTATGATGTGTATGCATTATACGAGGTAATGAACGTAAGTATAATAATACTTAATGTATTATACTATTAAGAATGGAGAATGAAATAACGATATTACAAAATTAATATACGAGCTAGCATACGAGAATTATACGTGGTGTATATATGTTAAGTTGTTAATTAAATGTAATGGACTTGTAGGATTATTAGCTTAATGATAGAAGTCCAATAGAATGTGATACTCAAGCCCAAGTGTTTGTTAAATCATAAGTCCAAACTTTTGTAGTATGAAAGCCCAATAAGGAATTAGCTAGATTAATTAGCAAGCCCAATGATAAGCCATGATCCATGGAGCAAACCATGTTAATGTGGGTAGACTTGATGGGCAAGAACTTTGTGTGGTGATCAAGTGTTGTGCTAGTCAAGAAAGGAATAGTAAGGAGGTGAGATTGAGGAGGTTAGTTAAGGAGGTGGAGGTTAAGGAGGTGGGATGTCTTAATGTCTATTCTACCCTAACTTAGCCAAGCCTATAAATACCAAGCTTCACAATTCATTTGTTGTTTGATAAATTTCATCCAACTCCTCTCAAGATTAAGTAACTTATTGGTTAGAGAGAATAAGCACATAAGTCAAGAATAAGTCAATCATCCTTTGATAAATCTTCAAGGAAGAAAAGCACAAGTGCTTCTAGGGTAAGACTCATGTCTATTATATCTTTATCTCTTCTATGATAGGATTGATAGAGAAGTGGGATTGTTTGATAATAACATATAATAAGTTATTAATGAATGAACTTAAGCCAAATAAGTTGAATAAGCAACTTGAACTCTAATAAGTTGATAAAATCATGAAGAACTTGTCATATGTTTGTCATATGATGTTAGTATGTTGAATATAGTATGAGAACATTGATTGATGGACTTATGTCCATAGTAAGTCATAAGCATGAGAATTTGTAGTTCATAAGTTAAATAAGTCATCGACTTATGAGAATAAGTCAAAACCTACTTTGATGATAAAGTTGGTGTAATAAGTAACTTGTAATGTTCATATGTTGGTTAAAATCCATTTAGAATGATTAGTAATGAAGTTTTGCCGAATTCACACGATTGATTTATTATCGCTTAATTCGTGAAATTCTCGGAATGGAAGTCGATTTTGTGTTTGAAGTTGGAAATGTTGGTTTTCGATGGAGACAAGTCATATTTGGCATTATAGAGTCATGACTCAAAAATGACCGAATTCGACTTAGAACGAAGAAACGAGCGTTGAACGCTCACTAAACGCTTATCATTTTTGTTAAAAATAAACTAATAGGTAAAATTTTAGCAAACGAAGTCAAATAGGTAAAATTCTTGCATGAACGCATAGAGTATGTAATTTGTGAACCGTAGGCTTTTGAACGAGCCAATTCGGACTTATAACGAAAGAAGTTATGAGTCCGGGAGTTTCAGAAATTTTCAAACTTTACAAACTATCTCGAGGCACAGAGTTAGCCATGCAAGGCGCCAACCCAAGGCCAAATGAGTGGCGCCATAGCATGTCATATAAAGTGTCTCGAAAGCACATCGCTAACTCAGCGCTGCAATGCGATATGAGATAAAGAAGATAAGTTTGGCCGCATACAGCCACCAGATCCCCGATGTTAGATATCGCTAACTCAAACGTCAACATGCGAGATGAAGAGCAATGGGTGGTGCCGCCATTGAACGCCAACCCTAGGTTTGTGAGAAGAAAGAATGATTTCAAGTATAGAATGAAAGAAAACTCATTAGTATTGAACTAAGGTATTAATATAACATTGTTAAGGCATTGTTAGACACCTATTTGTATGATGATTAAGAGTTAATAATCAATTGAAAGTAAGCGTAATGTGAATAACGAATGAAAAGCCGAAACCCATAATAACAAATCTAAGTCGATTTAGATTGAGATGAAGGGTAAGATATAATTAGTATACATACTTGATTATATATGACCTAATGTGGTACGTTATATGATCATGTATTGTAGAAACTTAGAGACCTAAAGTGTACGCGTGTGATAATCAAGAAGTTAGATCTTTGAAGGCAAGTATTCTAACCCTTGTTCCAGCTTAGTCTGGACAAGCTGTGTAATTCATGTATTCTTTCGCATGAAGTTTTTAACGATGAAGTCTTAAGCCAATTCTTTCGGCTAGACTTATATTATGATTTTGTCAAGCATGATTAATGTTTATCGAAGTTATATTGGTATGGTTTTCAATCAAGACCAAGTATGCTAAAATGTTTTTGTCGCTTAACGACATGCACGTGAGGTTGCCACAACTTAAACGTATACACGCTTAATGAATGTAGTGTTGATCAACATAGAGTACTATAAATTTCATCACCCGTATGCTCGTAAGCTATGCCGACTTACGGACTTAGTGCTTCGTCATCCTTTTCAAAAGAAATTATGAACTCGCTTATAGTCTTGAGCCTTTAGTTGATATTCTACTCAATATTGTTGTTGGAAAACGTTTTGAATGAAAAGAAGTGCTATTTTGAATTATCAATAGTACTCAGACTATTGTTCAATTACTCAAGATATATGAGTTCTATGTTTCAAGCATGTTGTTTATTAGAATTGTAGTACTTGTTGATGCTACTCTTGCTCATGCTCACTCTTGCTTGAACCATATGAACACAACCAAGATCGAGCTTATCAAGGCTCGTGCAAAGACAAGGGCAAGGCGAAAGACGAACCCTTAGATTATTTATTGTAATAGAATAGTTGAATGTCCGTAATATATTAAATATTATGACAAGAACAAACAAAATATGGGTTACAAAGAACCGGGAAATGTAATATTATTTTGATATATATAAGTTATATTAGTCCTTTTGAGACTATTCAATTGAATGAATGAATGGAAATAAAACAAATAGTATAATATTATTCTCATTCCTAAATGCGAGAATTAGGGTTTGGATTCCATATCCGATTTATCTTTCATATACAACATTATTAATTAAGTTAAAATAATTAACTTAACTAATCTAAATAAATTCGCATAATAAAATAGTTATTATAATAATACTAATAATCATTTCATATATTATTTAAATAATATATAAATTTATTTTCATAGAAAATAAGTACTAAAATCATTTATATTATAAAATTAATTACTATAAAAATATTGTTTATAATGATTAATAATTCTTTAAAAATTTGTTTGTAATTATGAATAAATTTTTATTTATCACATTACTTGGCACATATTCCCACCTTTAAAATAAAAAAAAATTATATGCAAAATTTCTTATTTATTTATATAAAAAATATCGAGTTATTACATTCACCCTCCCTTATAATGATTCTGTCCCCAGAATCACCGTTTTAAAACTTATACATACAAGGGTACATAGCATACACAATCATTGCAAGTAGATCTCGATCCTAATTGATCAAACTAATCTTTAACTATTCAGCATAAAGCTTATCTATCTGATTAAACGAAAGTTTAATTTCTAAAAGAATTCAAATTCCTTCTTCAAAATTTCTTTATAAAATCATTTGTTATATACTGGAAAATAATGTAATAGAAAATAAAAGTTATTCAAATAATACCGGGAGTTCCATCACCAGCTGCAACCGTATCTTGAACTGTCATATTGAAGGTCCTTGCAGTTGATTTGGTTGGCTTGTTTGGTGGAGTCGGACCAGTTATTGCTAGCATCCCACTACTTTTCCCCGTATTGACATTTCCCCCATCAGCTCTCCTTTTTGGACATTAATTCCCTCACCCTATGTTCTACTGATCCATAAATAAAACAACCACTATTCATCCTTGGATTAGGATAGTTGGGAGAGATTTGCCCCTCCTGCCCACACTTAAAACACACAGACTTTCCCTTCAAGCACTCTCCAGAATGGTTCTTCCCACAGTTTTCACATTCCACAACCTGCTTCTTCACACCCTCCTACTTAATTTTGATATTTCCTAAATTGTCCCCTTTTTCTCTATCCCATCTTACTTCCACTACTCCCTTCCATTTTGATAGCTCCTTCAATCCTAGCCTTATTCTTCTTCTCTTTATTGTAAAGAGTCATGCCTTAACTTCCCTCTTTGGCTATGATAGCCTTGTCCAATAGTACTGCAAAAGTACCAATCTGCAATACCGCCACCTTGTTGTAGAGCCAGGTTTTTAAGCCCAGCTCAAACCTTCCTGCCTTCCTTTCTTCCGTGTCCACTTGGTGTGGAACGAACCTAGCTAATTCATTAAATTTTGCAGCATACTCTATAACTGACATGTCCCCTTATTTTAACTCCAAAAATTTCACCTCCATCCTAGCCTGCATACTAGACGAAAAATAATTCTCAAAGAAAAGTGTTTTAAACCTAGTCCATGTAACCTCTCCTACTCCAGCTCTAGTTTGATTTGCCTCCCACCAGAAATTTGCCTCCCCTTTCATCATATAAGTGGCAAAAGCTGTCTTTTGCCCCTCCGCTACCCTAGCTATCACAAAAACCTTTTCTATCTCCTTTATCCAAGTATGAGCTTCTACTAGGTCAGTTGCCCCTCTAAACTTAGGCGGTCCTACTACTTTGAAGTCTTTAAAGTTTGCCAATTGATTACCGGGCTGATTTTCTTCGGCTGGTATCGCATTCCGCATAGCTTGAGCTATCATATTCGCAAAATTTTGTATTGGGTCTGGTTATTGTTGTCCTCCCACATTGTTAACAGATTCTTCTGCCCTCTAGTTTCGATTTTGTCTTCTTGGCGGCATTATCTGATAAAATCATAAATTATCCTTTTATTGTCTTATATTTTATGTCTTATCGCATATGTTTAACATATAACGCGTGATTTCAAACTCAAATAACCATATACTCAAAATGTTATATTTTGAAATTTGGTTTACTATATTATCAAATTATCAGATAGAGACAACATATTTCATTAAACAAACATATATTCACATTCCTTCATAGTACTTTACATCGGATAACACATATTGCTATAAGCATCTGCTATCTCTCTATGACCAAAAAAGTCGGTATTTACTATTACAACTTATACCAAAAGCTAGGAATATTACATTACACATTCATACATATCATATCATCAAACATATATATTCAAATACTAATCCTACTTATTTCCTACACCTTCTCCTGATCTTGGACAATCTTTCGCCTGATGATCTTCCAACCCACACTTAAAACATGCACCTTGCTTATGGTCAGGACAATAAAGAGAGGTACGTCCCACATAGCCACAAATGTAGCATATCTTTTTCCCTTTCTTGCACATGCCTTTGTGTTTCCTTTTATGGTTTTTACACTTTCCTATATTCTTCAAGTTTTTTAAATTTTCTATCTCACGGTCGTTCATCTTTCTTTCCCTCTTCTCGCTCGGAGTTGCACCTGATATTCGACTTTTAGCTCCTATCTGATCTATTTGGATCTTAAGCTTATCTTGTTCTTCCATTATTTTGATCAACGTCTTCTGCAATTAACTATTAAATAACTTTTCTATTTCCAACAACTTTTCTAAAGAAGAAACCTGGTGATTACACAGATTCTGCACTTCAGTTGATGCTTGATCAGCTCCAACTTTAGTGTCCGAATCACTATCTGTTTGTTCCACTATTTCTGGGTCTGGTTCTATATTCTCCAAAATAATTACCTCATCAAGGTTACTTTCAACGTGAGCCTCTACTTCAGCTATTGGCTTCGATATTAGCCCAAGTGTATGGATTTGATCCTTCTTCATGCCATAAGCATATAATAAGCCTTTTCCACCTGTCATCTACACATAATTTATTTTGATTAGTACATATAGTATATATACACAACAATTAATAGTTTTATATAAGTTATCTTTTATTTTGTTTTACGATGAGTTTATTGAATCCATCTCCTTTAAACTCTATTTAAGTTATTTATATTTTCAACATTTCCATCTGTCCTAAGGTTATAGCCTAAGGTCTACTCCCACCTAAGGTTTCTAACCCTAATGCTTTGATACCATGTTATAACGCCCCCAAATCCGAGTACTTGAAACCCGCACTTGGTGCTCCACGATAACATTCATATAACTACTTAATGTATTAATTAAACAAAATTATTATATCAAAGTTAACTACCTTCCCAGTCTCTAGAACCTTTAAGTCTTACATTACATGATAAATATTATATTATCTTAGTACAAACAGTCATAATTAATCTACTCCTTCAGCTTCCCCTTCCCTTTGTCCTTGCCGGAACCTTCAGGTTGTGCTAGCTTAGCTGAAAACATTTAAATTTAAAGCAAGAATGAGCATTTAAGTGCGCAACAAGTAATAGTAATGAATAAAGATTATCTGAAAGATTTAAATATTTTCTTTGGACGACACTTCAGCAACAAAGTAATAGTTGTGAAGTAAGTTGAAACAATACTGAACTATATATTAATTCTATTTCATTTTTAAAACTACGCACTGACTATAAATGGAAAATAGTTTGACATACTATGAACTTTATTTTTAATTTTTGAAAAGGTTAAACAGAACTTCATCTGCAAATCGTTATATCTTACGAACACGGAGGGTGATCAGCCCGTTATGCCCTGTATTGATCAAACTACTTGTTTGAACGATAAGTCGTTCAGTTGTTCCGCCTTTGGCGCATAAAAATTTTTCCCTGTTCGGGATGTTCATAATTAATCTGGCATTCGAAATAAAACATTTCAATTTAATAACAATAATATTCTATCATGTTCTACAATATTCTTAAAATTTTTTTAAATAACATATACATACCTGAAAACTAGTAGGTATGTGTCAACATGTGATTAAATACAATCATTATCCAAGTGAGAGCACTTGAATAATCTAACTTAACTATCTATCAACAGGGTATATATTGATCATACATTACAACTATACTGGTAAAAGAATATAGTTCGATAACTGGCATGAATACTAATGTTAAAATACGTGATCTATACTAGTAGGGTTTAAGAACTTATATAACAAGAGTATAATTCGATAACTTACTTATACAGGAGTATTGCATAAGTATATACAAAGAGTAAGGATACTTGCCTGATCTGCTGCTTACACAACTTAGTTTTATCTTTTATATTGAAACCTATCATTCATAAGATTATTCTTTTGATCAGAATAATATATCATAACACATAACACTGCTATTTGTAGTCATTATATACTTTAAACACAATGTCACATAGTTATAGAAATCGTTCTAACATAAATAATTACTTATCAGGTCAATTTATATAAGTATGGATCAACTTCGGTAACATTTCGGTATACCGACGACTTTATCGAATAATAATCAAGTTTATATTTACTTAAACTCTATTCTGTCACTTAAATACTATTAATTATTAATCCTATTATTTTTAAAGGTATTATAATAATTTTTAAATAATTATTATAATTTATCATAATTTTCAAACACTTAAATCACTTTTAAATGATTTAAATATAGAATAATTCCATTATCATTAATATTAAAATAATATTAAAATATTAATGAAATACTTGACAAAATATCTAAGTTATTAATAATAACTCAAAATATTTTAAAACATTTATTTTACCCTTAAATGATTTTTAAAATATTTAAAATCATTTTAAATAATTACCATTAATATTTAAATATTAATATATTATTTATCCAAATATTAAATGTCATTAATTATAACTTAAAAATATTTTTAATTCATTTATATCATTTTTAAAAGATTTTTAAATAATTAACATCATTTTTAAATTATTTATTTAATAATTAATAAATAAATATAATATAAGTTATTAATGAAATTATCCTTTAAATATTAAAAGTTATATTTTATAACTTAAAATATTTTAAACACTTTATTTTCATTTATATTGATTTTAATAATATTAAAATCATTTTTAAACTAATTTATTTAATATAATTATTATATATTTTAAATATCATTAATATTGAATAATTAATTAAATTTACCTTTAAATATTAAAAGTTATATTTTACAACTTCAAATAATTTTAAATACTTTATTATTATTTAAAATGATTTTTAATATAATAAAATGATTTTTTAATTAATTTATTTAATGCATTTATTAAATAAATTAAATATCAATAATATTTAAATAAATACTAATATTTATGAAAAATATGTCAAATTATTAAAAGTTAATTTTCATACCTTAAATAATTTTTAGAATTTTCATAAATTAATTTATATTTTAAATGATTTTTGAAAATTTAATTAATTATAATTAATAAAACTGTCGCTAAAGACTTCCTATAGCGACATAATCTTCGCTATAGGTGTTTTTCATGTTCTTCATCAAACCCAGATCTTCATAGACAGTGAACGAGTTGCATACTTTGACCAGGAATAAATCATTGTGTAAGGTGTTTCTGGGCTAGTGATTGATTAGATATTGTAGTACACATGTAATATTACAAGTACATAACAATTTTCAAGTCAAATGCTAACACATGATCAAGATTCAAGCCCTAGAACAAGCTGTCAGAGCTTGCTAGGTTTTTTCTGGGTAACCCAGAAACCCAGTCAGCTTCGAGTAGACCCTTTGTGGCTTAAATATCTTAGGGTTCTAGTTGATGTTATGTGTTATAATGGTTCAAATGTGTAGTATACATGACATAGTACATATAACATTCATCAAATCAATTAAACTACAACATAATCTCCAGATCCAATCTAGTCAAAGTATGTCAGAAACTTTGTTCATCCAGTTTCGGGAAATTCCAGAAATCAGTTTTCGTGACCTTCTATACAACTTTGACTAGTCACTACATTCAGTCTATTTAACATTTAGGTGTTATTAAAGCTTTAATATATAGTCCATCTACCAGACTACAACATGAATGCAAGAACAAACACAAATCATCAAACACACGAAAAATCCAGGGCGTAAAGCTGGTACATCAAAGTATTACAGGTAAGATCTGGAGGTTACCAGATTTACGTTTAGTCATGGTCGGTTAACTGACTTTGACCATGAATAACTTTCTATATATGATAGATTTGACCGTACTACAAATTCCAGAACATAGATCTCATAGCATACTACAAGATCAAATATTTAAACATCCAAAACACACAACAGATTGAGATTTATAGGGTCTGACATTCGTTGTCAGACAACTTTTTAAATTTTTTCCAGATTTTGAAAATCATCAATTTTAAGCATTTAAATGTTATGGATCTACAAGATACCAACCCAGATCATCAATATCTACCACATATAACATTTTTTAACATAAAAACACAACATTTAACATATGATGAAAGATCAGATTTGGTTCTAGGGTTCATACCTTCTATGAACAAGTCTTGAATCTAGCTTCTGATTTTGTTAGTGGAATTCGTGGGGCTTGATTTTGGGACTGTTATGCTTGTATATTTCGTAGGTTAGAGATAGAAAAAGGACTTGGATAAGTATGGTGATCAAATAGCTTAAAAAATGACATTTCTATCTCTTGAATCTATTATTATGATGTTTTAATGGACCTGGTTGTCAATATATGGCTGATATGAAAAGATATTGGCATATGGGATATCTAGGTTAGTTCACCAACTCCATATCTTGGCAAGATTTGCAAGCAACAAATCTAAGAATGTGACAAAAAGGGTAATTTGGTCAATAGCCTTGCAATTTTAATGGTAGTCTTGTCCATAGCACTTGATTCTAGGTTTTAATCAATAGATTTTAAACCTTAAGGTTTCCCAAATAATTTTTAGGGTTTGAAAAATTAAGTTTACAGTTTAATAAAATTTTAATTAGAACTTACTAATTAAAATTAGGGTTTTTAATAGAAAATTAGGGTTTTAAAAATACTTAGGATTTCTTGATATTATTAGGGTTTCCTAATTAATATTATAATTTACTAAAATAATAATTATGGTTTTCACTTTAGCAATTAAGGTTTTAAATTGGAAATTAGGGTTTCTAATTTACAATTAGGTTTTTCACATTATTCACCATAATTGTCCAACCATTAACAACACGTACAATCATTACATATTTATAGTACTGAAATAAAAATAATATTATAATATTATTCTCATTCCTAAATCCAGAATTAGGGTTTGGATTCCATATCTAATTTATCTTTCATGTAAAACATTATTAATTAAGTTAAAATAATTAACTTAACTAATCTAAATAAATTAGCATAATAAAATAGTTATTATATTAATACTAATAATCATTTCATATATTATTTAAATAATATATAAATTTATTTTCATGGAAAATAAGTACTAAAATCATATATACTATAAAATTAATTATATAAAAATATTGTTTATAATGATTAATAATTCTTTAAAAATTTATTTGTAATTATAAATAATTTTTATTTATCACAAATATACGTACACATTGCCTGGCACATATTCCCACCTTTAAAATAAATAAAAAAATTTATATGCAAAATTTCTTATTTATTTATATAGAAAATATCAGTTTATTAAATGGACGATAAAGAATGAATCCTGAGGTATGACATTTAGTTGCCAGAAAACCATAAGGAATAAGAAATTGACTTAACAAACATAATAGTTTAATAATTCAGATAAGTTAAGATAAGTTTAGGTTGTGGTACAATCGTAACCTTTGATGGTTGACATATGGGAGCTGGGCTAAACAATTCCTTCAGAGAGTGAAGGTATATACAAAAGCGCTAACCGATCTAACTCATTGTGATGACAGTGTAGATGAGACGGGAACTTGTTTGTTGGTTGTTTGTGGGAAACCACTCAGAGTACCATATAGACTACTAGCAGAGAAGCGATCTGTTCTAAGTCTTAGAGAAGTTATAAGAAGAAGATAAGAATGTCAAACATCAAAGATGATGAACGTATAAGTAATACATCTCCGTATGTCATGAAGCCGTAGAACGGTAATGAAAGTGGTCGCGTAAAATTAGGTTACAAGAAAGTGAACCCTAAAAAGTAAAGTTAAGCAAACTAATGCATAAGTCAAATATGCATGACTAATTGGTGTATGTGTTGTTTTTGTCAACGTCGGGATTTTTAGTTGTCCCTTTTCGTTACTTGTTCTTTGGTGTTCTCATTATTATGTGAGATTTGTTTGAAAAAACAAGTGAAAAAGGTCTGACATGTATAATTTCGACGATTTGACTTTAAGAGTCGCCAGTTGGTGTTTTTAACTGGTTGCACCAATGCAACCGAAAAAGGTTTGCACATTGACCCAATGATGTAACACTGTTAAACGAGTCTGTGAAACCGAGATTCATTTGGGTTTGGGGGCTTGAATATGCGGAGGGAAGGTGTTAGGCACCTCCCGACATCTGTGTTGCCACGGTGACCGCCACTTTTCAAGAAACTATTATATGAATGTGTTTGTGTGTATGTGTGGATCAATGTGCAATTATTTGGAAGTAGTGATATGCCTCGTTCGCACCTATATACACAGGGTTTGAATTTATATAAAAATTTAGTTTTGAACAAGCTATAGCAATGAAGTTTTGTAAAAGAGGTTTTTCAAACTCTGTGCTCAATAGTAAATGAGGCTTTTGATACTTCCATTTTATTATTAAATGTTCGGCTTGTTTGCTTTTATTTTCTAAATGCGAGGCATATTCGAGAAAATAATATACAGCAGTGTCGAACTCCTCATGGGCATGACAGCCATCCAAGGAAATTCGTACACTATAAATAATGTACAAGTTGCTTACAGCTGAAAAGGTCCATCATGGAAATCGAATCTAGATTCAGTAGACTGAATCTGTGATCACATGATTCGTAGGCTCACATGATGCCGCAATTTATATGAAAAGCAGTAAGCAGTTATATATATAAAAGCTGTAAATATATATATACAGACAAAATCAACCACCATGAAGCAACTCCATAGGGGATTGGAAATATAAATATATAAAAGCGGTAAATATATATATATATATATATATATATATATATATATATATGACATGATCAACCACCATGAAAGCAACTCCATGGGGGATCGAAAAAAGCAAATAAAAAAAGTAAATCGATCAACCGCCATGAAGTAAACTCCGTAGGGACTTGAATGTAAAGAAAGTAGTAAAGCGATCAACCGCCACGAAGTAAAATCCAAAGTGAGACGAAATATAAACAAAAGCGGTAAAAGGCCATGAAGGAAACTCCGGACTGAGCAGAATGTAAATATATATATATATATATATATATATATATATATATATATATATATATAATCCAGGCTCATCAGATAAACGCTTCAGACATAAGTCTAGGCTCAATCGAGGCATAACTCGATAATGCTAGTCCATATAAAAATATATACTTATATAAGTATATACATATAGACAGAAATGAAAACCATGGACTGAAGTCCGGGCATACGCATACAACTCGACTCTCAATGTGTAGAATAGTGTGTGCAAAGATGAAGATAAAGGCTTTATAGAGGGTGAGAAAGCTTACAGTGGGCTGCCAATGCAGGCTTCTATGACTCTATATGGATAAACACTCAGCTCCCCCCGGTAAATGTATAGCTATATGTGAGCTAACAGGTGTTTAAAATGAGGAATGAATCAATATGGGGTGTGTACCGAGCAAATTGGACAAGGCTTCCTTGCCTCTTTCTTTCTTTAAAATGGCTACCCCAAGCCCTCTATTTATAGAGGGGGAAGAGTGAGTTTACCTGTGACATGATTGCACCTGCGGTACTTTGTCGACGTCGGGATTTTTAGTTTTCCCTTTTCGTTACTTGTTCTTTGGTGTTCTCATTATTATGTGAGATTTGTTTGAAAAAACAAGAGAAAAAGGTCCGACATGTATAATGTCGACGATTTGACTTTAAGAGTCGCCATTGGTGTTTTAATGGTTGCACCAACACAATAGAAAAGATTTGCATATTGACCGATGATGTAACCGCTTTGCTAAACGAGTCTCATGAAACATAGATTCATTTGGGTTCGAGGGCTTGATTATGCAAAGGGAAGGTGTTAGGCACCCCCCCCCCCGATATCCGTGTTGCCACGATGACCGCCGCTTTTCAAGAAACTGTTATATGAATGTGTGTGTGTGTGTGTGGATCAATGTGCAATTATTTGGAAGTAGTGATATGCCTCGTTCGCACCTATATACACAGGGTTTGAATTTATATAAAAATTTAGTTTTGAACAAGCTATAGCAATGAAGTTTTGTAAAAGAGGTTTTTCAAACTCTGTGCTCAATAGTAAATGAGGCTTTTGATACTTCCATTTTATTATTAAATGTTCGGCTTATTTGCTTTTATTTTCTAAATGCGAGGCATATTCGAGAAAATAATATACAGCAGTGTCGAACTCCTCATGGGCATGACAGCCATCCAAGGAAATTCGTACACTATAAATAATGTACAAGTTGCTTACAGCTGAAAAGGTCCATCATGGAAATCGAATCTAGATTGATGAGATGAATCATGATCACATAATTAATGAAGCTCACATGATGCATAATTTATATAAAAGCGATGGCAGATTATATATATAAAAGTCAGTGTAAATATATATATATACTGAGACAAAATCAACCACCATGAAGCAACTCCATAGGGGATTGGAAATATAAATATATAAAAGCGGTAAATATATATATATATATATATATATATATATATATATATATGGACATGATCAACCACCATGAAGCAACTCCATGGGGATCGGAAAAGCAAATAAAAATAAGTAAATCGATCAACCGCCATGAAGTAAACTCAGTAGGACTTGAATGTAAAGAAAGTAGTAAAAGCGATCAACCGCCACGAAGTAAAATCCAAAGAGACGAAATATAAACAAAGCGATAAAAGGCCATGAAGGAAACTCGGACACAGCAGGAATGTAAATATATATATATATATATATATATATATATATATATATATATATATATATATATATATATATATACAATCCAGAGCTCATCGGATAAACGCTTGGACATAAGTCTAGGCTCAATCGAGGCATAACTCGATAATGCTAGTCCATATAAAAATATATAGTTATATAAGTATATACATATAGACAGAAATGAAAACCATGGACCGAAGTCCGGGCATACGCATACAACTCGACTCTCAATGTGTAGAATAGTGTGTGCAAAGATGAAGATAAAGGCTTTATAGAGGGTGAGAAGGCTTACAGTGGGCTGCCAATGCAGGCTTCTATGACTCTATATGGATAAACACTCAGCTCCCCCCGGTAAATGTATAGCTATATGTGAGCTAACAGGTGTTTAAAATGAGGAATGAATCAATATGGGGTGTGTACCGAGCAAATTGGACAAGGCTTCCTTGCCTCTTTCTTTCTTTAAAATGGCTACCCCAAGCCCTCTATTTATAGAGGGGGGAGCCGCAGGTTTACCTGCGGCTGCCTGTCGACGTCGGGATTTTTAGTTTTCCCTTTTCGTTACTTGTTCTTTGGTGTTCTCATTATTATGTGAGATTTGTTTGAAAAAACAAGAGAAAAAGGTCCGACATGTATAATGTCGACGATTTGACTTTAAGAGTCGTCAGTTGGTGTTTTTAACTGGTTGCACCAACACAACCGAAAAAGATTTGCATATTGACCCAGTGATGTAACACTGCTAAACGAGTCTGTGAAACATAGATTCATTTGGGTTCGAGGGCTTGATTATGCAAAGGGAAGGTGTTAGGCACCCCCCCGATATCCGTGTTGCCACGATGACCGCCGCTTTTCAAGAAACTGTTATATGAATGTGTGTGTGTGTGTGTGTGTGGATCAATGTGCAATTATTTGGAAGTAGTGATATGCCTCGTTCGCACCTATATACACAGGGTTTGAATTTATATAAAAATTTAGTTTTGAACAAGCTATAGCAATGAAGTTTTGTAAAAGAGGTTTTTCAAACTCTGTGCTCAATAGTAAATGAGGCTTTTGATACTTCCATTTTATTATTAAATGTTCGGCTTGTTTGCTTTTATTTTCTAAATGCGAGGCATATTCGAGAAAATAATATACAGCAGTGTCGAACTCCTCATGGGCATGACAGCCATCCAAGGAAATTCGTACACTATAAATAATGTACAAGTTGCTTACAGCTGAAAAGGTCCATCATGGAAATCGAATCTAGATTCAGTAGACTGAATCTGTGATCACATGATTAAATGAGCTCACATGATCTGCATAATTTATATGAAAAGCGATGGCGATTATATATATAAAAGCTGTAAATATATATATACAGACAAAATCAACCACCATGAAGCAACTCCATAGGGGATTGGAAATATAAATATATAAAAGCGGTAAATATATATATATATATATATATGGACATGATCAACCACCATGAAGCAACTCCATGGGGGATCAGAAAAGCAAATAAAGAAGTAAATGCGATCAACCGCCATGAAGTAAACTCCAGGCGGGACTTGAATGTAAAGAAAGTAGTAAAAGCGATCAACCGCCACGAAGTAAAATCCAGGCGGGACGAAATATAAACAAAGCAGTAAAAGGCCATGAAGGAAACTCCAGGACACGAGCAGAAATGTAAATATATATATATATATATATATATATATATATATATATATATAATCGAGCTCATCGGATAAGCGCTTAGGACATAAGTCTAGGCTCAATCGAGGCATAACTTCGATAATGCTAGTCCATATAAAATATATACTTATATAAGTATATACATATGATGAAATGAAAACCATGGACCAAAATCCTGCATACGCATACAACTCGACTCTCAATGTGTAGAATAGTGTAATGCAAAGATGAAGATAAAGGCTTTATAGAGGGTGAGAAGGCTTACGGTGAAATTTGCCAATGCGAGGAGCTTCTATGACTCTATATGGATAAACACTCAGACTCCCCTAAAAATGTATAGCTATATGTGAGCTAACAGGTGTTTAAAATGAGGAATGAATCAATATGGGGTGTGTACCGAGCAAATTGGACAAGGCTTCCTTGCCTCTTTCTTTCTTTAAAATGGCTACCCCAAGCCCTCTATTTATAGAGGGGGAGCCTGAGAGTTCCCTGCTTGTATGATTACTGCACTACTTGTTTCGTCGACGTCGGGATTTTTAGTTTTCCCTTTTCGTTACTTGTTCTTTGGTGTTCTCATTATTATGTGAGATTTGTTTGAAAAAACAAGAGAAAAAGGTCCGACATGTATAATGTCGACGATTTGACTTTAAGAGTCGCCAGTTGGTGTTTTTAACTGGTTGCACCAACACAACCGAAAAAGATTTGCATATTGACCCAGTGATGTAACACTGCTAAACGAGTCTGTGAAACATAGATTCATTTGGGTTCGAGGGCTTGATTATGCAAAGGGAAGGTGTTAGGCACCCCCCGATATCCGTGTTGCCACGATGACCGCCGCTTTTCAAGAAATTGTTATATGAATGTGTGTGTGTGTGTGTGTGTGGATCAATGTGCAATTATTTGGAAGTAGTGATATGCCTCGTTCGCACCTATATACACAGGGTTTGAATTTATATAAAAATTCAGTTTTGAACAAGATATAGCAATGAAGTTTTGTAAAAGAGGTTTTTCAAACTCGTGCTTTCGATAGTAAATGAGGCCTTTGATACTTCCATTTTATTATTAAATGTTAAAATTGTTTGCTTTTATTTTTAGAGATCTTGAGGCATATTCGAGAAAATAATATCTGAACGATGTCGAACTCCTCATGGGCATAATGACCATCCAAGGAAATTAAGTACACTATAAATAATGTACAAGTTGCTTTACAATTTGAAAAGGTCCATCATGGAAATCGAATCTAGATTGATGGTGAATCAGTGATCACATGATTCGTGAGCTCACATGATGCCGCAATTATATAAAAGCGATGGCGATTATATATATAAAAAAGGCAGAATATATATATATATATATATATATACTCTGACAAACATACCGGATGTAAAATTAGAGCTCATCGGATATATACGATATATATATATATATATATATATATATATATATATATATATATACAATAAATATAGGATGTAAAATCCGAGGCTCATCGAGATATGCTTGACAACAATTATATATATATATATATAAGCAAGTAAAAGCAGCTCAGGATATAAAATTCAAGCTCATCAAACAGAGTCTCATATGCAGTTTATATATATATATATATATATATATATATATATATATATATATATATATATATATATAAAAAAAAAAAGCGCTCGAGACATAAGTCTAGGCTCAATCAAGGCATAACTCGATAATGCCAGTCCATATAAAAATATACACATATATAAGTATATATATACAGACAGAAATAAAAACTACGAACCGAAATCCGGGCATACGCACACAACACGACTCTCAACGTGTAGAATAGTGTGTGCAAAGATGAAGAGAAAGGATTTATAGAGTGTGAGAAGGCTTACAGTGAGCTACTAATGCAGGCTTCTATGACTCTACATGGATAAACACTCAGCTCCCACCGATAAATGTATAGCTATATGTGAGCTAACATGTGTTTAAAATGAGGAAAGACTCAATATGGGGTGTATTCTGAGCAAATTGGATAGGGCTTCCTCGCCTCTTTTTTTCTTTAAAATAGCTACCCCAAGCCCTCTATTTATAGAGGGGGGAGCCGCAGTGTACTACTGGCGGCCCACTCTTGCCCGGGGTTCCATGAGTCCGTCGTCTCGAAATCGTACATGCACTCGTACACTGTAATGTCTGCTCGAACTTGCAGAACTTCAATCCGAGCATCCGAACGAGGTATATAAGACCTTCTTCGGACTGCTTATATCGAGAGTTACGCAATGACATGGATTAGAGGTTGTACGAAGTTAGGAAGAGGGGACCGTGCCCATGGTCTTCAAGGTTTAAATTCTATCCGGTGTACTACCATGCATAATAGTCACTCAGGATTGGAACTCTTTGGTTCTTGTAGGACATCTTTATATGTATGTATGTAATGTTGAGATGACGCGCAAGTGTTTGAGGTAGCAAGATGAAGTTTGACTCCTCACCGGGGTTATCTCCGGTTTGAGTTGAAAGCAGACCTTGCTCAAGTTACATCTGAGATTGGACTGCTGCAAGTGTTTGAATGCCACAATGTCATCTGTAAGTGTGCCTGTCTGCCTGGTGTTAGCTCCAGATCTGAGGTATGAGTGCCTCGATAGGAGATCTGGTTGAAGTTGATAGCATGCATTTGAAACAAGCATTTTCGGAGTTATCGCCAAAAATGTAATAGCATTCCTCGGGGTTATCGCCAAGGACAAAAATCGAGGTTATCTCCGAGGTTAGAAATGATGTTATCGATGTGTGTTCCAGGGTTGAGACTGAACTTTCGGTAGTATCCGGAATGGATGTGAGCTGTCTTCCAGGGTTATCTCTGAAAGACGATTCTGCCCTCCTACAATGTTAGTAACAGGTGTGCAAAAAATTTTGAGTGTCTACAGATGCCCCTCTTTATCATATTCATACAATGCAAGGAATAGATAGGATAAAGAATCCTAGACACTTGAAATGCAACAAGATAAATATGATGTTATGTGCATCAACATGATGTAAATGTATGATGCATGAATGTCGGTTAATCCTGTTGGGATGACAATCACTGATGTCTTGGACATGCAATCCAAGTCTTCAAGGATGCTTGACGTTAGGGCTATCACCAAAGTCCTAAATCCTAGAAACAGACTTTTACTCCATAGAGCTGCCTCTTATGTACAAGAGATCTGTGGGGAGAAAGCTTTGTCTGTTTGAGGATGTGTATACCATATTCCATCATCCTGTCAGAGTTACTGCCAACAGTATGTACTTGTCAGGGTTTCCCGACCTTCACTGATGTATGTATCACCGGATAGATCCCTGCTGGGTGCATTGTCAAGGCTGCTTGACCTTCATTGATGTGTGTATCAATGGTTGTATCGTGTTGTGACCCGCGTCGGGGTTACTTTGTCATGGATAAGTTGCTTCGATGGGTTTATTTGCCACCGGCTGAAATGACGTCAAGGTTGCTTGACCTTCATTGATGTGTGTATCAATTGTTGAGAAATGCGTTGTAACCCCCGTCGGGGATACGTCATCAGTTCATAGCTTCGGCGTTGTAACCCCCGCCGGGGATACTTCATTATTTCATAAATTTGGCGTTGTAACCCCCGCTGGGGATACTTCATTATTTCATAACTTCGGCATTGTAACCCTCACTAGGGATACTTCTAGGGTTGTGACCCTGCACTGACGGCATCGGACCTTTGTGAGGTATTGTCGAGCATGATTTGTGGAAGCTGAGGCCATTGGTATAGTATACCTTGTATATAGGTGAATACCAATGACTAAGATATGGAGCCAGAGTTTGGCTCATGAAAACCAGGATTCCAGGCTATTCCGCTCAATCGCATAGCATTTTTATTCCTGATTTGGCCTTTTCAGCTTGCGAGACCTCCTTTACAACTCTAACTGGAGCGAGACAGAGGTGTGGGACCCACATATGGGTGCCTCATGTGCACTGCAGCGACCCTGGTGGACTGGACTGCGACCAACCAAGTGGTATGTATTCCTTCTTGAGTTGCTTTCATAAGTCATTTTCAAGCTGCGCGACGAAGGAAATCTGAGAGCTCTTCTTCAAGCCTACTGAGTTCGGGCAATGTACTGCATATTCTACCACTGTACAAGCTTTCTTCACTGTCCTGGTAACATATGCATGTATTTTTTTCCAGTTTCTATCCGTTGGAAAATGACTTATCATATGAAATGCATTTAGACACATAGTAGTGAATATGTATGCTGATATGAATTTACAAAAAATATTCAACATAGTAGATATTAGTATTAAACCATGCTGAACATAATAATGTGAAAAAAATTGACTTTTGAAACAGTCAAATTGGCACCTTTTACTGTCATTTCTTATACTATTTGAGGACAAATGAGTAAAGGTGGAAAAGTAAAATAACCCTGGTAATTAAACTACACTTATAGATTTTTACTGTGATGTATTAATGCATATAGGATGTATATGACTGTGGGTACGTATGCTACTGAATGGCCACCTAGTCATGCCTATGTGCATGTGGATAGTCCCATTTACAAAGGGGCTAGGGCAAATTTTTTCAAAAACGTAGGCAATGGGTAGTCATGCATTTTTAACTCTACTGCAGATGTATGTTACAAAATGCATGCATGCGTGTAATCATAAAATTCATTTTGAAAAGCTCCCGGTAAGAATTTACCACACCCTTTCTGAGGTGATTTGGAGACTTTTGTCCAGATATTATGGATTCGGACCAGCCGAGTAGAACCCGTAGGACCACTTCTGGTGTACGGAGGAGGGCTTCTGAAGTACCTCGACCCCATTCTGTAAGACAGCCTCGTCGTTTGGTGGAGGTGGTGATTCATCCTATCCGGGTTGAAGTATCGGATGTCGTGGACGAGGAGGAGGATGTACCGGTTGAGGTTCCTGCTTCTGCTGCACGCGTTCCCCGTAGGGAGTTTCCAGGTATTCAAGTGGCGAACCTAGATCTTTTGGGTAACTTGAGTCGGTATCCTTCAGTATACCTGCACGTAAATGAGGTATGAAGTTAGATCTTAATCTTCCTTGTTTCCTATTGATGAGTAGTAAAGGGTTCTGATGTTGATCTGCATTTGATGTAGGTTCCCGGCTTCACATAGCCTCGAGGGAACTGGTTTAACATCCACTCTATGTATCAGACTTTGCATGATGACTATAGAGAGATTGTACATGGCTGGGGATTCAGGATGTTCTTTTCCATTCTTCCACGTCACTGTCCCTGGGGTTACCTCAGGGCATTATATGAGCGGTGGTTTCACCAGACTTAGTCACTCCACTTGCTGGACTATGAGGTGATTATGATGCCGATGGATTGGCGATTTATCACAGGTATAGAGTTTGGAGGGGATCCAGTGCCTTGTACGGCGGATATAACCCCTACTGCCGTCAGATCCTTGTTGGGAGTTCCGGTGGAGGCGCTCAAGGGTAGGACTGTATGTTCAGGTCCTTTGAGCGTAGATGATATGAACGGACTGTTGAGTGAGCCTATACCCAATGATATGAGAGTCAGGGACCGCATTCTTCGGCGATTGTTCCTGATGATCATTAGGGGCTGCTTCATATCAGATAACTCTTTTACGGTGTCCTTCGCTTTGATCAGCGCCACTCGACATGTGGACCGTATAGGAGACTATGATTGGGGTTCCTATACCTTTGCCTACTTCCTCAGGGGAATGCGCATGCGATCGCGGGGATTGACCAAGGCTTGGTTAGGATTCTACCCATTTTTGCTGGTGAGTATTTCTCTTGTCTTTTCCCATGTACAGGTTAAGAGCGTTGACTGACAGAAGATGTTTGCCTTTGTGTTGGCAGTTTTGGGCTTGTGGGAGGCTTCCATGTTTGCGTCCTGTGAGCGTACTAGGTTTAGACACCTATCCACGAGGACGGAGAAGACATCATTCCATACTGGCGGAGATCCATGTTACTGAGGGTTTCACTCATTGCCGCCTACAGCTGGAGTTGTTGACAGCGGATGTCATCACATGGGTTCCCTATTTTGGGGAGTACTTGAGTGTTGGATTTAAGGATGGGTACGTTATGTCCACCCGTAGGATTCATCTCTTCACAGATGGAGGATGGGAGCTCTATTTAGGAGAGCGTGCTATCAGGTGCACTACAGGAGAGATTCATATGCCGATCTTGCCTCCTGCTAGATGTTATTGGCCTGTTTCGCAGTCACCCGTCACTAATATCCCATTGTTGGGGATTGATAGTTACACATTATCAGAGGGTCCCTGCACTCAGAAGATGTTCCAACATTGGTGGTTTTCTCATACCATTGGAGCTCAGACCCGTGCCACACAGTTTATGGGGGATATGGTTCTAGGATCCGTGATGATGACGGATTGGCTAGCCTGTGTTAGAGATCCGACCCATGTGACACAGATTAATAGTTTGACCCGACAGTTGGACCGTGCACATTTCTTTATCCGACACTTGGGTAGAGATCCTTCAGAGGCAGATACTTTTGATCCTTCCAGCTCTGTCGCTGGCCCCTTAGATGACCTATATGGTTTTGCCGGTGCAGATCCTCCCTTGTATAGGACTGACATCCTTGTAGATAGAGATCTAGTCACTCAGGAGGAGTTACATCAGATGGACAGGATTGACGATGTAGACATCGATACCATTGACTTCTTCTGATTTATATTTCTCATTATTTCTTTTGATAGGCCTATGTTAGACATTGGGTAGCTTCGCCCCATTCTCGCTATATCTTTTGATAGGCCTCTATTATTTGTTGGGTAGCTTCGCCCCATTTCCCAGTATTTTAGCTGTACAGAGATGTATTAGATGATGATATACTTAGGAATGTATGTACAGTTTTCCATTCCCTATATCATATTGCCATCTACTATATCATGCATGTTATTATGTTATGCATATGTATGTCCAGAGATATTCAGCATTGACCCCTGGATTGTCTTATGACACGACCCGCACAGATGTCTTCTTCGACAGTTAGCCGTATTGATCAAAGCCCACCATTTTTGTTGGCATCTTGTATGCGCTCATGGTATGATAGTATGTCACCACCAGACAGGGTGACTGTAGATCTTTTGCTACAACACACTATGACCTTGTTGATGTTTCAGGTTCCCACAGGGTTTATAGAGGGTATGCTAGAGCATTGGGTATCGGAGAGACAGGTTTTCCAATTCAGGACCGGGGAGTTGACTCCTACTCTGGAGGGGTATGCATGGTTGACGATGATGTCGTTGGACAAACCTTGAGTGCACATGGCGATAGGAGACATGAGTAAGCAGTTCATGACCCTCACTGGATTGAGGCGTAGAGTGGTTCAGGATGAGATTACATCCGGCGACGTGATATCCCAACATTTTTTGTTTGACAGATTTAGCTATGAGGATAGTTATACACGGCATTCCGAGGATTTCACCACACCAGAGGCTTATTGGCGTTCAGCCAGTGGATGTACTGCTACTGTGCGTATTGTCATACGCCTACATGCCACGGTACATGGATGAGTTGGATATCGGTGTTATCAGGTAATTAACCAGATAAATGAGCTATTAATTGCTATTAATTCATATGCTTATAACTATGTGTTCACATGTGTGTACTATTGATTCACGTGATTTACTATTAGGGGAGTTGGTGCAAGTTTGATAATACTTGCATGACTAAGTTAAAAATGGAGGTATAGTTGAAGGTACTATACTATAATTAATTTTTTCACATGTTTAGAACTATTAAGTCAAATGATTTACTATTAATTCACATGATTTACTATTAGGGGAGGTGGTACAAGTTTGATAATACTTGCATGACTAAATAAAAATGAAGGAAAAGATGAGGGTATTATAGTGTAATATTTTGAGCCCCAAAATGTGCAATTATGGAAACTATATGTTCCTATAAATAGAAGCTCATTTCTTCATTATTATAGAGAAATTATTATAGAGAGAAGCTATAGAGAGAAAGAAGCTATAGAGAGAAAGAAGAAGCGAAGTCTGCTACTTCACTATTCCAGTATCCAGTCTTCTTCTGAGGTAAGGGATATTATTATTATTATTATAGTAAGGGGTATTATTCTTTCATATTCATGAAGAGAGTTATTTTCTTTCAATACTAGTGAAGGGGTGTTATTCCATTCTTTATTATTATGTTGGAATAACTTTGTCTTTGCTGATGCCGCATCATGGTGAAATTCTTCTATTATTTCGTTCTTTATTATTACATTGGAATAACACATACTATCTGAGACTATCACATACACAGTGAATTATGTTTTATTCCATTCTTTATTATTCTATTGGAATATCTTATGCATGCGGATTCGCATGACACGGATTCTGTTCTTTATTATTAGTTGGAATATTACATACATCTTGGATTCTGGCATGACTTTGGTTCCATTATTTGTTATTACATTGGAATAACTTTTATGCTGTCTTGATGCATCGCATGCATGGTAAATTCTTCTATTATTCCATTCTTTATTATTCTTTTGGAATAACCTGTCTATGTGGATTACCGCATGCATAGTGAATGATCCTTTGTATTCATTCCTTACTAAATTATGGAAATGATCTTTCTACGTGGATTACCGCATGGCGGGTGAAAATCCATTTGCAGTTTCGTATAATCTATTATACTCGTGTGAGATATCATTTTTTGTACTCGTCATGGAATATCATTTTCTTTGGTTTTTTTTACGAGTTATTATTCACGGGTTAATATTCACTCTAGTATTATTCACTCGGGTATTCGGGGCACTTTTCATGTCGGAGTACTATTCACGAGTTACTATTCACGGGTTACTATTCACCCAAATTACTATTCACCCCAATATTATTCACTCGGGTATTTGGGCTACTTTTCATCTTGGGGTACTTATTCACGGGTACTATTCAGTACTATTCATAGGGTACTATTATGGGTACTATTTACCCAAAAATATATTTCATTTACATCCAAATTATTTTTGGTACATGAATATTATTCTTGAATATTACTCCACAAAATGTTATCGTGTTGACAATTTGGATATTTTTTAAACACTGGATAAATTTAAAGTCTTTAATATTTATCCTTGATTTCGTTTGATTAATGCTTATATCATTGTCATCATCCTCATGCTTATATATGATGAAATTCATATTTGGCTTACGTGCAAAGATGGACTGTTGATTATTGGTTTAACAGTTGTATATCTTTGGCTTACGTGCAAAGATGTACTGTTGATTATTGGTTTTACAATTGTATATCTTTGGCTTACGTGCAAAGATGAACTATTGATTGATGAGTATCTTTGGCTTATGTGCATAGATGAACTGCTTTATTGGTATGATTATGACCGAGGATCATTCGGTATAATCATGACCCGTAATGTTATAGATGATGTGGTAAAAGTCCTCATTGGCTCGTAGTGCATTGATGGGCGATTATTGGTATAATTATAACCGAGGATTATTCGGTATAATCATGACCATTGATGATTACATGAATATCCTTGGCCGTAGTGCAGGGATGATTCGATGATGTGGATTATTTAAGTCTCAGCGATAAAATATTGATTATACACTTTCAATTCGTAAAAGATAGTAGATATCATGCTCTACTCGAGTCTTCTAAAATATAGGTTTATGTCTTTGGCCTGTAGTGCAAAGATGAATTATGAATGAATATCTTTGGCCGTAGTGCAAAGATGAATTTATTAGTATGATTATGAGCAGGAATTGTGATTTGGTATAACCATGATTTTGGATGTTTCAGGTGAAGATAGGTGATGAAAATTATCTTTGTCCTGGGTGCAAAGAGGAATTTAGAATCACAATTATGATTATGAGTTATTCATATGATTGTGGACATGAATTGTTGATTGATGTTACAGGGATAAAACATTATTGGCGGACTTTTAACATGTAGAAGATAATAGATCTGATGGTCTATTTGACTCTTCTAATGGGTTGCTCGTTCCGCTGTAACTATGGTTGAAAAGTTTTATCATCTACCATATGTTCTAAATCTCTGATTTATTACTGATGATGGCTATTGATGATGTAAATTATCTTTAGTCATGATATTCTTTACTGGGCTAGTTGTGCTCACCCTTTTTGCTTCACAATTCCTTTCAGGTAATAAGAGTGTTTGTCAAGATTGAGCCCGGGATAAGAGGGAATAAAGCGGTGAATTATAGTTGTTGAGGTTCTCCTTAAATAGTATGGAAATAATTTTATTGAGAACTTTAGATAAGTGTGTCGTATTGTATATGTTATTTGATATTTAATTTTGGTGAACAGAATAGGGTGAGGTGAACCCAACTTTGGAAGGGTATTTTTCCACTATCATACAAGATTTCTAATGACATACAACCTCGTGTTATCATAAGACAGGGTTGTGCACATCCACTTGCTGAGTATATCTACGAGCACTACCTATATGATCTTGGAGTTTGGTTGAAATATAATTTTCAATTGTAGACAATGGAGTTATTTATATGTCAAGAGAAGACTCACCATTGGAAATAACATGATAGTAATCTTCTTGTTTTTCTTTGTGGTCTATTGGGTCAACCAAGGATAATTCTGTGGACATATGATATCTATCATAACCTTGATGCATGGCCTCCCATGTACGAAGGTTTCCTTGAGCACTTCCCAAAGATTTTAATTTCTAAAATAGTTTTTGACTGTACTTTTATGTAAAGTACCATTGTAAGGTTGTGGTCGAGGAACCATGAGAGTTACATACATTTGTATTAAAACTCACAGTTTAACTGTGGTCATATTCTGCACGACAGTTCAACAGTTGTAGAAATGAAGTTTGTAAATAATTTTTATAGTGTGATATATGGCGACTCAGAATGGGTCGTGTGGACCTATTTTGGGGGCGTCACATGCAGCCCATGGCATCATCATTCATAGACAGGTACATAAATAGGGGAACATCATTCATAGGCTCATAGGTTGCTGTGATTTGAGAAATGAATCTGCTAATGAAGTTGATTCTTCCCAAAAATCCCCGTATTTCCTTCTCTATCTGAGGAATGGGCATTTCCTGGATGGCCTGGATTTTTGTAGGATCCAGTTCAATCCCTTTGTGGCTGACTAGGAAACCTAGCAACTTGCCTGATTTGACACCAAAGGCGCACTTGGCTAGATTCAACTTCAAGTTATACTTACACAACCTGTTGAATAACTTTCTGAGATGGTGTAAGTGGTCTTCCTCCTTTCAGGATTTGACAATGATGTCATCCACATAGATCTCTATCTCCTTGTGCATTAAATCATGGAAAAGAGCCATCATAGCTCTCTAATAGGTTGCACCGACATTGATGAGGTCGAATGACAACCGTCTGTAGCAAAAGGTTCCCCAAGGTGTGATGAAAGCAGTTTTCTCACGATCTTCCTTAGCAACCATAATCTGATGGTACCCCGCAAAGCAATCCACAAAGGAGTACATGCCGTATTGAGCAGTATTGTCAATGAGAATGTGGATAAAGGGCACGAGAAAGCTATCTTTAAGGCAAGCTTTGTTCAGATCCTGATAATCCACGTAAACTAGCACCTTTCCTCCTAGTCTAGGCACGGGAACAATGTTGGATATCCACTCTAGAGATGTAGACACCATGATAATGCCGGCTTGAAATTGTTTCATAATTTCCTCTTTAACCTTTAAACTCCACTCAGGTTTCAATCGCCTGAGTTTCTGCCTAACTGGCTTGAATCCTTCCTTAATGGGAAGGCAATGAAGGACAATGTCAGTGGACAAACCCACCATGTCTTCATGAGACAATGCAAACACATCCTGGAATTGGGTTAATAGCACAACCATATCAATCCATTGGTTTGGGGTGAGGTCTGAACCAATCTGGATTAGCTTAGGGTTTTCTAAGGTTCCAAGATTGAAAGAAGTGGTTTGGTCAAGGTTGGGTTTAGGTTTGTCTGCGACCCATTCCTTAATCTCCTGAGGTGTCTCAATGTCCTCTTGTATTTCCATCAAGTCTGAGTCCAACTTTGCATAAAAGTTACAGCCCTTGTGGAGAGAAGGCACATCATCAGCAAGTACATGCACATCTAAATTCAGAGTCCTGAAATCAAAAGTTGCTTTTGCTTAATATATGAAACTGTTTAATCATACAAAAGTGTTAGCATGTACTTAATAAAATAACTTCTAGTACTGTATAGAAAGTAAGCAATTAAAGTTATCTACATGGCAGAGGGATTTTCTGCCCGTTTTATCCTCGTCGACCAATGCATGGAGTGCTGCTCCAATTGCCGAGGGCAAAGTCCTGATGAACTGCAGTGATGGAGGGGTTGTCATTGTCCTCCTTCTCCCAAATGATAACTATGACATCTGGGTAATCATCGTCTAGGGTATATCTATTTGTATGTTCATTATGGACAATGATACGTATACCTGGCGTCATCAAGGTGATGTCGTGTTTACGTTTCTGCTCCTTTTCTTCCACTTCGGGATCAGGAATCAGCACCTCTTTTGCTTTGAATGGTACTAGTTTGGGAAATAGCATAGCCATAACGTGGGCTAGCACCTTTACTGGAGACTATATCATCTCATGCGGTACAGATGGAAAACATCGCTATGTGGCAGAAGCTTGAGGAACCTGCTTGTGCTTATGAGGATTCCTATGACTGGGACTGGCAGAATAGCCTAGTCCGGCTGTCCCAATTTGACTGGATATTTGAATAGGGTGCTTAATACCCTGCTGATTTTTACCAAGCCCTTGTCCAGGCTGATGACCCAATGACATCATTTCTTGAGTGGCTGACATAACCTCGGCAGAAATCTTGGGTGCGGGAAGTGGTGCTCCAATAGGTTGATATTGTATGTTACTCACCTCCAAGGTATGAAAACTGGCCGGGTCAACTTCAGAATTGAAGCTGATGATTGGCATATTTCCTTGTTCAGGACACTCTGGCTCAGTGTTAACAGTGACTAGACTGTTGTTGACAATGTATTTGAGTTGTTGATGTAAGGTATAAGGAACGGCTCCAGCGATGTGTATCCACGATCTCCCCAATAGTAGGTTGTATCCTGAATCTATCCTGAGGACGTGGAAGGATACATTGAATGTATTGGACCAATCTCAATTGGCAGCTCAATCTTTTCGACGAAATTTCGTCAGGATCCATCAAAAGCTTTGATAATCGTATGGCTTCTTTGGATCTTTTTGAGATTGACATTCATCTTCACCAAGGTGGTATAAGGACAGATATTCAGAGACGAACCTCCATCGATCAAAACTCCAGCTAACATATACCTGGAGGTTAAAACTGTAATATGTAATGGATTGCAATGACCGGTCCCTTCGGGAGGTATGTCATCATCAGTGATCAACCATATGTTGAAATTTTTCCACATCCACTGATTTCGGTAAGTAGGCTTCTTCCAAAACCTTCAATAAAATCTTCCGATGATCCGCAGGAGAGAAAACCAAGTCCAGTATTGATATCTAATGTGGAGCTTCTCTTAAGCTTAAAACCACATTGGCTTCATTATGGCCCATTATGCGGAGGAATTTTTCAATCTTCTCCATGGGAATCTTCCCATTTGCTTTGATGGCAGGCTTCATCACCCTCTGAGGAAGATACAGTGGATTTTCCTTTGACATTGTAGCAGTAGTATGAGATGTAGATCCTTCAGCTTCTCCATAATTCCATAGAACATTGTGTAAGCTGACAACAGGATATTGTGTTCTGAAAGGTAAAGAAATTGGCTCTGGTGCGACCACTTTCAAAGGATTGTCAGCTCCTTTAAGTTGAATTGTTTGTAGGAAATGTTTTGACAATCTCATCACCCTCAGCGGATATAACTGCTACTGATCCCTTCCATTTGGTAGGACATGTATTCCCACTCTCAAATTGCACAGTGTCGTCGTCTGCCATCTGCAGGACACCGCTATCAATGAGATTTTGAATGAGATGGCGGAGTGCCCAGCATTCTTCTGTGTTGTGACTGCGAGAATATGAATGATATTGACATACTCCATCGGAGTTGAACCGTCCTGGACGGGGATTGATTGGAGGTAGAAGGGAGGTAATTCTTCCTTCATTGATCAACATTTGAAATATCTCCTCCATAGACTGGCAAAGATATGTGAATTCCCTCATATTGGAAAAATCCCGACGGGCTTTAGCATTTGCTCTGTTTGCAACATTTTCCTCCATAACTTCGTTTTCTGAAGGTGATGGTGGAGGATTCATAACAAAAGGCAAGAGATAAGCATTCTCCTGGCTGATTAATTGGCGTGTGACTTGATGCTGATGAGTCACTAGTTCTGCTAGTTGCTCAATTTTCTTGCAAAGAGCTTTCATCTTTCGTTCCATAGTAAACTTGAACTTTGCATAATCCCATCTGTCAACATCGTCTTTGATGGTCTGGGATGATTCACCATTAAAACTGGAACTCTGTCTAGTGCTCCAACTGATCATGTTGACCTCTTCTTCTTTGTGTTGAGGAAGAGGGTTGTCTTGCATATGAGGTTGATCTGGTTTGGTGACCACGATCTCACCGTTGTCTATTAAATCTTGGATCTTGTGTTTCAAGGCCCAACAATCTTGAGTATTATGTCCAGGTGCTCCGGCATGATAAGCACACTTCCGAGTAGCATTAAAACCCCTCCCATTAGGGTTGGCTGGTGGAAGAAGACGTGTAATTTTCTTCTGAGTAGTCAGAAGAGCAAGAATATTCGCGAGCAAGTCCCCTAAGGGTGTGAACGTCTGAGGGCGCTTTGCTTCTCCATTTTTAGGCAATGGAGAGTTTGAAGACTGTGCTTGAAAAGGGGAGTAGTTTCTCCTCTGTATAGGCATGTTCTGATTGCCTTTTTGACCTTGTAGTATCAAGGAAACATCCTCCTCTTTCTTTTTATGGACCCTCTGGGGGTTGTTTCCCTAAGATCCAGATTGGATGTGCTCAGCAACTACTTTAAGAGCGGCTAGGTCTTGAATTTTTCCTGACTTCAATACCATCTCAGCCATCTCTCCGTGTTTGATCATCTCAGAGAATGGTTTGCCAATACCAGCTAAAACTCTCTCATAGAAAGGAGCTTCCTGTATATCTATGAAAGTCAAGACCATTTCTGATTCTATCATGGAAGGAATAACTTGCGCAGCAAGGCGCCTCCACCTTTGACCATATTCTCTTAAAGACTCATTAGACTGTTTCTTGACCTTGGTAATCTGGTACCGGTCAGGAGCCATCTGAGATTGAAAACTGTATTTAGTGAGGAAGGCATGAGCTAGCTCTTCCCAGCTATGGATCTTTGAGTTGTCTAATCTAGTATACCATGAACGGGCTTCTCCAATCAGACTCTTCTGGAACAGCTGCATTCTGAGCTTCTCATTTTTCGCATAAGACCCAAGTTCTCTAATGAACACTTTCAAATGTGTATAAGAATCCCCTAATTCGTCATACTTTTCAAAATCAGATGTTTTGAATTTCTCTGGATAATGAACAGCATGGAATATGTAAAGGTCAGTATATGAAACACTTTCATGTGTTCCAATCCCTTTGAGAACACATATAGTTTCCTCTATTTGGAGGACCTTCTTCCTGATATCACTGGTGTCTGGATCTTCTTTGAAATCGATGTTTTCAAGGTCTTTATTGGTCGTATCCCACTGAGGTTCAGGAATTATTTTTTCCAAACCATGAGCTCCTCCTTGTGAAGAGGATTCTATATATCTTACGTTACCACAGGTAGGCGATGCAGTTCTTTCGTATGAGCGACCCAAATCAAGTGATTTGTTTACTCAATTCGTCAAATTCTTCTTGAGAAGCGATATTAAATTTGGTCAAAGAAAACATCATTAGCTGTAGGCTCGTAGCCTTTTTTGATTTTGGCTGGATGTGAGCCCAATTGCTTCCCTACAAAAGACTTATGTAGTTTAGTCTTAGGGATAATGTAAATGTTATCATAATGTGTCCGTTTTTAGGAATATTGTCCTACAAAAATGGGTGTTAATTGATAACATGTCATGCACAAATATTCTTTATATTTTCCATTACATAAAGATGAACATGAAATAAAAATTACAAGTAAATGCTTTTACAAGTAATTGAAAATGGAAAGCATGAAGAGACTTTCCTCCGCGTTTGGTTTATCAGAGGTTGACCTATCTTAGGGTTACTCTCGCGGCTTTTTGGCATGAAGGTTCCCAAATCATCGCAATCTACTTGACGAGAAATTAATCTGGTCTTTCAACTGGAGCGAATCTGGGTGGTGCCTTTCCTGAGCCTCGTTGGAATTAGTCTTCCTACGAGTCCAATAATCAAACACCAACAGGATAGCCTCCTGGTGGAGGAACCACACAACATACATTCACAAACAACGTGTCTCACCGTTTATGAAAATGATGAGATGTGCGAAGCACTAATATCACAGATAGATATTTTGTAGTGCAGTAAGTAAAATGCATTCGTACACATTCATCATAAATGTAAATGTAACATTCACACAAGCATATAATAGTTTTGAAAAGCTTGTAATAGCGGCTTAAGCCATCTTACTGGAGTCCACAGCAAAGTCGCCACCTGTCGACGTCAGGATTTTTAGTTATCCCTTTTCGTTACTTGTTCTTTGGTGTTCTCATTATTATGCCAGATTTATTTGAAAAAACAAGTGAAAAAGGTCCGACATGTATAATGTCGACGATTTGACTTTAAAAGTCGCCAGTTGGTGTTTTTAACTGGTTGCACCAACGCAACCGAAAAAGGTTTGCACATTGACCCAATAATGTAACACTGCTAAACGGGTCAGTGAAACCAAGATTCATTTGGGTTCGGGGGCTTGATTATGCGGAGGGAAGGTGTTAGGCACCCCCCGACATCCGTTTTGCCATGGTGACCGCCACTTTTCAAGAAACTGTTATATGAATGTGTGTGTGTGTGTGTGTATGTGTGGATCAATATGCAATTATTTGGAAGTAGTGCTATGCCTCGTTCGCACCTATATACACAGGGTTTGAATTTATATAATAATTCAGTTTTGAGCAAGATATAGCAATAAAGTTTTGTAAAAGAGGTTTTTCAAACCCTGTGCTCAATAGTAATTGAGGCCTTTGATACTTCCATTTTATTATTAAATGTTACGACTTGTTTGCTTTTATTTTAGATCGAGAGGCATCTTGAGAAAATAATATCTGAAGAATGTCGAACTCCTCATGGGCATGATGACCATCCAGGAGGAAATTAGTACTAATCAAAATAATGTACAAATTGCTTTACAATTTGAAAAGGTCCATCATGGGAACCAAATCTAGACTCAGTAGACTGAATATGTGATCACATGATTCCTAGGCTCACATGATACCGCAGTTTATATGAAAAGCAGTAAGCAGTTATATATACAAAAACTATAAATATATATATACAAACATGATCAACCAACACGAAGCAACTCCATGGGGGATCGGAAATGTAAATATATAAAAGAGGTAAATATATATATATATATATATATATATAGACATGATCAACCTCCACGAAGAAACTCCATGGTGGATCAGAAAAGTAAATAAAGTAATAAATGTGATCAACCGCCACGAAGTAAACTCCAGGCGGGACTTGAATGTAAAGAAAGTAGTCAAAGCGATCAACCGCCACGAAGTAAACTCCAGGCGGGATGAAATGTAAATAAAAGCGGTAAAAGGCATGAAGTAAACTCTGAGCTAACGAAATATATATATATATATATATATATATATATATATATATATATATATATATATAAGCAATAAACGCATATAGGATGTAAAATTCAGGCTCATCGAATATGTCCGACAACAATTATATATATAAGTATATATATATAAAAGCAATAAACGCTCCGGATGTAAAATCTAGGCTCATCAAATATGTTTGACAACAATTATATATATATATATATAAGCAAGCAAAAGCAAATAAATGCTTGAGTCTAGGATCAATCGAGGTATAACTCGATAATGTTAGTCCATATATAAATATATACATATATAAGTATATATATACAGACAGAAATGAAAACCACGGACTGAAGTCTGGGCATACGCACACAACACGACTCTCAACGTGTAGAATAGTGTGTGCAAAGATTAAAAGAAAGGCTTTATAGAGTGTGATAAGGCTTACAGTGGGCTACCAATGCAGGCTTCTATGACTCTATATGGATAAACACTCAGCTCCCGCTGGTAAATGTATAGATATATGTGAGCTAACAGGTGTTTAAAATGAGGAAAGACTCAATATGGGGTGTGTACAGAGCAAATATGGGGTCCCGTCGTCTCGAAGTACGTGCACTCATGCACTATAATGTCCTCTCGAACTTGTAGAACATCAATCCGAGCATCCGAACGAGGTATCCGAATGAGTTATGATATGTTTTTATGTTAAGAAACGAAAGCGGCGTAGTTGGAATCGTTTCAATTGATGGAGAAATGGATTCGTGGTGATCGAATTCGCCAATAGTGTAAAAATGATGAAATTTGGAAAAATTGGGATTTTGATCCTTCAAAATTTTATATATAGAGTGTTTATGTTGTTATTATGTGGTATTGCATGTTTAGGGATGCTATTACAGAGTTTTAGATGTTTAGGTTTGGGAATTTTGTAGTGTTTTGGTTTATTTGGGTTTCATTCGTGTAGTAGAAGCGATGTTGTGCGATTTACGGGATGCAGGAGTGGCGCAATTACTTGCTTGCGTTACCATGGCGAAATGCTGCAATACCTCACGATGGGTTTTATGATCGAGCACCGGTAGCAAGCAATCTGGCATGTAAGGCAAGGGATAACCATATTGTCTTGCCGTGACTCGAGCGATGATTTATGCTTATTCTGGTCGTATGTATGAGACTTGTATTAGTTTAGCATGCATGTTAATGATGTTAAAACATAATATAAACTACAATAACAGATGGACATGCGTTGTAATATAAAGTGTAAATGAATTTAAGTGATTACTTGAATAAGTTAGGTAATGGAAACTAAAAGTTGATGTTTTCAAAAGTTTGAGATGAACGATTAAGTTATTTTGGATTGTAATGAGATTTAAGAGGCGTTAAGTATGTTAACCTAAATGTTTAGATGTTAGGTTAAGGTTCTGACCTAAATGAAGGTTTAAACCCCTAAAGCTAATATTCATACAACTAATTGTTGTTGCAAATTCAATGTTATATGTAAGGTAATTGGAGATTATTTTACAATTGTGTAGCTATATACAAGGCAATTTTCTAAACCTTACCTCTTTATATTGAGCAAGCTTTCTAACTCCATTCTTTTCATATTCAATGCAAGTTCCCATTACTAAATCATTAATGTACAAGTTTCTAAAATTCTTTGTAAAGTTGAGCAAGCTTAGTCTATTTTGAGTATGTTTGTACAAGTTCATGTAACCTAATTCGTTACATCAAGCAAGTTTCACTCTCCTAATTATTATACAAAGCATATTTTGTTCTAACACGTCGACTCAAATGAGATTGTTCTAACTCTTTTGGATGTAGCTCTTTGCATGTATATCATGTTTATTCATTTATATATTGTTGATATCCGATCTTTGCCTTTGATAGCCTTGTTCAATTATACATTCTTGTATTAGACCTTCAATTAGTAAGCAAACTCTTATTGATTAAATTAATCTATAACTGAATAGTGTTCTAAAATTCTAGAAACACTGATAAGCTAGTTCCAAACTAAACTTTCTTTAGTGCGGAAATTCTAAATTCAAACTGAGACGAACAACCCTAACATAGGGGATTATGTACGTGTAACGTTTAGATGTTTGTTCACAACACATGGTACAAAGGGCTGATCCCCCTGAGTACGTTAAGATGAGTTTGTATAGTCTAAATGACTGTTAAGGTTGAGGTGATAATACCTATATACCGTAGACATAGTTTGAGGTCTTAAGACCCTCAGATATTAAAGTTCGAACTTGTTTTCTAATTTGATTTGTAGAACAAGTTCATTATTGTTCAGCTTCGTTGTTTATTCTCATGTTGTTATTATCACTACTTTCTATATCAGTGAGCATTTGTTTGCTCACTCTTGCATTT
Organism: Panax ginseng; assembly: GCA_020205605.1. Classification (NCBI taxonomy): domain Eukaryota; kingdom Viridiplantae; phylum Streptophyta; class Magnoliopsida; order Apiales; family Araliaceae; genus Panax; species Panax ginseng. Next base: position 70,458,149 of record CM035128.1, on the reverse strand, counting down.
AACACTGCAGCTAAAGTTGAGAAAGTAGATGAGCCATCTACTAGCAAAGGAAAGGGCAAAATGTTCAAGTGCTGAAGACTTTTAAGAATTTTATTTTTAATGAATTAAGTTAAAGACTTGTTTTATTTTATGATGTATTCCACAAACTGATGTAATAATTTTAAGGTTAGATTACCTGGGATTGTTTTTTTGATGATGTAACCCTTTAATGGGAAAGATTATTGTTTAAGCTATTTAAATTATGACTTTATCCTTTGATTATGGGTAGTTAGATGTAATGATTTGGACAATGAACACCAAATCCAGTGGGAAAGGAGTACCTGGATTTGGGGGTGTCACAGGTTGGTCTCAAAGCTTTAGGTTATGAACCTTAGGTGGGGAAACCTTAGGAAGTAACCTTTAAGGAAACAGAAAACATAGAGGTGTCCAACTCTTATCGAGTTTTAAGGAATGGATTAAGGTATCCATTGAAGTTAAATAATAAAAGACATTATGTGCTACGTGTTAATAACTGATGTGCTCGCGAGTATCAAAAATGTTAAGTAAAACTTAAAATATTTTGTTGTCAGGATGTCTAACGATGGATGATCCAGTCCAGCTAGGGAAGTAATACCTCGGGTACCTAGAGATGATGAACCCCGGGATATTCACGTGGTACGGGAGTAGTTGATTCGAGAGGATGAGCCTATAACCGATCCCGATGAGGATAGTTCTGAGGAGATAGAAGAGGAAGAAGATCCTGAGGAGTTTCCACCAAACTCCATATCAGCTGAGATGTACGATGCTCTGTACGACCGTAACATAGAATTACAGGACGAGGTTGAGGAGCTGAAGGAGATGGTTGAGATGCATCACGCTTCGATAGAACAGAAGGATTCGGATATTCAGGAACTCGACTCACGCCTTGGAAACACGAAGTGGGACCTAGTTCATACCAAGGGTTAGCATGAAGACCTATTGGCAGTAAATGAAAAGATGAAGACTTACATGAAGAAATTGAAAGATGACTTCAAAGAGGAATCAGCTAAGCGTGCAAGAGCAGAGGATGCTTGGATGAAGGCGACTCAATGTGCGAGGCCGTCTTTGAGGGCTAAGGTCCAGTGAAGAAGTCCAAGATGAACGAGATGGATTACGCTTTTAATTCTGTGATTGATAGGGCCCAAGATCGAGTCTTTTATTACCCACCTTAGTTTGAAAACTCACCGTGGTTTGTGATGGATCGTAGAACGGCGTACCGTATCATGGAGGAAGAGCGTCGAGAAGCCTTACGACGTCTTAATATGCCTAGATTGAATAGGAGTGATAATAATATGTGGTTAATTATATGAATAAATAAATTGTGAATCCCTTAGTTTGAGATGAATAAAGGGATATTATGAGTATGTAATCCTGAAACTTGTCTAATTCAGGAAAGTGAATGTTTATAGCGGTTATGCTATCTTTAATATATTCTAAAACTTTATGAATGAATAAAATATTAGAATTTATTTGAAATGTTATGTGTTATAGCTTTAATCTTGGAATGTTTAAGTTAAACTTTAAATACCCAAGAAGTTGAGTAAGGAACTAATAAGCGTATATTTTAATAGAAAATTCCTCTTAGAAGAAGACAACCACGTCAGCAAGCACCTCCTGAGGGGTCTACTAATAATAACAACGAGACCAATGCTAATCCGGTTCAAGTTGATTTGGTAACTCATGTTGTGAGTGCACTTAATGAATCAACCGCAAGCTCAAGTCATGACCTTTAAGGAATTCAAAATGGTTGGACCGCCAGAGTTTCAAGGGTTTATGAATCTAGTGGAAGCCCAGACCTAGATCATGGAAATGAAGAAGGTGTTTGACGTTGCTAGAGTTAACGAGGATCAGAAGACTATGTTCGCAATGTTCATGCTGAAGTTTGAAGCTAGCTACTGATGGCAGACAAATAAGGTTCGTGGGGGACAAAGACTGATAGCGTGGGAGAGATTTAAGGAGATATTCTTTGAAATGTACTTTCCAGTGAGTTCTCAGAATCAGTTGGAAGTGCAATTTCTGGAGTTGAAGCAAGGAACGATGACGGTGCCAGAATATGCTGCGAAGTTTAACGAGTTGGCAAGGTTTGCTACTTATTAAGTCAATCTGGAATTAAGCGTAAGCGAGAAGATTGAATAATGATTTAAACCACGGTCAGTATAGCAAGGTTTCAATATTCGATTAAATACATTTGCTTGTTTGTCTTTGGAGAAGGCGATTATCGCGGAAGGTGGAAGCGATGCCTTGACTAAGTACAACCAAGAACAAAAGAAGCGGAAGACTGACAATGAGAATAAAGCTAGTGGTAGTAATGTTGGAAGTAACAGTCAGAAGAGGAAGTAGAGCGAGAATTCGACCACGGGAGGACAACATGGATATCACCAGAAGAAAAAGTTTAAAGCTTGCGCGACGTGTATAAAGAACCTTACTGGGGTATGTTTGAAGGGAAAGAGGGTGTGTTTCAACTGTGGTCAGGAGGGTCACATTACACCGAACTATTTTAGTCCGAAGAAAGGAGCATGCTTTACCTGCAGTTCAAAAGATCACATGGCTCGTGATTGCCCTAAGAAGCCAGCGAGAAGTGCAAGTGGTGGAAAAGGAAACAACAACGGTGGTGGTGCATCGACTATCACTGGACCAGCACAGTCAAGCCAACCTACTGCGAGGACTTTCAATATGACCGTGCAGGATGTTGTACAGTCTAAGGATGTGGTGTGAGGTATCATTCCGATTAATGGAATTAATGCTTATGTACTATTTGATTCGGGTGATACTTTTTCATTTATATCCGATGAATTTGCTGAGAACTTAGATTTGCCTCAGGAAGAATTAGAATTTCCCTTAAGCATTGAGATTGTGAATAGGGAAGTGATTCCTGTTAGATTTGTATATAGGAATTGTAGAGTGGTTATAAAGGGTCATGAGATGACGGTAGATTTGATACCAATTAGACTTGGCAAGTTTTATGTTATACTGGGAATGGATTGGTTATTCAATTACGGAGCAGTAATTGATTGCCAAAGGAAATGTGTTAACCTTATGACTCCGTCGATGGTTGTATTCTTTGGAAGCAAGTCACCTCAACAAGCCAGTTGTCTGACGATCATGAAAGCCAAGAAGTTTTTGAGACAAGGATGTGTAGGATACTTAGCTTACATAGTCGATACATAGAAGAAGAGTGCGAAGCTAGAAGAAATACAGATTATAAGAGATTTTGCAGGCGTATTTCCAGACGATTTGTCGGGTCTTCCGCCGGATCGACAAATCGAATTCGTGATTGACTTACTACCAGGAACGACCCCGATATCTAAAGCACCATACAAAATGGCTCCAGTAGAAATGAAAGAGTTGATGGTGTAATTGCAAGAATTGCTTGATAAGAAATATATTAAGCCGAGTGTTTCACCATGGGGAGCGCCGGTGTTGTTTGTTAAGAAGAAAGACGGATCGATGCGGCTCTCCATTGATTATCGAGAATTGAATAAGGTCACGATCAAAAATAAGTATCAATTACCTAGAATCGATGACCTGTTCGGTCAGTTGAAGGGAGCGAGGTATTTCTCTAAGATAGACTTGAGAAGTGGTTAACATCAGTTGAAGGTGAGGCCGGAAGATGTACCAAAAATAGCGTTTTCTGGTTATGTCTTTTGGTTTAACAAATGCACCTGCAGCATTCATGGATTTGACGAACAGGGTGTTTAAACCATTTTTGGACAAATTTGTGGTGGTGTTTATTGATGATATATTGGTATATTCCAAAATCAAAGAGGAACATGTTGAACACTTAAGATTGACGTTGGAGACGTTGAGAAAAGAGAAGTTGTACGCAAAATTTTCAAAATATGAATTTTGGTTGGAACGTGTATAATTTCTCTGGCACGTTATTGATAAGGACGGAATATCGGTAGATCCATCAAAGGTTGAAGCTTTAATAAACTGGGATCAGCCGAAGACACAGTTAGAAGTAAGGAGTTTCTTAGGATTAGCGGGTTACTACATGCATTTTATTCAAGACTTTTCCAAGATCGCGACTCCGTTGACGAACCTAACTAGGAAGGCGATTAAGATTTTTTGGACGGAGAAGTGTGAGGAAAGTTTTTGAGAATTGAAGAAGAAGCTGAGCTCTGCACCTGTGTTGTCATTGCCTGATGATACAGGAAATTTTGTGGTGTATAGTGATGCATCGCATAAAGGACTAGGCTGTGTGCTTATATAGAATGGAAGAGTTATTGCGTATGCACCACGTCAGTTAAAATATTACGAGAAAGGGTATCCGACTCATGACTTAGAGTTGGCGGCGGTGGTGTTTGCCCTGAAAATTTGGAGACATTATCTTTATGGAGAGAGGTGTGAGATATATCTTCCATAAAAAGTAAAAGTATATCTTTACAAAAATAGATTTGAATATGAGACAAAGAAGATGGTTGGAGTTGATCAAAGACTATGATTGCGAGATTTTCTATCATCCCGAAAAGGCGAATGTTGATGCTGATGCTTTAAGTAGAAAGGGATGGGAGAAGTTAATGATGTTGACTGCTCAAGAAAAACTAGTGTCGAAAATGGCTAAGATGGAGTTGGAAATTAAATGTCTGACAGAATCTGACGAAAAGTTGTTTCAGATAAGAAATAATTCAACATTGGTAGATAAGGTGAAAAATGCACAACTTTAAGATAAAGACTGCGAAAAGATAAAACAGAAGATATCTGAAGGTGAGGAAAATAAATTTAAAATCGATTCGAAAGGGTTACTTCGATTCGAAGGAAGAATTTGGGTTCCGCCAGTACCAGAAGTTAAAGATGAAATTCTGAGTGAAGCTTATAACTCAAGATATTCGATTCACCTGGAAGTACAAAGAAGTACCAGGATCTTAGACATCAGTTTTTGTGGCCGAATATAAAAAAGGACGTGGCTGAGTGTGGGGCAAAATATTTAACGTGTCAGAAAGTCAAAGCTGAACATCAAAGGCCAAGCGGATTATTACAACCGTTGGAGATACCAGAATGGAAATGGGAGCATATCACAATGGATTTTGTGTTAGGTCTTCCAACGACCCAACAAGGTTACGACGCCATTTGGGAGATTTTCGATTGACTGACGAAGTCGGCACACTTTTTACCAATCAAGCTTCAATTTACACTAGATCGGTTAGCAAAACTGTACATGAAAGAGATTGTGTCGAGACACGGTGTACCTATGTCCATTGTATCAGACAGAGATCCACGTTTCACATCTAATTTCTGGAGTCCGGGAAGACTCGGCATACCATAAGTCGAGATATAATGTCGATTCTGGCAAATCAGAAATATGAGAATGTCGTTCGACAGTGTTAGTAGATCATTAGATCTTTTTATATGTAGTAGTGACGTAAAGCCCTCTTTTGTATAATTAAGGGTAGTCTTTTTGTAAATCCCAATTTTTGTAGAAGGCAATCGCGGGATAGTATGTAATAGCTTTTGGCTAAGGGAACTTGATGCAAATAGTTTTGACTATGAAAACATATTTATATATTGAAGTTTTTATTTAATGTGCTTGTTGTGGTATGCGTGGGTGTTATTGATTGAGTATGATAACCAAGTAGTTAAATAGATAATAATGAAGCTTTATTTATTTAATCAGAATTATGCCGCCGAGAAGGAGACAACGTAACCAAGAGGCCGAGTCTTATAATGAGAATTAGGGGGGTCCTAATAACCCTATGCAAGAGTTTATTAATTTATTAACTATTTGCATTTAACCAGTTTAGGGTAGGATTCACCGTAGCTCACAGGGTAGTAAGAACAACTACCTTTAAGGAATTTAAAAGTGTGGGTCCTCCCGAGTTCTGAGGAATGATGGACCCATTAGAAGCCCATACATGGGTAAAAGAAATTGAAAAGGTGTTTGTGATAACAAACGTAGGTGAGGCGCAGAAGACTTCTTTTGCGACTTACATGATGAAGGGGAAAGCCAACTACTAGTGGGAGGCTCACCAGGGTGGGGCTAGGACAGAAGATGTTACGTGGGAACAGTTTAAGAAGGTCTTCTTCAAGAACTACTTCCCTACTAGCATGAAAGGTAGGATGGAGATTAAGTTCTTAGAACTTAAGCAGGGGGATATGATAGTTCCCTAGTATGCTGCCAAATTCAATGAATTGGCGAGGTTTGCTCCACACTAGGTGGACACAGATGAGAGAAAGGCGTGCAGATTTGAGTAGGGCTTAAAACCCTGGCCCTACAGTAGGATATTGGTTTTTCAGAGTGCTTCCTACGAGACCATTCTGGAAAAGGCGATAATAGCAGAAGGTGGTGGTGAGGCATTGTCTCAGTACCACGAAGAGCGAAAGAACAAGAGTAAGTTAAAGGGAGTGAGTAAGGCGGAAGTTGCCAACGGAAGTGGCAACTTGCCTAAGAGAAAGAGCTTCAACCCTGGGAATATTGGGGTAAAGCAAGGAGATCCTAAGCGTAGGACGGAAGCATGTAAGACATGCGAAAAGACTCATATAGGAGTCTGTTTAAAGGGGAAATCAGTCTGCTATAACTGTGGGTAGGAGGGGCATTGGTCACCAAACTGTCCTAACCCTAAAAAGAATCAGGGGTGTTTTGTCTGTGGGTCATTGGACCACATGGCAAGAAATTGCCCGAAAAAGGGTTTAGAGGGAAATAAGGGTTCTGGTAGTGGTAAGTTAGCCATTACTAGACCAACACCATCAATGGGTAAACCCTCAGCTCGTACGTTTAATATGATCGTCCAAGATCCAGTTGCATCAACGGATGTTGTAGCAGGTATCATTCCGGTCAATGAGATAAATTCTTTTGTGCTATTTGACTCGGGTGCTACTTGTTCTTTGATAGCATGTGAATTTGCTAAGAGATTAGGTTTAATCCCTGAAAATTACCAATACCTTTAGACGTTAAGGTAACTAACGAAGAGATAATCCCCATTGAACATATTCATAAGGATTATTACTGCGAGATATTAGAGGGAATAAGTTATCGGTAGATTTGATGCAAATAAGGTTAAAAAAAGAATTCGATGTAATTCTTGGTATGGATTGGTTTGTTAACCATAAGGCGATAATAGATTGCCATAGGAAAAGTGTAAACCTTCGGATTTCTAAGAAAACCAAGGTGGTGTTCTTCGGTAGTAAATCACCGAGACGCTCTTGTTGTCTGTCGATGACACAAGCTAGGAAAATATTGAGAAAAGGGTGTATAGGTTATCTGTGCCATGTTGCGGATACCCAAAGAGTGGGAGAATCCTTGGACCAGATACCTATAGTGCAAGAGTTCGCGGATGTATTTCCGGAGGAGTTACCGGGTATTCCACCGGACAGGGAGGTTGAGTTTGTAATTGATCTATTACCGGGAATGGCACCAGTTTCAAGGGCACCATATCGGATGGCTCCAGTTGAGATGAAGGAGTTAATGGTTCAGTTGCAAGAACTATTAGATAGAAAGTACATTCAACCGAGTGTGTCTCCTTGGGGAGCACCGGTGTTGTTTGTCAAGAAAAAGGATGGGTCATTAAGACTTTGTATCGACTATCGAGAGTTGAACAAGTTGACGATTAAGAATAAATACCCGTTGCCCAGGATCGATGATCTATTTGATCGATTAGAAAAAGGCAAAAGTATTTTCTAAGGTAGATTTGCTCACGGGTATCATCGATTAAAGGTGAGGAAGGAGGATGTACCTAAGGCGGCATTGAGAACTCGTTATGGTCATTCTGAGTTTACGGTGATGTCGTTTGGGTTGACTAATCGCCAACCGCATTTATGGATATGATGAACAGAGTGTTCAAACAATATTTGGACAAGTTCATCGTAGTGTTCATTGATGATATTATAGTCTATTCAAAGACACCAGAAGATCATGCAGAACATTTAAGGATAGTGTTGGGAACACTAAGGAAGGAGAAGTTGTATGCGAAATTCACAAAGTGTGAATTTTGGCTTGAGAGAGTGCAATTTTTAGAACATGTTATTGATAAGGATGGCATTTCCGTAGATCCGGCAAAGGTAGAAGCAGTTAATGAGTGGGAGCAACCGAAAATGCCAACTGAGGTTCGGAGTTTTCTTGGGGTTAGCGGGATACTATAGAAGTTTCATTCTGGAGTTTTCTAAAATAGCTACTTCGTTGATAAATTTGACAAGAAAGTCGGTGAAGTATGTGTGGACTGAAAAATGTGAGAACAATTTTCAGGAGTTAAAAAAGAGATTAAGTGAGGCACTGTGTGTCTTTACCCGGCGATCTGAGGAACTTTGTAGTGTATAGCGATGCTTCACATAAAAAGGTGGGTTACGTGCTCAGCAATGACATGGGAAAGTCATTACATTATGCATTACGTCGAATTGAAGGATTGTGAGAAGGTCTATCCTACTCCACAATGTGAATTGGAATTGACGTAGTTTTTGCTTGAAGATATGGAGGCATTATCTATATGGTGAGAAGTGTGAAATATACACGGACCACAAAAGTCTGAAATATATCTTCACACATAAGGAGTTGAACATGAGACAGAGAAGGTGGTTAGAGCTGATAAAAGATTATGACTGTGATATTTTATATCATCTGGGGAAGGCAAATGTAGTAGCCGATGAGCTAAGTAGGAAGGGTAGAGAGAAACTGTCAGTGTTAACAACTCAAAATGAGTTGATAACAACGATGGCAAAACATGGAATTAGAAGTTAAGATTCTAGGAGGCGGTGGAAATGTTATTTTCCATGGAAACCCAATGAACCATAGTGGAATGGGTTAGAAAGTACAATCGAACAACGAGGAATGCAAGCGAGATGAAGAAGAGGGTAGAAGAAGAAGAGAGGTTAAATATAACCTCGATAAGGAGGGATTACTTTGTTTTGAAGGAAAATTTTGCGTTCCAAATGATCCCAAATTAAAGGAAGAAAAATGATGGAGGCTCATAGTTAGAGGTACTCGATACATCCACATTAGTATGAAGATGTATCAAGACCTTCGTCAGAACTTTTGGTGGCGAACATGAAGAGGAGATAACGAGAATCGTTAGTAGGTGCTTAACTTGTCAAAAAGTTAAGTCTGAACACCAACGACCTAGCGGGTTGTTGCAACCGTTAGAAATTCCAGAGTGGAAGTGGGAGCACATCACAATGGACTTTGTGGTGGGACATCCAACAACAAGGAAAGGATATGATGCTATTTGGGTGATAGTGGATCGATTAACGAAATCGGCTCATTTTCTACCAATAGGAGTTAGGTATAACCTAGATCAGTTAGCTAAGATGTATATCAAGAAAATTATTTCCAGACATGGAGTACCTGTTTCGATTATGTCGGATTGTGATCCACGATTCACATCAAACTTTAGGAGGAGTTTGCAAGAGCAAATGGGAACGCAGTTAAGATTGAGTACGACGTATCATCCTCAAACGGATGGTCAGAGTGAAAGGACAATTCAAATGCTTTAAGATATGTTAAGATCTTGCGTTATGGATTTCAAAGGGAGTTGGGACGAATATCTACCGTTGGTGGAATTTTCGTACAACAATAGTTTTCACGCTAGTATAGGCATGCCGCCTTACAAAGCGTTGTATGGAAGGAAGTGCCGAACTCCATTATGTTTGGATGAGGTGGGTGAACGTCAGATGTTGGGACCTGAGATGGTACAACAGACGGCGGACATGGTGAAGTTAATACATACTCGATTAGTTGCTGCTTAAGATAGGCAGAAGAAGTATGCAGATCCTCACAGAGAAAAGAGAGAATTCGATGTAGGATCTTTTGTTTTTCTGAAGGTATCGACTTGGAAGGGGAAGATACATTTTGGAAAGAAAGGGAAGTTAAGTTTAAGGTTTGTAGGACCTTTTGAGATTTTAAGAAGAGTAGGAGAGGTGGCTTATGAAGTAGCCTTACCTCCAGAAATGGAACACATTCATAATGTGTTTCACGTGTCAGTGGTACGTCCTTATAAACCGGACTAGAAACACATAATAGAGTATGAATCTATCCAGATAGAGAAAGATTTGTCCTATGAGGAACTTCCAATTCAAATTATTGATAGGAAGGAACAAGTTTTAAAAAATAAGGTCATACCTTCAGTGAAGGGGTTATGGAGAAACCACAATGCTGACGAAGCAACGTGGGAGTTCGAGAGTAAAATGAAGGAAGATTTTCCTCATTTGTTCATGTAATTATAAGCTAATATTACGGGGCGAGAATCCTTATTAGGGGGAGATGTAGCATTGAGAAAATCGGATTTTATGATAATTAAATTTTTATTTGATTATGTGAATTAAATGAATTTAATTGATTTATTATGTGAGTAAGCTATGTGAAGGTTGTTCTATGACCTAGAATGTGCTAATATGGTTAGTAATCAGCTCGTGCTAGAATTAATTGTTTGGAATTTCAAAGGCGAAAATATTTGTTTTAGAAATTTTAAGTAAAAACACTATTCATCCATTTACATTAGGGAATTATTTTGAAATTAAAGAAGCGTAATAATGATAGAATATCGAGATAAGATGAAATATCTGATAATATTTCAATTATGGCAAACGGAGTTTTCACCTGTGGACTTAAAACCTAAGGGTTGATTATATTGATTTCCAAGAAGGAAATGAAATGTGTAGAAGAATTTCGTTATTGTTAGAGCTTGTGTTATACAATTATGGTACTATTTAGTATCTATGTATAATGCGATGAGTAAATATGGAGTACAATACGATTATTGTACGAGTAGTATACGGAGAGAATACGTGAATTATATGTATAGAATACGATTCGTATTATAGAATTAAGTTAAGTCTAAATGTTAATTCATTTGAGTTGGTTTATAATTAGCCCAATTATTTGAATGAGCAAGCCCAAGGAATTAATGGGTTAAGCCAAGTTAAGGCGTAATGTTAATTTAGTTAAGCCCAATTCATGAAAACCAAACCATGGATCGAACCGGTGGGTCACCGAATGGGTAAAACCCATGGGGCAACCCATGGGATGACCCATGGCAAGGGTGGGCCGGCCACCTTGGTGTGCAAGCTTAGAATAAGGCTTGGTCACCAAGCATTTTACTTGGTGACCAAGAGTGAATAGTAAGGAGGTGATGGTAGTTTGTCCAAATTGCCCACCATTCTATTTTCCTATAAATAAGAAGATAGGTTGGTTCATTTGTGAGTTTTTCAATTGCCCAACTTAGATTATTTGAGAGAGAAAGAGAGCTAGACTACACAAATCATGCACTTTGGAAGCTTTGACTTAGAGTTTTCAAGAGATTTCATAAGAGTTCTTGAGGTAATAATCCTTATCTTTCATTTCCATCTCTTTTGATTTTCTTTTATCTTGGAAGATAATAAAATAGGTGGTATATGTCTTGTATAGTGGATTAAAGATAATACCATAGATTCAATCTCTATAAGTCATGAGATCTTAAGAATCATAGGGTTCGTTATAGTTTCAAACCATGAAAATATTGTTTGTTGAGATCGATTGTTTATAAACGATTGAACTCCATCAATACGTTAATATATGCATCTTGCTTGGTTAGGATGTAGATATGAAATCCATGGATTATTCCATGAGATTTGGCTTAAAGAACATTAGTAACGAAGTTATGGCGAATTTCACGGAATTAGACGTTAAACGTCGAAAACGTTGAAATTCTGGATTAAAGGTCGAAAGTTGATGTGAGACTTAAAAATGTTGTTTTTCAATATCAACATGTGAGATAGGGTAATTAAGAGTTGTGGGCTCGAGAATCGTCGGATTCCGACTTAAAACGAAGAAAACGAGCATTGAACGCTCATTAACGTTTACGAACGTTTAGAAATTGAACTCAATAGTGAATTTTGAGTTATTGGATTCAAAAGTGTTGGATTCTTATATGAACGCGTAGAGTATGTCATTTATGATGTGTAGGCTTTTGAAAGGACTGAATCGGGCTTATAACGAAGAAGTTATGACCCCGGGAATTTCACAAAATTTTTCAAAATTGTTGAAATTAAATGTACTTTGAGTGCAGCAATTGTGACGGCTGATAGTGTAAAATGTCAATACTCTGACAAGAAACAGTAACATTGGCAAACTTTGCTAAATGGTGCCACTTGGCATGCTTTTTTATATAGAGTCTCATGCGCCATGGCATTAGAAAGTTAATAGGACTATAGCTATGGCGGCCTTGAGTCATATGCAGAGTGCAAGAGCTTTGGATAATGACTTGGGTTTTGAACTTCAATTGTTAGGAGACCTAAAGGGAGTAATGTTTGTACACTTCATAAGTGTATTAAAACTATTCCTATACTACTTATACTAGAGTATATGGTATTGAACTTAGGAATTGAATGCATGTTAATAAGTTATGAATGATGAAAGCGAAGTTGGTACTTTATCAACAATGTTGAGTCCTAAGGTTAATAACGTCGGTTGAGTAATGAGTGGAGACGAAGGGTAATAAGTCATGTTGACTTTATTATTAATATTAAGTTAACTAAGACATAGAAGAGAAAGAAGTTGGTAAAACAATGTGAACATTTATTTGTTAGCTAATTACGATTGTGCTTATGTGAATATATCATATAGATTACTGTAAAAAGTTGTGGTCGATCGATTAAATTATTTGAAGGCTATTTGAAAGGCAAGTTTTCTTAACGCTTGTCTAACTTTCAAGTTAGTCAAGTTTTATGTGATTCATTGAACTGAATTGCATATTGGTTTTAAAGAAAGGATCGATGCGATTTTAACTTCGGCTAGACTATTAAGTAGTATATAGATTGATTATGATTCATATCTTTCTATATAGAAATGTTAACGCTATCTATGCCAAGTAATTGATATGCGGACGTGAAGGTATGGTTTGTCTATGAACAAACAAAAGTATTTTCATCGATTATTCGATGGGCACATGAGTTTGCCAAAAATATTAAATGTAAATATGTTTAATGAATGAGTGTTGATCAACATAGAGTACAATATCTTTGATCACCTAGAAGTGCTCGTAAGTAATCTGGGATGTAATAGACCTTAGTCTTTGTGAAATCCTTTTCAAGTATGAAAGCTGAAAGTTCTTGTTCATGGTCTATCGTGGGTTCGAATTCTAATCTATTCTATACTTTGGGAATTGATGTTATGAAGCTGTTTAAAGTATTATTGTTTCATGATACTTCATAACTATTGTTTCGATTATGTAGGAATTGTTATATAATTCACGAATGTGGTATTCTTTATTATCCTTTATTAAACTTGTTGGTATTTGTCATGATCTTCTTGCGTGAATTATATAAGCTGCGATTAAGGATGAGCGTCACGAGAATGCTAAGAGAGATAATGGCAAAGCTAAGATGGATGCTTAGCCATTGTGTAATAATATTAGTAAGTTTTATGTATTATACATTATGAACAACGAACGATGTAACAGGTTTATGAACCTGGGAAGGATTATACTTTGATTGTAATAAGAAGATAGTAATTACATTCATTTTGTTGTATTTCAATGGAATGATTGTATGGATATTAGTATAGTGGAGCACCATATATCGGGTTGGAAGATACCCGAATTTGGGGGTGTCACAATATTGGTTGATCGTTGTAGTGTTGTATAATGACTACAAGATTGATGCTTAAGATTAACCAGAAATGAATTAAACAAAGAATTGCAAGTGTAACGACCGAGAAATTCGAATTTTATTGTAAAATGATTTTATTAAATTAAATAATAATAAAAATCATATTCTATGTGATATCAAGATGGTTGTCATTTTATAACCTATTAATGTTGGAATGTCGTAGTACTTGAGCTACGTGAAGGAATTAAAGTGTTTGAATTTCTAAAGGCGAAAATAAAAGTTTTTTCGAAATTTTACGAAAAATACTATTCATCGATATTTTCTGAAGAATTATTTTTGAAATTTCGAGAATACTTAATGATAGAATATCAATGTAAGAATGGATTATGTAATAATAATCTAGTTATGGAAAGCGTAATTTTTTGATTCTTGGACTTATTTTGAGAATATTAAGGAAAGCGGAGTATTAGTAAGTAAGTACTAATTGTATGATACTTAGGTATTGTACAATGTATTGAGAAACAGTATAATCTGAAGTATTATATACGAGTTTATATGAAGGATCGATTATTGTATATAAAAAAATTCTATCTGAATTATAATACGAGAATAATACATAGACAATATGTATATGTATTAAGTAATGATTTTGGACTTGTAAAAAGATTGGTTAGGATTTTTATAGCCCAAGTGAGTTAAATGGTAAGGCCCAACTATTGAATTAATAAGCAAGTGAGTGTTTGTTAAAACAAGCCCAAGGGTTAAGTTAATTAAGCCCAAACTAGAATCCATGAGTTGATTGACCCATGGGGTAAACCATATTAATATGGTTAATCTTGGTTATCAAGTATAATAAGTGGTGACCAAGTGTTAGAAGTAATGACCAACATAATGGGGTGATCAAGTAATGTAATGACCAAGTAAATGAAGTAATGGCCAAGCAAAGGATAGGATTTGTGCTATCCAATTAATGAATAGTAAGGAGGTGACTTAAGGAGGTGGGATTGGTTTAATGACTAAACTACCCTAACCTCGGAAATTCTATAAATAGAGAAGGCTTGCAAGTCATTTGTTAGTTGTTCAAACAATCCAAACTCTTACAAAGTGCTTAAGTGTTAGGGAGATTAAGCTACAAATAAGTTACTTCCATAAGCCAGAAGAAGAAGAAGAAGAAGACTCCTTTGTAAAAGACTTCAAGGGTAAGAGTTCTTCTCTAATTATCTTTTATCTCTACCATGATAGGTTGATAAGAAAAGTAGGATTAAGGAACATAAATGTTAAGAAGTAAGAAGAATGAGTAAGCAATGAACTTAAGTCACATAAGTTGAAATAAGTCATTTGAACTTATAAAAGTTATGAACTTGTTATAAGTTAACCTTGAATGTTAGTGTGAAAGGTTAAGGGTTTATATGAATTTGTATCATGTAAACATGAATGATATTATATGTTAAGAACATATAAGTATGATGATTAAAAGACATTAACTTTCATAAGTTATGAACATTGAAGCTAAAAGTAGTTTATACTTTAATAAGTTATAAGCTCATGAAGGAATAAGTCAAATTCCACAATGAATATAAGTTGTTGAATTAAGTATGTTGATATGTTCATAGAATGAATTGAACGTATTTGAAGTAATGAACAAATCATAAGTAATGAAAGTTTGCCGAAAATCGCATGATTGGACGATAATCGTCGAATTCGTGAAATTCCCGGATTAGAGGTCAAATTTTGAGTTTGAACTCAAAAATGTTGTTTTCAAATGGAGGCAAGTCATATTTGGCATTCTAGAGTTGCGGACTCGAAAATGACAGAATTCCGACTTATAACGAAGAAACGAGCGTTGAACGTTCACGAATGTTTATCGTTTACGTTAAAAATGAGCCAATAGGTGATTTTTTAGAAAACAAAGTCAAATAAATAAAATTCTTGCATGAACACGTAGAGTACGTAATTTGTGAACCGTGGGCTTTTGAACGAGCCAATTCGGACTTATAACGAAGAAGTTATGCATCCGGGAAGTTCACAAAATTGAAAGTTTGAAAAAAAATTCTGGTGCATAGAGTTGGCGCCGCAGCGCCAACCCTAGGCCAATTGTGTGGCGTCATGATACCATATGATATCTTAGCATACTAGAAACTTCATGAAACTCATACAAATCAATCATAATGATAAATGATGGCGCCTGTAGCACCATGAATGCACCTTGACATCTTTTGGAAAGTGGTAGCAAGGCAGTATTGCCCATCGAGTAAGGACTAAATACGCAAAGCCAAGTCCGGGACCTCTCCATATTAACTTTCATGTGCTGCGTACGAGATGTAGGTATATAAGCCGACGCCGCATGATGCCAAACCTTAGAACAAAGATGGTGATGAATGTTTATAAACACAAAGTAAAGAAAGGTAATTGATTCCGAAGTAAACATACTTTAAGGAACGTAAAGTAACATTGTTAAAACTTTGTTAAACATTAAGGATGGTGTATAAAGGTTGAGATAACCTAATCAAATGTGAATGCAAGTCTAATGATAATTCGAAATCAATAGTAAATGAATCTAATACGGAATTAGATTGAGATGAAGGGTAAGATATAGTCATATACATACTTGATTATAGATGATCTAATGTGAGGCATTATGTGATCATGTATTGTAGAGACTTGGAAGACTCGAACATAAAGTAATTAGACCGTAGCAGACACTAAAGGCAAGTATTCTAACTCTTGTCTCAGTTCAATTTGAACAAGTTTTTAAAGTTCATGTATCCTTACGCATGAAGTGATGTAAGATGAAGTTAAAGCCAATCCTTTCGGCTAGACTTGATATATTGAGTGGATTATTGATAATCTATTCATCTGTTATCAAATGTTATTATCTTTTGTCAACTACTTGATATGGTTTTCAAAAGAAGACTGAATGTTAAACAAATGTTTTGTCGGTAAACGACAGGCACGTGAGGTTGCCACAATTAAACGTACATACGTTTAATGAATGTAGTGTTGATCAACATAGAGTACAATAGGTTGATCACCTAGAAGTGCTCGTAAGTAATACCGGGCTTGCGGACTTAGTTCCGGGTTGTCCTTTTCAAAGAAGAATGATATGCTCAAGGTCTCTGACCGGAGTGAATGTTTTACTAAATGTTGTTGTTATTGTAACACATTTTGAAAGGAAGATGAAGTGCTATTTTGAATTATCAATAGTACTTCATAACCTCGCTCCGATTATTGAAGATATCTGATTATTGTGTGTGTCAAGCATGTTGTTTATTGAAATTGTCATACTTGCTGAGCTAGTTGTACTCACTCTTGCTTGAACCATATGAATGCAGCTAAGACTGAACGTCCCGAAGGATCGAATAAGGATAAAGGAAAAGCTAAGGCAGATCATTAAGCTGTCTATATAATAGTATAGGTTAATGTTGTAATGTTATTGATATTATGACAAAGAACCTTTGTTATGGGTCTAGAACTTGGGACAATGTAAATATTATTTTGATAATATAGAAGAGATATTCATTCTTTTGAAGCTGTTCAATTGAATGAATGTTAGTATAGTATAGCACCATCTGTCGAGTTGAAAGATACCCGAATTTGGGGCCGCTACAGCAAGCGGTCAAACGAGCAAGCTTATTAACTGTCTGACAGTGTTCTTGAGGATCAAGAACACCTAAGACGATAGATAAGTGTAGCTATAGGCTTTAGCGACGGTTGCTATTTATTTTATTTTTCTAGTTTTTCGGAAAATACTTAAAAATAAAAAATAAATTATAAAAAATGGTTTTAAAAATTATTTTAAATTAAGAAATTTTTTTGACTAATTGAAATATTTTTCTTTAATATTTATAATTATTTAAATATTAAAAGGTATTTAATTTATTTAATTAGTGTATTAAATAAATTAGAGGAAAATGATTTAATATTATGAAAAATCATTTTAAATAAGGATAAAATATCTAAAATATTTTGAGTTATAAAATGTAACTTTTAATATTTTTAGAGAATTATCATTAATAAATTAATATTAATGATATTAGATTTATTTAATTATTATATTAAATAAATGAATTAAAATGATTTTTATATTATAAAAATTATTTTGAATGAGAATAAAGTGTTAAAAATATTTGAAATTATAAAACATAATTTTCAATATTTTTGGAGAATTCTCATTAATATTTTAATATTAATGATATTAGATTTATTTAATTATTATATTAAATAAATGAATTAAAAATGTTTTATTATTTTAAAAATCATTTAAAAATGAGAAAATGATTTTAAAATATTTTAAGTTATAATTAATGACTTTTAATATTTTGGTGATAATTTCATTAATATTTAAATATTAATGGTGATGATTTAAAAATAATTTTAATTATTTTCAAAATCATTTAAGTAGAATATTGATAATTTAAAAATATTTTAAGTTATTGATAATAACTTTAATATTTTGACATGTATGTTATTAATCTTTTATATTCTTAAATATTAATGATGATATGATTATTTGATAATTAAATCATTTAAAAAATAATTCCGGTGTTTGAAAATTATTATAAATTATAATAATTGTTTATAAATTATTAAAAGCATCCGAAAAATATTATAAAGGATAATTGACTTATCTAATATGATATTGAAGCTTAGGGACTAAGTGTAACTAACAATAACTATGTTAATTGTCGGATAGGGTGACCAGAACACCGAGAATGGTCCAAAATCCAACCAGACCGAAATAGTTAGACTTGTTAAGTGTTTATATAGGTTATAAATACTGTTGTGACTATGTGGTAATAATATGCAGGAGAAGATTATTTGTGAATTACAAAGATTATGCGTTATAAATTATTGTGCTAATTGTGAGACCGATATTATTGGTTATAGGTCTTACAAACGCAGATAAGTTTATTTGAGTAGCAGTAATCAACGCGAAAGGCAAGTTTCCTAACTCAACCTTGAGTTAATATTGTTCAATTATTATGATGGTTAATTATTGTTAATTAGACCACGTCCAAGAATTTATTGTTGATTATTCGCAGTTAGTGCATGATTAATAATTCAAATTGAATTACTGATTCAAAAAATATATATTCGTAGAATTACTGTTGTTGGATATTCATATATGTAGAAGCTAATATTGACAGTACAAATAATTCATGTTTATTGTCGAATTTTGTTGAGAAATATCTTAGCTAATTATTCTTGTTAGACGAACATTTGATAGAACTTGATAGGTTTGAGAAGAGAAGAGAAGAGATTTTAATTATTATTGATAGATCGATGCCAATTGTTTTGGCTAGATAGATAAAGAAAACCTGATAGGTTAGAGAAGAGAAGAGAAGAGAAGAGAAGTGAAGTGAATAGATTTTGAAATTCTATATTTCATTGTTAAATCAAATTTTGATTCTGAGACTGAGAAGAACAACCTTTTATACAAAGGGAATATTTTATTGGTCATAAATTCGACCTTTGCACGCGACTTAAGTATTATGCATAATATAGGGAACAAGGAGTTGGCCGGCTCTAAGTACTTGCGGAGGAGTATGATTTAATCTTTATGGTTATATAATACACCTGAGTATATATCAAAGTAAATCTTTGATAGACACCCGAGAAGAGAAGTTTTAGATCTTTTGTGATCACTCAACACAAATCTAGAAAACATTCCACTTTGTTATTGCTTAGAATTGATTCTTGATTATTCATTAGAATATCATAGAAATTTTGAAAGCGTTAAACTCTTTCATTGTCAAATTATTGTGTTGCATAGATGATGAGAAGACTTGTTAGAAAATTAAAGCTTTGTTCAGCTATTTCAAAGTTCCCCGAACTTTGGTTTCATTCTATCAAATTAGATAGTCTGTTCTTATTGATTCATATACATTTATTGTATGTCTTAACTTGTGGGGAAAATTTGTTGCTCACCCTTGCTAAATAAAACTTTTCAGCTAGGGACGAAGTGGTAGGAGGTGCTACGAAGGATAAAGGCAAAGGCATAGTTATAAACTAGATATGAACATTATTATTATGTTGTATTTGTGAACCTTTTTTGTATATCTAAAGGGTATGTTTGTAATGTTAAGGTTAGAGAACCTGGGACTATTGTATTAACAACATATTTTAATGTGGTATGTATTACTATTCATATATGAATGGGTAGTTAATTGGTATTATATTGTGGATCGTGAACACCAAACTCGGGGGGTCAGGTAACCCCGATTTGGGGGTGTCACAGAATAGGATATTCCAAGCCATCTAGCTATGCTAGATTTCAAAATTTATTGAAATCGTGCTTATGTGTGTGCGTTTTGAAAAAGAAAGAATTGGTTCAACTTTTAGAACCAATATGTTTTAAAAGAACTATTATTGGTATGTCTATGCTAATTGTTTCAGCTAGACATAAATTGATTTGAAATATGAAAATGAATTTTATATCATCCATGCATTCGATGCAAGGATGGTAAATGGGTGGAGTTATTAATGCAATTGAGCCTGGTGTTGGATGTGATCTTAGGATCAACAACCCGCTATGGTTTGATGTATAATGACGAATTCATAAACTAACAAAGTCCTCAACGTACTGTGAAAAGTACGGTATCATAACGTCATAAAACGTTTTGATGAATTGAAAAAGAATTTAAAGAAATAGTCGATGTCAATTGAGTTGACTAGACGAATGTGTTAAGTTGATATTCAATTTATTGATATGGTCGAAGCTACTTGATTTGGCTAAGACAAATAGTATGTCATGTTTAAAAGAAAATTGAGCTTTCTTTAAAGAAGTTGTGCCAATCCAAATTGTTTTGGTGCAGAATCTAATGATTAAGTCTGAGGTGAACACACCCCGAAATGGGGTTATACAATGGGTTGATCGCCTACGTATGAAAGAGGTAGTTTACTTTCTTGGTGATTGTAAACTGACCGTGGAAAGAAAGGTTATGGCGTCATGCTGTTAAACCTAGTAAGAGTTCGTGGTCAATTTGACCCCTCAGCAAAAATATGAAATGTTTTAAAGGAATTCTTATATTCCTCGGTGTTCATTCTACTTCATAATTCTTGATAAGTTGTGAAAGTGAGAGAATGTTTGAAAGATAAGAACTTCTTTGAAGAGAAGTTGAGAAGAGGGGTAGGCTAAAATTTTGAGGACGAAATTCTGTGAAGAAGGGTTGAATGTGATAACCCGGGTATGGGTGTGGTGTTAAGAAATTCCGATGATGGAATTTTTAGAAGAGGGGAAGAGTGTAACGACCTGGAAATTCGGATCGTTCAGAATTTAAGATTTAAATAATTAGTTATTAATAAAATGAATTTTTATTAATAATATTTTATGCTATGTGTTTATTAATCGTTCTAGAACCTAGGATGATTATTAATCAGGAGAATTCTGGCTACGAGCTAGACTGAACGAGTAAGAATTTCCAAGACGAGAATAAAAAAATTTCGGGAACAAAAATATTTCTGGGGAAAAAGACAAAATAGGAACTATTCACCCGACGAAACCCTAAGGGTTAGGGTTTGAATAACCTAAGCCTTTTCGAGAGTTCGGTATGTCAAAATGACATTCCGTCAAAAGATTTGACGATAATATATCGTGAAAAGTTAAGTAAGCTGATAAAAGTTTTTCTCGAAAAATGTGCAAAAATCAGACGCAATAAAAATGATGAAAAGTACTGTTATGTACTTTTCATTCATTTAGCTACGTTAGGGGAAAACGTGAAGGAAAATGCTTGACACCAAAAAGTGTTTTTTAGTTTTTCAGAAATTCGAAGAATACGTAAAAGTTAATCGGTAAAGGAAAGACAAAATATCCAAAAATATTTGGATTCCGAGACTCGCAATTTTTAAAACTGTCGGACGAAACCCGAAAGTCGGAACCACGAAACTTACAGGCTAAGTTTCGTGAATAGTAAGGAGGTTAACTAAGTAGGTGGAAACAGTAAACTTAAGGGCTAAGTAAACTTAAGGGCTAAGTAAACTCAATGGCTAACTAAAGTTAAAAGCGAAGTAAACTTAAGGAGTAAGTAAACTTAGTGCTTAAGTTATGAATAGTAAGGAGGTTTGGGGGGCAAAATGACTAAAATACCCCTAGTCTTAGTTTTCTATAAATAGGAAGCTTAATTTATTGTTTTGGGATTTTGAAAATCCTACACTTTGAGATAGAGAGAGAGAGTTCAGATGGGAGAAAGAGAAGGAAAAGGAAGCAGAAAAGCTTGCTCGTGAACAACCTTTGTCCGAGGGAAGGAGATTAAAGGAGAAATATAATTCGAAACCTTATCTCGCATAATTTTCTTTAAGTTTTTATGTTCAAAAACATAGCTTAATGAGAATAAGGAGTAAAATATGTTAGAAATTATTTCATATGGTTGAAATCATGAGAAAAGAAGAAATTAGAAATTAGAAGTTTAGTAAATATATTTCTTAAGGAAGTGTACGATTCGTAATGAATTAGAACGATCCGAGTGGATTATATGAATGAGTAGGTGAAATAAGTAAGGAATGGTGTTCTATAACATCAAATTCTAATAAGAAGTGAAATCGTAATCAAAATATCGATTAAAAATGAAGAACAAACAAAGAACACGCGAAGAACGCGAAGAACGTTGTTGATGGACAAAATTAAAACCATCCTAGGATAATTGTTGTTGATGGACAAGTTTAAAACCATCGCGTATAAGTTAGTTTCTTATTACTTGTTAAGGAAAGGTAGAAACGTTCATGAAGAACAAATTAAAACTGGGCTATAACGATGTTATGGCAAAATTTTTGTAAAAGACGAACGAGAATTAGAAAGTTAATAAATAAACCCGAATGTATAGGGTTTCATAAGAAAGTAAGAGAACATAGAAAACGTGAGTCGTGGACTTAGGAACAAATGAATTCTGAGTTCGGATGACCGAATTACGGACGAACGAACGAAGAGCGTTAAAAACGTAAAACGAACGAAGGGTGAAGATTAAGCCAATCAAATGGCATGTTAATGGATTCAGAACGAAGTTCTGTCCGAGGGGGATTGAAGTACGTAAGATAATGAAGAGAATAGCTTTAGAACGACCTCGTTCTGAGTTATGACGAATAAGTTATGGGAGTGGGAAGTAAGCGTCTCAAACTGGATTTAAGACTTAGAAAATTTTTCAAGGATGAAGGCTTGGCACCGCAGCACGAGCCATGCCTTGGGAGGCGGCCCTGCAGATGCTAGACTACTCGGCGATTAGACATCGGCAGTGGTGGAGCTGGCATAAGAAGTGTTAAGAGGACCCGACACCGGTGCAGGGAAAAAGCCAGTTCAGGGAAAAAGTCAGTAATGAGCTTTTAACTACTCAAAACCTGGGGGAAGTGTACCGAAAGCTAATGAATGTGTAGTTCACCTAAAATAACACTTTAACAAGTGAATTAAACCTTTAGTACAGGTTGAACAAAATAATCGAAAAAGATTAAAAGACTAAGAAGGTAATGAACATAAACGTAAACTTAACGCAGTTGCGAGCAGTCTTAGCATATAACAAACAGTATGGCTTTGACATTAAGAGATAATAATGAACATGGGGTTCAGGTAATGGATAACGAAAGTATTAAATAAGATAAAAATGGTAACAAGAAAGACATATTGAATGTAATAAGATTAATGGGAGCCGATAGTGATTCAGATAGAGAATGATAGAATAAAATGTAAGCGTTGAACACTTTAACCGATGTGAAGGTTGAGTGTACGCAAATACTAAATGGATAGAACCTACACCCCGTGTATTGTTTGACCATAAGATAATGAAGATCAATGATTAAACCATGAATGGTAAAGAACTGAATTAAAGACAATAACGTTAATGTAACAAAGCCGAGTTAATGATTAACTTGAATGATCGCTCTGAGTATACAAAAGACTGTATGACTTGGACGATAAAGAATGAATCCTGAGGTATGACATTTAGTTGCCAGAAAGCCATAAGGAATAAGAAATTGACTTAAAGAACATTATAGTTTAATAGTTCGGATAAGTTAAGATAAGTTTAAGTTGTGGTACAATCGTAACCTTTGATGGTTGACATATGGGAGCTGAGCTAAACAATTCCTTCAGAGAGAGAAGGTATATACGAAACTGGCAACCAATATAACTCACTGTGATGGCAGTGTAGATGAGACGGGAATTTGTTTGTTGGTTGTTTGTGGGAAACCACTCAGAATACCATATGGACTACTAGCAGAGAAGCGATCTGTGTTGAGTCCTAGAGAAGTTATAAAAAGAAGATAAGAATGTAAAACATCAAAGATGATGAACGCATAAGTAAGACATCTCCGTATGTCATGAAGCCGTAGAATGGTAATGAAAGTGGTCGCGTAAAATTAGGTTGCAAGAATGCAACCCTAAGAAGTAAAGTTAAGCAAACTAATGCATAAGTCAAATATACATGATTAATTGGTGAATTTATTATTTTTCTTACGTGCTACATATGAATTAGAATGAGTAGTTCAACATAAGTTGTAGCTGGGCGTAAGGCAAGTTTCCTAACTTCATTCATATTCTAAATGAATGTTAGTTTCTAAAACTTCTCAGATGTTGAACTTGAGAAGTTCTGTCTATGTGTGAATGTGTGATATTTGTATAAGGTGGTAGAACGTATGAGGCCTTGTGCCACAATGTGAACACTTTGGTGTTTCTATGAGATGAACTGTTCTGTGATTTAAATGTTCAATAAGAGAATGTTATGTTTATAATGATCCGTTATTGTTAAGTTTGTGCTAATGATTCTAGCCAGATAAAATGTAGGACCCCAACTTTTATGAATAAAGATTAATTTTTCTCGAAATATATTATTGAATATTATGGTGTGGATATGATATACTGTTATATTTGTGGGTAATATTTACAAATTTTGCAAAGTAAGCAAGTTGTTATAAAATATTTGATTGGTCGGAGAATATTCATTTTAGCAGGAATATTAAATGCGATGACACAATCATTAGTGGACCCCACAACGGAGTATTGTTGTAGTTAGAAAATGATAGAAATATCTTTTTATAAAAATAACTAGCAAAAAGTTTCTTTCATTAAACTGTTGAACTACCCTATGGTAAAAAATGCGATGTCTGGCGTGGTTGCATAGTAGCACTACGATTGATTATTGATGCTTATGTAAAGAAGCCACTCAATTTACTCAATTATTGCTACAGTAATTATTGCATAGTATCTCACGTTATTTGATTCAATTATTGTCACAGTATCATCTGCATAATATTTATATTATTAAATTAATAATTAAGACAACAAAGTTATTCATATTATTATTTGCAATATTGACGATGTCTATAAAGTTCTGTCAAGAAGAGGTTTGGTCACCTAATTACGCTCCAAAAGGGAGAAATCCTTATCGAAAAGCCCCCTCTTTCCTGGGAATGATCTGGTTGTTAAATATTGTGAGTTATAATATTAATGATGAATAATTGTTGAAGTATTAAGAATGTGTTTATTGAATATAAGTGAACTACAAAAGTTAGAGGGGAATAATGAAAACTTGGAAAACTTTAGAGGTACTAAAGTGTAATAAGTTAAATCAATCTGGACCATCGATGGTTGTTTTAATAGTAAATCAATCTGAACCGTCGGTGGTGGTTTTAAAAGTAAATCAATCTGGACCGTTGGTGGTGATTTTAAAAGTAAATAAATCTGGACCGTCAGTGGAGGTTTTAAAAGTAAATCAATCTGGATCGTCGGTTGTGGTTTTAATAGTAATCAATATTGACCGTCCGTTCTAATAGTAAATAAATCTGGACCGTTCATGAATTAGTTACTATTTAGTCATTTTTCCTATAAATAGAAGCTTAATTCTTCTTTCATTCTCACCAATTCACTGAGATTCACAACAGACACTATAGAGAGCAAGAAGAAGAGTATTCTGCTACATCACTATTGCAGTATCCAACCTTCTACTAAGGTAAGGGGTATTATTTCTTTAGTATTCATAAGGAATACTATTTTTCGTATTCATCCTTTAATATGTCAAAATAACATATCTATGCGGATTACGTACCGTATGACAGGTGAAAATCCATTTGCAGTTTCGTATGTTATTTATTTTCATATTCTTAGATCTAAACTTACTATGTTAAGTATTGCTTCTATAATCCTTGAAATTAGTGGAATATCCTTGAATTTTGCACTTCATCCAGTATCGTTTCATTGAAATATTGATTTGAACTTTCTTATTAAATATCAATATTTTCACCCAGAGTACTATTCATGGGTTACTATTCAGCCGATTACTATTCACTATAATATTATTCACTCGGGTATTCGGGGTACTTTTCATGTCGGGGTACTATTCACGAGTTACTATTCACTTGATTACTATTCACTCAAATATTATTCACTCGGGTATTCAGGGCACTTTTCATGTCGGGATACTATTCACGGGGTACTATTCTCGAAGTACTATTCATAGGATACTATTCACCGAAAAATTTATTTCTTTTCTATCTAAATTATTTTTGATACATGGATATTATTCTTGAATTTTACTCCACAAAGCAGTATCATGTTGACAATTTGAACATTATTGAATTCTGGATAAATTAAATTACAAATCTTTAAAAATTTATCATTTGCTTTCTTTTAATTGAATTCTTATATCATTGTCATCATCCTCATGCTTATATTGTGAGGAAAGTCATCTTTGGCTTACGTGCATAGATGGACTATTGATTGGTATGATTATGACCAGGGATAATTCGGTATAATCATGACCATTGATGATTACACAAATATTCTTGGCCCGTAGTGCATGAATAATTTGTGGATGTGATACTAATGAATATCCTTGGCCTATAGTGCAAGGATGATTCGATGATGTGATTTATTTATTAAGCTGAGTCCCAGTGATAAAGTTAATGATAAACTTTTTAAATCATAGAAGATAGTAGATATCATGCTCTACTTGACTCTTCTAATGGATTGCTTGTTCCGCTGCAGTTAAACTTGTTGTCTTTTATATTCTATCAGTTTAACATTGTTGAAGGCTAATGATAACTTATTCTGCACTATTGTAGTCATAATATTTCTTACTGGGCTAGTTGAGCTCACTCTTTTACGTCCATTGTTCTCTTCAATAAATGAGAACGTAACCAGAACTAGTCGGGGAATGGAGTGATGGCCCAAGATAGTGTTATAGTAGTCCTCACTATTCGATAAAATAGTGTGACAATAAATGTAATGAGGACTATTTGAGTTTGGATATTGTCTAGAAGACAATATTTGTGTAAAAACTCTGAGCTCATGTTGTATAATTAAGTTTGTATTTGTATTCAGTACCATGTATTTGGCGACCCAAGATGGGTGATGTATACCTATTTTGGGGGCGTCACACAGAATGTGCATAAAAAAGGTTGAAGGATGAAAGTATTTTAAAATGAAAGTGAATATTATTTTAAAATGATAGGAATCGAGATTATTCCTATTATTCAGGCTGTTTCACAATCTTTGTTCGGTTATTGATGTTTTAAAGGAATGTTTAAACTCTTGAAGGTGTTTGTTCAACTGCTATGACTTGCTGAACAATTGAATGCTCACACTTGCTTTAAATGAAAAACATTTTCAGCGAACGATGTTAGAAGAACTTAAGAATCCGTAAAAATCATCAAGTGGCGGTATCCAGATGCAAAGTGCATTCAATTATGTGAATCAGCGTGAAGATCAAGCAAAGAATTGTAATATAAAATAAGTTAAATGAACTTTAGATTAGTTTAATGAACTGTTATGCATCCTTAGTGGCGGATGAAAATCACTCGTGTAAGATGTAAAGAATAATCTAATTATAATTATTTGTAATGAAAGGAGTTATAAGGTTTTAGAACCTGGGAATTTAGAATGTATGTTGTTATATTTCAGTATATATAGATGTATGTTTAGATGAATGATGTACTCGTGACGGACAAAATCTGGGTGTGAAGATAGACCTGATTTCGGGGCGTTACAAACTACATTAGGGGAAAAAGTGAAGGAAAATGCTTATCATTAAAAAGTGTTTTTCAGTTTTTCAAAGTTCCAAAGAATGCGTAAAAGTTAATCTGTAAAAGAAAGATGAAATATCCAAAAATATTAGGATTCCGAAAATCATAGTTTTTTGAACTGTCAGATGAATTTCGTAAGACGAAAGCACGAAGTTTCCAAAAGAAGATTTTTGAATAGTAAGGTGGTTAGTAAGGAGGTGAGAATAGTAACTTTGTGGGTGAAATGACTATTTTGCCCCTAGCCTTGAAAATTTATAAAAGAGAAGTGTTAGTTGATTTCTTTGAAATCAACCAACACTTTAAGAGAGATGGAAAGCTTGAGAGCTTGGAGAAGAAGAAGGAAGAGAAAGAGCATGGATGTTAGGATCAGAGAAGATTGAGAAATTTAAAAGCTAGTAAATCGTTGACTTTGTCTAGAGGAAGAAGAATAAAGAAGAAAGGTATTAAAAACCTAACTTATGAGTTATTTTCTTTAAGTTTCATATGTTAAAAACATAGCATAATGAAAAAGAAAGTAAAAGATATTAAGAATGATTTTTCATATGGTTGAAATCATGAGAAAACAAAGAAATAAGAATTAGAAGTTTAGTTTATAAATTTCTTAAGGAAGTATGAAATTCGTAATTATATTGAACTATTTGAATGAATCATATGAAAAATTCGGTGAAATAAGTAAGGAATGGTTTTTTATAACACCAAATTCAAAGAAAAAATGAAATCATAATCAAAGTATGGATTAAAAATGAAGAACGAACGAAGAACACGAAGAATCTTGTTGACGGACAAATTTTAAACCATCATAGTTAGAACTTGATGTTAATGGACAAGTTTAAAACCATCACGTATAGTTTAGTTGCTTATTACTTGGTTAGGAGCAATAGAAACGTTCATGAAGAATGGATTAAACTTAGTTATATTGAAGTTATGGCGAAAATTTCGTAAAAGATGAGCGAAAAGTAGAAAGTTTGTAAATGAACCTGAATGTGTAGGGTTTCATAAGAATTTAAGAAAAATAGAAAACGTGAGTCGTGGACTCAAGAATGAACGAATTATGAGTTCAGATGACCGAATTACGGACGAACAAGCGAAGAACGTTAATAACGTAAAATGAATGAAGGATGAAATTTAAACCAATTAAATGGCATGTTAACATATTTAGAATGAAATTATATCCGAGGGAAGTTGAAGTACGGAATGAGATTAAGAAAATGGCTTTGGAACGACCTCATTCCAAGTTATAACGAAGAAGTTATGAGATTGTGAAGTAAGCGTCTCAAACATGTTTAAACACTTCAAATTTTTTTTCTGAGTTTTAGAACTGGCGCCGCATCTCCAGTTATGCTTTAGGAAGCAGTGCCGCAGTGCCAGCCCAGGGACTAAGCTACTGAAGAGTCGCACTGCAGCGCCACTAATAACAAGAGAACCGGTGTCGCAACACCGGTGCAGGGCAAAACCCAGAGAAGAGCTTTTAATTGCTCAACTCTTAGGGGAAGTGTAAGGAAAGATAATGAACATTTAGTTTGTAAGAACCCGAATTTTTAGAATATATTAAAATGAGAATTTAGTAGATAAAATTCTTAAAGCATGAGATGGGTTCGAACAAGAATATATAGATGTGTTACGAGGTATGTGGTATTGTGTTACATAGGGTAATATGAGCTATGTAATAGGTGATGTTGTGTTTATTAAATATATTATTATTATATATTTGTTATAAATTGTAGAGATGAATTAGTATGAAGATGGATAAGATTTATCTATCGACATTAAATAATTATTTTAACAGTGTAGATGAGACATAAACTAATTTGTTGGTTGTTTGTGGGAAACCACTTAGTGTACTATATTGAATACTATTAAAGACTCGACGCATGCTAGGTTTAGACTTGTTTGCGTGTACGTTGTCGACGAGAGAAGAAAATTGATATACCTTTAAAGTGGTTAGAGGATTACTAAGTAATTTGATACACGGCGAGAAATGAAGATTAAAGGAATGTATGTATGTGTTACATTCGAGTTTTGTGATTTTCGTGGTATGAAACTATAAAGGAGATGTATACTTGGTTAAACTAATAAGGGAAATAGAGTTTTAAAACTCGAAGTCTGATCCTTAAATTGTTAAGGAAAATAGTAACCAATGGTGTGAAACCAAAGAGGGGATTAATGTTAGACAAGCTAACGCTTAAGAAGGATGTGTAAAGTATTTAGAAACGTAGGTTTCATTTACGCTAATCTGAGAACTTATGCGCCTCTGAATTTGGTATGTATGAATTGCTTATTTATATTTTTAAACTATGACCGGTAGCAATTTCTACCGGTCTGTAGGAAGTTCTGAATAAGTTTGTGGAATTTAAAATTTTAAAGAATGGGTGCTAGAGACTCATATAAAGGTCATAAATTGTAATTTAGTTGTCCATGAATGGAATATGATAGCCAAGCGTGAATGGAATGAATATTTATTATGGAGATTTATTAACCAAGAATGAATGTTGGTTAATCAAGTTATATTATAGAATATAACATTATAGTGCTTTGTGTAGTAGTGGCATGATATTAAATTGAATAGAAAGAGTTAATTCACTTACATAAGATGGTGAATTAATATGTGTTAACATAAAGAAAATGGAATGAATATGTAAATTAAAAAGGGATTTTAATATATTACATAATGTAATAATATACGAAAATATGTGATAGATGAGATTTGTTATGGATAATAAGTGTCTAATAAAAGAAGAAGACTAATATAGTTATAAATAATTATTGGTAAGAGGTGGAAGAAGTTGTCTTGGGACAATTGAATAATTATACATATAGTGTATTTATAGTGTATAATTTAAATAATTAATAGAGTAGATATTAATTATTTTAAGTGTAAAGGTTATACATATTACAAGTGTAAGGTAAGCTAAATAATTTAGCATTAAGGTAAGGTGTACCACTTAAGCTTTATATTAAATGAATATTAAAAATAAAGTGAAATTGGGGAAAAGTCAAACGTGGCCTAAACCCCTAATATTTTATTATAAAAATAATGAGCCTTGTGTGGCCTGGGTATTAAAGTTAAACTGGACTGAAGGTTTGACTGGAATTATTAAAAGAGAATTAATGAAAAAGATAATAAGTGATTAATATTAATTAATTGTTGTGATATTAAAATGTGATAATGGATTGAAAGTACCCAACTGAATAATACTATTAAAATATTAATAGTATTATAATGTGTGATATGGGAAAAATATTAGTAGTGGTATATAATACCTATGGCCTAAGAATACATGAAGTATGACATGTAATTGGGACTAATGATATAAGGTGTCAAGTGGTACAATAAAATCATATGTGATTTTAATACATAAATGATTAAATATCTAGGTATTCTAGAAACTGAGAAAGGAATTAAATGTTTAAATAAACATTAATATTAAATAAGGTTATAATGTGGTTATATGAGTAGTAGAGATAATTATGGAACTAACCGGACAATAATACCTAACCGCGATATTTTATTACATGTATTTAATGTACATGAATTATATGATGTGAGTATAAAACTTATCTTTAAATTTCTAATATGGTAAAAATTGTACCTTAATATTACATTATGGGAATTAAAAGAACCAAACCAAGCCTTACATGACCAAATACTGAGATATTTGCTCTTGTCCCAAATTGAGTGTCATCAAGTACAATGAACAGTGTCCTAAACTCTCTTTACGTATTCTCTAAGTGGCTAAGTCATAGGTGATCATTTGCTAGCAATGTGGCTTGTATGGAGTTGTTAAACTACTCCTTAATAACCTTTGATTCCTTCCATTACACCATGGACTCAAATCTTGTGTAATGCCAATGTCTATTCCAAGCTTCTTCTATAAATATAAGCTTAAATTCAATTTTTGGTGTTAATAGAAGTTTCTTGATAGTCTAAGTGTAGAGTATAAGTTGTTGAGCTACTTTAGAAGCATACTCAGAGTGTAGGATGTTCAATTCAAGCTCAAGAAGGTATAAATTCTAGTTGTGTTCTTGAATTGGTTCTTATTTAATTCTTGAAATTTCTTGAATTCATATGTCAATTGATATGAATTATCATGTTATTATGTGTTTCAGAAGTTTACTTACATATATAAACTCTTTAATGATGTTTGGAACCAGTTTAATTGGAAAGGAATCAAAGTGGTGTAAGGCTCTACAAAACAAAGTATGCTCTGCTCCCGATTACGGCATGGAAGCGGTAAGTGCCTATTTATCTAGGGTGCTGCCAATGCTTATTACTGCACTCTTAATCAAATCGATGAGGTCTCATTATGCTAGGTGTTGTGAAATTGGTGTTATGATGTAAATACATACCTAAAACGAGGTATAGCATGAGATAAAAAGCTTCTTTGTGAGTTATGAAGTGTCCAATAGAAGATCTATAACAAAGACTTTAAGTTTTGAAACGAACCTTGTGGAAACTTATGTTCTATAAGTTCTGAACTTAGTAGGTGATATACATGATTGATTTCAGATGTAAATGATCATGATATAGTGGTTATAGTGTCTTTGTTCATGATCAAACTTGTTAGACCTTGTGTTAGAAAAGTTTTTAAGAAAAACTTGATATAATAAAACTAAGGTGCATGAATGCTACAAGAGATAGTTTCTGATCTTGAAAAGAGGTTATCATAACTTAGTTACTTATCATAAAAGTTTTAAAGTTGTCTTCCATCTGTTGGATTGCATCATTCATGTCCAAATGATTTTAAAGGCAACCTTGAACATGTTTTCAAACTTAAGTTGCATTATATATGAGAACTTAGATGTTAAAGGTTAAGATGTCATGTTATGTCTATAATATCCCTAGACATGATACATATGTATTGAACATAATGATAATTAAACCAAACATGAGCTTAAAGCATGATTAACAAAGTGTTTAGTTTAAATGAATGTAGCACTTTAGAAATAAACTTGATATGTATGTATGCCATGTTTATATGCTGACTTTACAAGCATACTGGTATGATTTAGAAATGCATGAATAAGCCATTAGCTTGGGTTTATGTGATTAATAAGCACACATGAGCATGTTGAACTACTTAGTAAGCTTTACAAATGAAAATACGAATTTTGAACGTGAATAATAACAAGCTACTTTGAAAGTTAGAATCTAACTTTGTGAACATGTTTGATGGTACTCTCAAACCAAAACAATGCTAATTTCATATATGTGTGATGAATACTCACAAGCTTTGTGACGCCCCCAAAATAGGTCCATTCCATCCAACCCATTCTGAGTCGCCAAATACATGGTACAAAAATAACTACAACTTTATTAATACATTTGTCGTGCAAAATACGACAACATATATACTGTGAGTTTAAATACAACTATTGTCATCTAGACAATATCCACACTCAAATAAGTCCTCATTACAATTATTAATACACGATTTTACAGAATAGTGAGGACTACTAGAACAACTTCTAGAACCATCATTCCACACCCCGACTAGTACTCGCTGCATTCTCGCCTCCTGAGAAGAAAAATGGAACAACAAGGAAAAGGGTGAGCTCAACTAGCCCAGTAAAGAATATTATGACTAAGATAATATACAACAAATTATCGTTAGTCTTCAACAGGGAAAAATCTAATAGAATACAATAGACAACCAGTTTTAAATCAACAACTGGCAGCGAAACAACAATTCATTAGAAGAGTTAGAGAATGCAAACTACTATCTTCTATATATGAATTTAAAAGTTCATCGTCGATATTTTATCCTCAGTAACATCAATCAATATATATCTGGAATCAAATATTCATCTTTGCACTGAGGCCAAAGATATTCATCGATTAATCATGTTCATCTAAACACTGCTTCATCTTTGCACTACTGGGCCAAAGATATTAATCGATCGGTCATGTTCATCTCAACACTGCTCATCTTTGCACTACGGGCCAAAGATATTCATCAAGATCATTCATCTTTGCACTACTGAGCCAAAGATATTCATAATATCATCATTTAGGGTGAGGATGATGAAAAATATTTTAAAGAAACAAATCCAAAGAAACAAAAGAATAAATATTAAGGATTCGTATTTTAAACAATCCAAGTTCAAAAATACTTCATAAGTAATCAGAGTGGAGTAAAATTCAAGAATGATCAAAACATGGATACAATCAAATCTAGTATCCAGAATAGATATTTTGGACAAAAAGAAGAAATTTCATTTTTTGGTGAATAGTGCCGTATTCGTGAATAGTGCTGTATACGTGAATAGTGTCGTATACATGAATAGTAACTCCGACACCAAAAGATAGAAATTTCACAAAAAAAACATCTTCACGCTTCGTGAATAGTACTCATGAATAGTACTCGTGAATAGTAACTCATGATTAGTAACCCCGACATGAAAAAGTTCCAAATTTAATAAAAAGTTTCCACCAATATTTCGGCATTATGATATTGAAGAAATAATATCATTTTCGAATAAAATAACATCCCTTACCTCGAAAGACAGTACTTCTAGTTGAAACACCGGATATAGGCTATGACTTGAACTTGCACCGTATAGCAATACTCAAAGTATACACAAAATACTCACAAGAATACGCTCGATAATATAGAGATAGAAAACTTCAATTTCTGGTGTGATTTTTAATTCTAACCTAAGCACCCTATTTATAGGAAAATGCTTAGAACACCAAAGTAGAAAATTTAATAAATTAATATTATAATTTTTCCACAACTTCATACGCACACTAACAATCTGAATTCAGCCTCCTACACATGTTAAATGAGTTTCAAAAATGAAAAAAACATTTTGTAATTAAAAATATTTTAAACTTCCAAAAATCAATTATTTCGGAACTTCGGAACATCAATAATTCATAATAAATAGCCCTTTTATCAGAAAAATTTGAAACTCACAACTTTTTATAGGAAATTCAATTCAATACAACTTTACAGAAGAAAGTTTTTCCAAATTCCAAACAAAAATTGACCGAAATCCATAAACGAACGATTTTACAGGCTATAATCAAATTTCAGTCAAGAAATGGGGTCCACCGACACACAAAACATGTGTTAATCATTTAATGCAACAAAAATACTCTTCTTCCTCATATACTCATATATTCCACATTCATTATAAAAATATCACCGTTAATATATTATTAAAATAATATATTTAAATGAATTATTTTATCAGAAAAAGATAAAATATTAATTTTCAACAATTGTCACATTAAAAATTTTCTCCATCTATATCCACATAAAATCAATATTTTCCTCATCATATAAATCAATAATTAATTATTCACAAATAATATTACAGAATCACAGTACTGGCAACCAGGGCCGTTCCAGGAAAGAGGGGCTTTCCAATAAGGATCTCTCCTTAACGGCGCCGCAATTAGGTGACCAAACCTCTCCTTAGACAGAACTTTCTAGACATTGCCAATAATGTTATCCAATAATATTATTCAGATAATATGAATTATTGCTCGATAATGGAAAATACCGTAATGACAATTTATCAAACAATGAAGAATATAAAATATCAACGCAAAGAATTATTAAATCAATAAAATATCGAATAATAATTATCGTAACCATTATCGAGTAGTGCCTTCTTACGTAAGAATCAATAATTGGTGCAATACCGTGTGCTATCGTGTTTTTAACCAACGAGTATTTTAACAAAGATAATTCGGAATAACTACTACCCTGTTATTTTTAAACAACTTATTCTTGTCGCTTTTCTTCCTCCAATCGCTTTCACATGGGCCCACACATGGTCGCACTGCCGCATCACGAATATTCTCCGACAAAGATGCGAATATTCCACGATCGGCTTATATTCCCCAACAATAATGAATATTTTATAACCACTTGCTTATTTTGAAATATTTACGTATTTTACCCATAACTATCCACATTAATCAAATCAACCCTTACTATTTCAAAATAATAAATAGAAAAATTAAATTTCATTAATAATAAGTTGGGGTCTTACAACCTCCCTCCTTATAAAATTTCATCCTCGAAATTGACGTGACGTACTGGTGTTTCAAAAGATGAGAATACCTCGCTTTCATTTCCGCTTCCCAACTCCGGTGTCATTTCCTCAATAGCATGGTTTCTCCACAAAACTTTAACTTGTGGTATATCCTCGGTACATAGGACATGTTCTTTCCTATCCAATATCTTGACAGGTACCTCCTCGTACGTTAAGTCTTCGGCTATCTCGTCCGGTTCTAACTCAATGACGTGGTTCGGGTCGTCCACATATTTATGTAACATCTATACGTGAAAAACGTTATGAACACGCCATACTTGGCGGTAAAACGAGTCTATAGGCCACGCCCTATTCGATCGAGAATTTCAAATGGATTAATAAATCAAAGGTTTGAGCTTTCCTCACCTCACCGATTCTTGCTTTTGAAAAAACAACTTCTTGCACCTCCTTCTTCAAATTCATCACCCGGTGTAGTAGCTTGAAACAAATTTTAACTTTATCGATTAAAGTCGATTATACTCAGTATATCATCACGTGGGTACCTAGAGTTTTCATCTCCATCTCTATTATTTGTAAATTATACTGAAATGAGTCTTTGACAATATCGTACTCGATTACTTGTATACGATCTTCTACTCAACACGCCGCCTACCACGCTCGCTTTTCCAGGATGGCATGGTCGTAACATGTCTTTGAAATGAGTCTCCTCTCGAGTTCTTCAAGCTCTTCCCACATTCCTTACTCCATTCGAATTTTGTATCTCCACGAGTCACCATGTTAATGGAATAACGATTCGAGAATATCCTTCAACGAATCTCCGATAATAACCAACTAAGCCTAAAAAGCTACGTATTTCGATTACCGACTTAGGTTGTTCTCAACCGTGACTCATATCCCAACCTTGATATAGACGTTACAATGACACCTATCGCTTTACTATCACACGAATATGGTGTCCCCTACGAGAGTCGGCTTTGCCTTCCACAAAGGAAGTCACCAGATAAAGGCTCAGTACCAAATTTATAGTTGAATTTTTAACTCCTGAAGTTCAATAGGAGCCATTCGATATGAGATTTTAGAAATGAGTTTTGTACCGGGTTCAAAGTCGATACAAAATTTAATATCAGGCTTTAGGAGTAAGCCAAGAAATTCTTCGTGACATACGCCGGAAAATCAATAACAACAGGAATATTATTCAAATTTGACGTGTCTTTATTCAAATCCATAACATGGACTAAGAAAACTTGACATCCGTAATAAACGAATGACTTCATGGCTTGATATGAAAATGTTTGACTACAATGGTTTGATTGCTTGAATTTGAATAACAGGTTGCTTAGAAATATGAAAACTAACAACCTTACGAAAGTAATCAATTTCGACATGATGAGTAGTTAACCTTAAAATCACATCAAAAGCAAATATCTCTATAGAAATAAGGTTAACGGTAATGTGATAGTGCCAACTCCGAATCAAGCAAGATTTCTAAACAACGGATGTAATGAAAGTTTCTCTCTACGAGTCTCCATAAATAGGTCAAAGTCTAATTTCTCCGTAATCAAGTTCAAACGCTTGAGCGCAAAGCAAGAGAGATAAAAGAATGGGTAGAATCGGTATCTAGTAAGGTATAAACTTCGCAAGAATTTATAATTAACTAACCCGTGCTAACTTCGTTCGGGTTCCTTGCATTTTGACCGGTCACGACAAACGCTCTTCCAGGAACCGTTGACTTGAATTTTCTGGGACATCCTTTTGAGTCACCATTCTCGCTGGATTGGGTTTTGATACCGTACAATCTCGAGCGATATGTCCTTCCTTTCCACAATTATAGCATACCTTAAACTGTTGTGGGCAATTTGGGCTGATATGTCCCTCTTTTCCGCATTTGTAACATACGATCGGTGGTCTTTCTCTTCCCTTGGAACTAGTTGCTACTGGCGCTGACATCTTCACATGGTCGTTGTTGATTCTCCTCTTTTTAAAATCTCCTCCCGACTCGCTTCTTCTATTTTCATGGCCACGATTACCACCAGAGTGGTTACCGCCTTTGTCTGTATTCTTCTTTCTCCGCCGGTTATCGTTATTCGATGACCGCTATCTTCTAGATGATCCTCGTTATGGTCCCTCGGTTGAACGTATTTCGTTATCTCGCTCTAACAACCGAGCCCTCATCGACAACATCTCGAATAGAGAAAATTTTATGAGAAATGAGATATCGACGATGCCGGGTTTCAAACCTCTCGTAAACATCCGCGTCATACGCTCCTCATTCTCCACCAAATGAGATGCAAACCTCGATAACTCACTAACTTCGCCTCGTCTTCGGGACACCGCCATGTTATTCTCGCTTCTAGTCTAATAAACTCCACTTCCTTCATATGACGTAATACTTTCGTGGAAGTACTTGTCATTGAACTATTTCAAACGCTCTCCCATGACATGCCGAAAGTGCGGTGGATGGGTACGCTTCACGTATTCCCACCAAAGAATCGTCTGTCAAGCTACTTAACATAAAAAAGTAGCGAATGGAACTTTTTGTTCCTCCGCATCCCCAAGACATCGAATATCTTGGTAATTTGTTTGACCCATGTCTCCGCCTTTAATCGGATCCGCTTTCCTGCACTGCGAGGTCCCAACTTTTTGAATCTGCTTGGATGTGACCACCCGTGAATTGCTATCATTTCTCTCAGATTTTGAACACGAGTTTCCTCGTCGATTTTGCATGAACCGCAAAAAACTTCTAAACATCTCGCTGCTTCATCATCCGCTCATTGGTGTTGTTCACAGGAGGTACATTGCCGACTGTTCAGCACGCTCTCCTCGTTGGTAAGTACAAGCATCTCCACGGTCTCCTTTCCCATCATTAATATTCTCAATGACATTCTCAAATCATCATAAAACAAGGGTTAATTAAGGAAATCAATATATCACATAATATCCCTATATATCTTGACCAACTAACAAATAAACTTAGGTAGGACACACTAGCTTAAGGATTTACTCGCTCTCCCTCCTAGTTCTATTCCCCGATCTCCGCCGAGATCATATCCTAAGCTCGATATACCAACCGCGTGACGCCCCCAAAATAGGTCCATTCCATCCAACCCATTCTCGAGTCGCCAAATACATGGTACAAAAAATAACTACAACTTTATTAATACATTTGTCGTGCAAAATACGACAACATATATATCATGTGAGTTTAAATACAACTATTGTCATCTGTATAATATCCACACTCAAATAAGTCCTCATTACAATTATTAATACACGATTTTACGTAATAGTGAGGACTACTAGAACAACTTCTAGAACCATCATTCCACACCCCGACTAGTACTCGCTACATTCTCGCCTCCTGAGAAGAAAAATGGAACAACAAGGAAAAGGGTGAGCTCAACTAGCCAAGTAAAGAATATTATGACTAAGATAATATACAACAAATTATCGTTAGTCTTCAACAGGAAAAATCTAATAGAATACAATAGACAACCAGCTTTTAAATCAACAACCGCAATGAAACAACAATTCATTAGAAGAGTTAAGTAGAGAATGCAAACTACTATCTTCTATATATGAATTTAAAAGTTCATCGTCGATATTTTATCCCTCAGAACATCAATCAATATATATCTGAATCAAATATTTATCTTTGCACTACAGCCAAAGAGATATTCATCACTGGTCATGTTCATCTAAACACTGCTCATCTTTGCACTACGGCCAAAGATATTAATCGACCGGTCATGTTCATCTCAACACTGCTCATCTTTGCACTACGGCCAAAGATATTCATCAAGAAATCATTCATTTTTGCACTACAGGCCAAAGATATTAAGTAATATCATCATTTAGGACTGAGGATGATGAAAAATATTTTAAAGGAAACAAATCCAGTGAAACAA
The DNA here is from genome assembly GCA_020205605.1 of Panax ginseng. Taxonomy (NCBI): domain Eukaryota; kingdom Viridiplantae; phylum Streptophyta; class Magnoliopsida; order Apiales; family Araliaceae; genus Panax; species Panax ginseng. Next base: position 70,418,709 of record CM035128.1, on the reverse strand, counting down.
AAGAACAAATATTAAGGATTCGTATTTTAAACAATCCAAGTTCAAAAATACTTCATAAGTAATCAGAGTGGAGTAAAATTCAAGAATGATCAAAACATGGATACAATCAAAGCTAGTATCCATAATAGATATTTTGGACAAAAAGAAGAAATTTCATTTTTCTATGAATAAGGTCGATTCGTGAATGAATAGTGTCGTATACGTGAATAGTATCGTAGACGTGAATAGTAACTCTGACACCAAAAGATAGAAATTTCACAAAAAAACATCTTCACGCTTCGTGAATAGTACTCGTGAATAGTAACTCGTGAATAGTAACTCATGAATAGTAAATCGTGAATAGTAACTCATGAATAGTAACCCCGACATGAAAAAGTTCCAAATTTGATAAAAAAGTTTCCTCCAATATTTTGGCATAATGATATTGAAGAAATAATATCATTTTCGAAATAAAATAACATCCCTTACCTCGAAAGACAAAGATTTAACCTTGAAACCGATATAGGCTATGACTTGAACTTGCACCATATAGCAATACTCAAAGTATACACAAAATACTCACAAGAATACGCCGATAATATAGAGAGAAAAACTTCAATTTCGTGTGATTTTCAATTCTAACCTAAGCACCCTATTTATAGGAAAATGCTTAGAACACCAAAGTAGAAAATTTAATAAATTAATATTATAATTTTTCCACAACTTCATACGCATTACTAACAATCTGAATTCAGCCTCCTAATCACATGTTAAATGAGTTTCAAAAAGAAAAAAACGTTTTGTAATTAAAATATTTTAAACTTCCAAAACCAATTATTTTAACTTTGGAACATCAATAATTCATAATAAATAGCCCTTTATCGTAAAAATTTGAAACTCACAACTTTTTATAGGAAATTCAATTCAATACAACTTTACGAAGAAAGTTTTTCCAAATTCCAAATGTAAATTGACCAAATCCATAAACGAAAGCGATTTTACGTGCTATAATCAAATTTCTACCAAGAAATGGGGTCCACCAACACACAAAAACATGTGTTAATCATTTAATGCAACAAAATACTCTTCTTCCTCATATACTCATATACTCATATATCCCACATTCATTATAAAATATCACCGCTAATATATTATTAAAATAATATATTTAAATGAATTATTTTATCGTAAAAAGATAAAATATTAATTTTCAACAATTGTCACATTAAAATTTTCTCCATCTATATCCACATAAAATCAATATTTTCCTCATCATATAAATCAATAATTAATTATTCACAAATAATATTACAGAATCACAAGATCGGGCAACTGTGCCGCTCCTAAGAAAGAGGGGCTTTCCAATAAGGATCTCTCCTTCTCGGCGCAATTAATTAGGTGACCAAACCTCTCCTTAAATGTAACTTTCTAGACATTGCCAATAATGTTATCCAATAATATTATTCGGATAATATGAATTATTGTCCGATAATGGAAAATACCGTGTAATGACAATTTATTGAAATAACAAAGAATATAAAATATCAACGCATCAATTATTAAATCAATAAAATACTGAACAATAATTACTGTAACTATTATTGAGTAGTGCCTTCTTACGTAAGAATCAATAATTGGTGCAATACCGTGCTATCGTGTGTTTTAACCATCGAGTAGTTTAACAAAGATTAATCTGTGAATAACTACGCCTGTTATTTTTTTAAACAACTTATTCTTGTCATTTTCTTCCTCCAATCGCTTTCCTTATGGGGCTCACACATGGTCGCTACTGTCCGCATTTAATATTCCCTTTAAGCATTTAATATTCCACGATCGTTTAATATTCCCCAACAATAATGAATATTTTATAACAACTTGCTTATTTTGAAATATTTGCGTATTTTACCCATAACTATCTACCTTAATCAAATCAACCCTTACTATTTCAAAATAATAAATAGAGAAAATTAAATTTCATTAATAATAAGTTGGGGTCTTACAAGCTTGCCTAATATGAGTTTTATAAATACCTTGTAGGTTTAGAGGGCAAGCATGATAGACCTTGTGGTTTAATGACCATGAATGGTCTTAACTTGTTGAAATGTTTTAATTAGAACTATATTATAAAAGGGGGAAACCTAGATTGACTTGAGAAGTATGAAAAGACCTTTAACATGACAAAATATATTATGTGTGAATGATGAGCTCATGTCGAAAAGAAACCTCAAGGCAACAGCTGAGTCTTGGTTTGGCTGAGGGTCAAGAATGCTTGCCACTTAAACTTAGCCATGGCGTAGGCTGTCTTGCTTATGAAGACTTGAATAAATTATGTTTTTGATCTGAAGTTCAAAGCATGCTTATGTGATTACTTTAAATTACAATATGTGACCACTAAGCTATGTAATGTGTTAAGAAGCATGCTAGGTGATAAAGATAAATGTTAATTATAGCGTTCGAATGTTAAAGTCCAAAGGAATGTTTACATGATATAAAGAAATAATACGTTGTTTGAAAGTGTGATATCTTACAATCTTATTTGTGCTATGAAAAATATGGGATAGGTGATGTGGTATGAAGTTACAACTAAGTTAGACTTTTATGTGTACGTTTGAACTTACCTATATGAGTTATAAATGTGTCGAACACATATCGTGTCAAGTGTGTGATAGATGTATATGAATGTTGATATCGAACATGTGTAGCTAAGGTATACTATACATACCTAGCTATTCTAAGCGTATGATGAGAAAGTGAAATGTAGGTTTTACGAACCTAGTTAAAGAACAATGTAAAATTATTATTACATTAAGAATGTATGAATTCATGACTAATGGATATGAATCCATGATTATATAACTATGTAGGAATACATGAAGTGCAGATAAGCTTTAAGCAGTTATGTCGTAGTTAATAAACTACGAATCAGGCAAGTCTTTAAGTTCCTATTTGATATATGAATTTGATAACTGTTAGTTGATCTATATTATGCTATGCAAATGTTGATGTATATATATGAAATGCATGTGAGATATATATGAAATGTGAAGGTTGATCTTTGATGATATGCTTGTGATATAAACATCTATGCCTATTTTGTAAGAAGTAACATGTGTAGTAAATATTAATCGATTATGAATGCATGAACTGAATATGCTATTATATGCTATGTGCTACATGAAAACTGTTAGAATTGTTGGGCTGTCGAGCTCACCCTTGCAAATAACCACTTTTGCAGGTTAAGGATTGTAAGACCCCAACTTATTATAAATGAAATTAAACCTCCTCTATTTATTATTTTGAAATAGTAAGAGTTGATTTGATTAATGTGGTTAGTTAAGGGTAAAATACGCAAATATTTCAAATAAGCAAGTGGTTAAAAAATATTCATTGTTGTCGGGAAATATTCGTTTGGTCGTGGAATATTCTTACTGTCGGGGAATATTCGTACGACGACGCAGCCTTGTGTGGGCCCCATAACGGAAAGTGATTGGATGAAGAAAACAACAAATATAAGTTATTTTTAAATAACGGCGTAGTTGTTACCGTTAATACTATTAAAATACCCGGTGGTTAAAACACAGTAGCACACGGTATTACACCAATTATTGATTCTTACGTAAGAAGACACTACTTAATAATTGTTACAGTAGTTATTGTTTAATATTTTATTTTATTGATTCAATAATTGCTACGTTAATATTTTATATTATTGTTGTTTCAATAATTGTCACTACATAGTATTTTTATTATCAGATTAATAATTCATATTATTTGAATAATATTATTAGATAACATTATTGGCAATGTCCAAAAAGTTCAGTCTAAGGAGAGGTTTTGTCACCTAATTGCGCGTCAGTAAGGAGAAATCCTTATTGGAAAGCCCCCTCTTTCCTGGGAACAGCCTGATTGCCAGTATTGTGATTCTGTAATATTATTTGTGAATAATTAATTATTTATTTATATGATAAGGAAAATATTCATTTTATGTGGATGTAGATGGAGAAAATTTTTAATGTGACAATTGTTAAAAATTGATATTTTATCTTTTTCGATAAAATAATTCATTTAAATATATTATTATATTTTAATAATATAATAATAGTAATATTTTTACAATGAATGTGGGATATACGAATAAATGAGGAGGAAGAGTATTTTTATTGCAATATTTAAAACATGTTTTTCATGTTTGTGAACCCCATTTCTTGACTGAAATTTGATTATAGCTTGTAAAATCGTCCGTTTGTGGATTTCGGTCAATTTCTGTTTGGAGTTTGGAAAAACTTTCTTCTGTAAAGTTGTAGAGAATGGAATTTCCTATAGAAAGGACATGAGGTTCGAATTTTTTTGATAAAAGGGCTATTTATTATGAATTATTGAAGTTCCGAAGTTCCAAACTAATTGATTTTTGAAAGTTTTAATTGTTTTATTCAAGAAAACCGTTTTTTGCAATCCCACATGTGTGGTAAATGAGCTGAATTCAGATTCTTTGGTGGTGGGCTTGAATATTTAATAAATAAAATTATTTTAATAAATTTTCTGCTCTGGTATTCTAAGTAATTTCCTATAAATAGGGTGCTTAGGTTAGAATTAAAAATCACACCAAAAACTAAAGTTTTCTCTCTCTATATTATCGAGCGTATTCTTCTGAGTATTTTGATACTTTGAGTGTTGCTATATCTGGTCTGCAAGTTCCTTCAAATAAGTATATTTGATATTCCAAATTGTAAGTACTATTCTTTTTTCGAGTAAGGGATGTTATTTTAAAAAAATAATATAATTTCTTCTAATATCATTATGCCGGATTATTGGTAAGATTTTTCATATGAAATTCTTGTCTTTTAGTGTTGGGGTTACTATTCACGTATACGACACTATTCACGTATACGGCACTATTCACGAATATGGCACTATTCACAGAAAAATTAAATTTTCGTTTTTTTCTAAAATATCGATTATGGATATTAGCTTTGATTGTATCCATGTTTTGATCATTCTTGAATTTTACTTCACTATGATTATTTATGAAGTATTTTTGAACTCGGATTGTTTAAAGTACGAATCCTTAATATTTGTTCTTTTGTTTCACTGGATTCATTTTCTTTTAAATATTTTTCATCATTCTTAGTCCTAAATGATGATATTACTAAATATCTTTGGCCTGTAGTGCAAAGATTAATGATTTTCTGATGAATATCTTTGGCCCGTAGTGCAAAAATGAACAGGTGTTGAGATGAACATGACCAACTGATGAATATCTTTGGCTCAGAGTGCAAAGATGAATATTTGATTCAAGATGAATATTGATTGATGTTACAGGGATAAAATAATGACGATGGACTTTTAAATTTATAGATTATAGTAGATTTCATTCTCTACGTAACTCATTTATGAATTATTATTTCCGCTGCGAATATTGATCTGAAATTTGTTGTCTATTGTATTTTATCAGATTTTTTCCCTGTTGAAGACTAACGATAATTTGTTCTATATTATCTTAGTCATAATATTCTTTACTGGGCTAGTTGAGCTCACCCTTTTCCTTTGTGTTCCATTTTTCTTCTCAGGAGGCGAGAATATAGCGAGTTCTATTTCGGGGTGTGGAATGATGGTTCTAGAGAGTTGTTTTAGTAGTCCTCACCATTTTGTAAAATAATGTACCAATAATTGTAATGAGGACTTATTTGGGTGTGAATATTGTCTAGATGGCAATATTTGTATTTAAACTCACGCTTTTATGTTGTATTAATAAAGTTGTAGTTGTTTCCAGACCATGTTATCGACGACTCAAATGGGTGATGTATACCTATTTTGGGGCGCCATGATTAGTATCGAGCTTAGGGATATGATCTCCATGAGATCTCGGGAATAGAACTAGGAGGAGAGACGAGTAAAACCTTCGCTAGTGTGTCTTACCTAAGCTTATTTGTTGGTTGGTCAAGATATAGGGATATTATGTGATATGTTGATTTCTTTAATTAACCCTTGTTTTATGGCGATGTTGAGAATGTCGACTGAGAATGTTAACAGTGGAGTAAATGAGACCGTGGAGACACCTTTACTCACCAACAAGGAGAACGTGCAACAGGCTGGCAATGTTCTTCATGTGAACAACACCAATGAGCAGATGATGAACGATGGGATGTTTAGAAGCTTTTTGCAGTTCATGCAAAATCAGACAAGGGAGACTCGTGCACAAAATACCGGTGAATATGATAACAACACACGGTTTATCACAGCCAAGCAGTTCAAAGAGTTGGGACTACCAGAATTTTGGGGACACCCAGATCCGATTAAGGCAGAAACGTGGGTCAAATAAATCACCAAGATATTCGATGTCTTGGGATGCACGGAGGAACAGAAGGTTCCATTCGCCACCTTTATGTTCCGTAATGAGGTAGATTACTGGTGGGAATCTGTGAAACATACCCATCCAGCCGCACTCAGCATGTCTTGGGAGATATTTTAGAAACTGTTCAATGAAAAGTACTTTCCTGAAAGTATTCGTCATATGAAGGAAGTAGAGTTTATTAGATTAGAACAAAATAATATGACGGTGTCCCGAGACGAAGCGAAAGTTTGCGAGTTATCCAGAGCATACCGGTGATAGCGATCCATCGAACAACGATAACCACGGAGAAGAAGAAAAACTTGGACAAAAGCGGCAACCACTCTGGTGGTAATCATGGCCATGAGAATAAAAGAAGCGAGTCGGGAGGAGATTTTAAAAAGAGGAGATTCAACAACGACCATGTGAAGACATCAGTGCCAGAAGCAACTGGTTCTAAGAGAGGAGAACGACCACCGGTCGTATGCTATAAATGTGGAAAAGAGGGACATATCAGCCCAAACTGCCCACAACAGTTCAAGGTATGCTATAATTGTGGGAAAAAAGGTCATATCGCTCAAGATTGTCCGGTAGCGAAACCAAGTCCAGCGGGGATGGTGACTCAAAAGGCTATCCCAGAAAAGTCAAAGTCAACGGTCCCTGAAAGAGCGTTTGTTGTGACTAGTCAAAATACGAGGAACCCAAACGAGGTGATCACGGGTAAGCTAATCATAAATTCTTGCAAAGTTTATACCTTACTAGATACCGGTGATACCCATTCATTTATCTCTCCTACTTGTGCTCAACGTTAAACTTAACTCCGGAGAAATTAGACTTTGATTTATCTGTGGAGACTCCATTAGGAGAAACTTTCATCACATCCACTGTTTATAAATCTTGTTTGATCCAAGTTGGCACCATCACATTACCTGTTAACCTTATCTCTTTAAAGATACTTACTTTTGATGTGATTTTATGGATTGATTGGTTAACTACTCATTATGCCAAAATTGATTATTTTCGTAAGGTTGTTAGTTTTCATATTCCTAACCAACCTGTTGTACGAATTCAAGCAACTAAACCACTAAAATCAATCATTGTCATATCAAGTCATAAAGCTATTCGTTTATTGAAAAACGAATGTCAAGCTTTCTTAGCCCATATTATTGATTTGAATAAAGACATGTCGGATTTGAATAATATTCCTGTTGTTAGTAAATTTCCTGACGTATTTCCTGAAGAACTTCCCAGTCTACCCCCAGAACGTGAAGTTGAATTCTTTATTGATCTTAAACCTGGTACAAAGCCCATTTCTAAAACCCCATATCGAATGGCTCCTATTGAACTTCAGGAGTTAAAAAGTCCAACTACAGGAATTGTTGGACATCGGTTTCATTCGTCCTAGTACATCTCCTTGGGGTGCTCCTGTTTTATTTGTAAAGAAGAAAGACGGGAGTATGAAACTTTGTATTGACTACCGGGAATTGAACCATGTCACCATCAAGAATAGGTATCCGCTACCTCGCATTGATGACATGTTTGACCAGTTGTAAGGAGTATAATTCTTTTCAAAGATCGATCTTCATTCTGGATATCATCAGCAGAAGATTAGAACTGAGGATATTCCAAAGACTGCCTTCAGAACTCGGTACGGGCATTATGAATTCTTAGTCATGTCTTTTGGATTGACTAATGCTCCCGCGGTTTTCATGGATATGATGAACCGAGTATTTAAGGATTATTTGGATCAGTTCATTGTTGTCTTTATTGATGACATCCTCATATATTCCAAAAGCCGTGAAGATCATGAGCACCATTTGAAGCTGGTACTCCAAAGGCTTCGTGAAAACAAGCTATATGCCAAGTTGAAGAAATGCGAGTTCTGGCTTAAGGAAGTAGCATTCCTTGGGCACGTGATGTCAAAACATGGAGTATCTGTCGACCCGGCGAAGATTAAAGTAATACAAAGTTGGGAGCAACCAAAGTCAGTGAACGAAGTACGTAGCTTTCTGGGCCTAGCTGGTTATTATCGGAGATTCGTTGAAGGATTTTCTCGAATCGCTACCTCGTTAACTCAACTGACTCAGAAAGATACAAAATTCATATAGAGCGAGGAATACAAAAAGAGTTTCCAAGAGCTTAAGAGGAGACTCATTTCGGCACCTATTCTGACAATACCATCTGGTTCGGATGGATTTGTTATCTACATCGATGCTTCAGGCAAAGGGTTAGGATGTGTTCTCATGCAACATGGGAAAGTCATAGCCTATGCCTCGCGACAACTTAAAGAATATGAGAGGAATTATCCTACTCATGATCTAGAGTTGGCAGCAGTCGTTTTCGCGCTAAAGATCTGGAGGCACTATCTATATAGAGAGAAAGTGGAGATATATTCAGACCATAAAAGCCTCAAATATTTCTTGACCAAAAGGAACTCAACATGCGGCAGCACGACGTTGGCTCGAGTTGTTGAAAGATTATGACCACACTATTCAATACCATCCTGAAAAGCGAATGTGGTAGCCGACGTTGAGTAGAAAGATCATATCTTGCGGAACAAGTGCGATGTTGTCAACACAAAGGCCCATTTTGTGTGATTTACAAAAGATGAAGATAGAATTCAAGACTCCGGGGACCCATGTGATGATGTCAAGTATACGCATAGAGCCAACTTTAATAGAAAAAGTTAAAGTTGCTCAAGCCACAGACCCGGAGCTGATGCATATGAAGAAGAAAGTACAAGAAGGTGATATTTCAGAAGCGAGAATCGATGAAGAATGAATACTTCGAGTCCACTCCAGACTTTGTGTCCTAACGACTCTGATTTGAAATACAAGATCATGACGGAGGCATATAATACATCGTTTGCAATCCATCTTGGAAGTACCAAAATGTATCGTGATCTTCGACATACATTTTGGTGGAACAATATGAAGAGTGAGATTGCAAAGTTTATCTCGAGGTGTTTAACTTGTCAACGTGTAAAGGCGGAGCATCAAGTACCTAAGGGTCCGTTGCAACCACTTGAGATTCTGAAATGGAAGTGGGAACACATTACCATGGATTTTGTTACGGGTCTTCCCACGGTTTCTCAAGGTATAAATGCTATTTGGGTTATTGTTGATAGATTAACCAAGTCTGCTCATTTCTTGTCGATACGGGAGACTTATTCCCTTGAACGTCTTGCTCATATGTATGTAAATGAGATTGTGAGATTGCATGGCATGCCAGTATCCATAGTTTTGGATCGTGACCCAAGATTCACTTCACGATTTTGGGTTAGTTTGCAAAAAGCTATGGGCACGAATTTACGATTCAGTTCGGCATACCATCCTCAAATAGACAGACAATCAGAGAGGACTATTCAAACTCTTGAAGATCTATTAAGACTCTGTGTCCTAGACTTCAAAGGGAGTTGGGATAAGTATTTACCATTGGTGGAATTCTCCTACAACAACAGTTATCAGGCAAGTATAGGGGTAGCTCCATTCGAAGCATTGTATAGAAGAAAGTGTCTCTCTCCAGTATGTTGGGATGAGGTGGGTGAAGCAACATTGTTGGGACTAGAGTTGGTACGTATTACTACAGAAAAGATCCAAATGATTCGACAACGTATACAAATGGCACAAGATCGACAAAATAGTTATGCGGATCTTCATCAAAAGGACGTGGAATTTAGTATTGGGGATCATGTATTGTTGCGTAGTTACAAGATTCAGGAAGAGAGGAAAGCTCAATCCACAATTTATTAGTCCATTTCAGATTCTTGACCGAGTAGAAAATGTAGCCTATAGACTCGCGTTACCTCCAAGTATGTCTCGTGTTCATAATGTTTTTCATATATCTGTGCTTTGTAAATATGAAAGACCCGAACCACGTTATTGAGTTAGAACCGGATGAGATAGCCAAAGACTTAACGTATGAGGAGGTACCTGTCAAGATCTTGGATAGGAAGGAGCGTGTCTTACGTACAAAGGTCATACCAAAAGTCAAAGTTTTGTGGAGGAACCATGCTATTGAAGAAATGACCTGGGAGTTGAAAACGGAAATGAAAGCGAGGTATCCGTACCTTTTCGAATACCAGGTACGTACGTCAATTTCGAGGATGAAATTTCATAAGGAGGGGAGGTTGTAAGACCCCAACTTATTATAAATGAAATTAAACTTCCTCTATTTATTATTTTGAAATAGTAAGGGTTGATTTGATTAATGTGGTTAGTTATGGGTAAAATGCGCAAATATTTTAAATAAGCAAGTGGTTATATAATATTCATTGTTGTTGGGGAATATTCGTACGACGGCGCAGGCTTGTGTGGGCCCCATAACGGAAAGCGATTGGATGAAGAAAACGACAAATATAAGTTATTTTTAAATAATGGCGTGGTTATTCACCAATTAATCTTTGTTAAAATACCGGTGGTTAAAAACACGATGCTTTTGCGGTATTACACCAATTATTGATTATTACGTAAGAAGGAACTACTTAATAATTGTTACAGTAGTTACTGTTCAATATTTTATTTTATTGATTCAATAATTTCTACGTTGATATTTTATATTATTGTTGTTTCAATAATTGTCACTATACAGTATTTTCATTATCAGATCAATAATTCATATTATTTGAATAATATTATTAGATAACATTATTGGCAATGACTAGAAAGTTCTGTCTAAGGAGAGGTTTGGTTAACTAATTGCGCACCAGTAAGGAGAAATCTTTATTGGAAAGTCCACTCTTTCCTGGGAAAAGCCTGATTGCCAGTATTGTGATTCTGTAATATTATTTGTGAATAATTAATTATTGATTTATATGATAAGGAAAATATTCATTTTATGTGGATATAGATGGAGAAAATTTTTTAATGTGACAATTGTTGAAAATTGATATTTTATCTTTTTCGATAAAATAATTCATTTAAATATATTATTATATTTTAATAATATAATAATGGTGATATTTTTACAATGAATATGGGATATATGAATAAATGAGGAGGAAGATTATTTTTGTTGCAATATTTAAAACATGTTTTTCATGCTTGTGGACCCCATTTCTTGACTGAAATTTGATTATAGCCTGTAAAATCGTCCGTTTGTGGATTTCGGTCAATTTCTATTTGCAATTTGGAAAAACTTTCTTCTGCAAAGTTGTAGAGAATGGAATTTCCTATGAAAAGGACACGAGGTTTGAATTTTTTTGATAAAAGGGCTATTTATTATGAATTATTGAAGTTCCGAAATTCTGGAATAATTGATTTTTGGAAGTTTTAATTGTTTTTTCAAGAAAAACGTTTTTTGCAATCCCACATGTGTAGTAAATGAGCTGAATTCAGATTCTTTGGTGGTGGGCTTGAATATTTAATAAATAAAATTATTTTAATAAATTTTCTGCTTTGGTGTTCTAAGCAATTTCCTATAAATATGGTGCTTAGGTTAGAATTGAAAATCACACCAGAAACTGAAGTTTTCTCTCTCTATATTATCGAGCATATTCTTGTGAGTATTTTGATACTTTGAGTGTTGCTATATCTGGTGCAAGTTCCTTGACGTTATATCGATATTCGACCAAAGTACTATTCTTTTAGAGGTAAGGGATGTTATTTTTTAAAAAAATGATATTATTTCTTTTAATATCATTATGCCGGATTATTGGTAAGATTTTTCTTGTAAAATTCTTGTCTTTTAGTGTCGGAGTTACTATTCACGTATACGGAACTATTCACGTATACGGCACTATTCACGAATACGACACTATTCACAAAAAAATTAAAATTTTGTTTTTTTTCTAAAATATCGATTATTGATAAGAGCTTTGATTGTATCCATGTTTTGATCATTCTTGAATTTTACTTCACTATGATTATTTAAGAAGTATTTTTGAACTCGGATTGTTTAAAGTACGAATCCTTAATATTTGTTCTTTTGTTTCACTGGATTCATTTTCTTTTAAATATTTTTCATCATCCTCAGTCCTAAATGATGATATTACTGAATATCTTTGGCCTGTAGTGCAAAGATTAATGATTTTCTGATGAATATCTTTGGCCTGTAGTGCAAAAGATGAATAGGTGTTAAGATGAACATGACCAATCGATGAATATCTTTGGCACCAAAAGTGCAAAGATGAATATTTGATTCAAGATGAATATTGATTGATGTTCTGAGGGGATAAAATAATGACGATGGACTTTTAAATTCATAGATTATAGTAGATTTCATTCTCTACGTAACTCATCTATGGATTATTATTTTCGCTGTGAATATTGATCTAAAATTTGTTGTCTATTGTATTTTATCAGATTTTTTCCCTGTTGAAGACTAAGGATAATTTGTTCTATATTATCTTAGTCATAATATTCTTTACTGGGCTAGTTGAGCTCACCCTTTTCCTTTTTGTTCCATTTTTCTTCTCAGGAGGCGAGAATGTAGCGAGTTCTAGTCGGGGGTGTGGAATGATGGTTCGAGAGAGTTTTTTTAGTAGTCCTCACCATTTTTGTAAAATAATGTACCAATAATTGTAATGAGGACTTATTTGGGTGTGAATATTGTCTAGATGGCAATATTTGTATTTAAACTCACAGTTTTTATGTTGTATTAATAAAGTTGTAGTTGTTTCTGTACCATGTTATTAACGACTCAAAATGGTGATGTATACCTATTTTGGGGGCGTCACAAGGATACACGGTAAAGGTTACGTGCTACTTGGTTGATAAAGTCCAATAGTATCGAAGGAGATTGATTTATTATTTAACTAGATGTTCTTGAACCATGTTTAGGTTCTAGTAGCTGTACATGATAGTAGTTTATAATGTGTAATACCTGTTAAGTTGTACTATGTGATACATACGGAAATTTGAATCTAGATGTAAAAATTTATACAGTAATTCGGATAGAATGAATCATAATATAATTTGATTCAAGGTTATGTAATTGATTCAAGTTGAGAAATCAATAAAAGATTATTTTTCAAAGGAGATTGAAAAAGTTTAAATTATTCCGCATATTTGTCTAACATCAAATATGATGTAAGACAAGAATGGTAATGACCAAGATTATAAACTTATAAAAGTTTGGGGTCATTATATAGATCCTGGAAATGGAAAGAATTTATTTTCTAAATTGTAATAAGCCAAGTTATATTCATGAATAAAAGATATAAATAGTTTAACGATAGTAGTATCGTGGCGGACCGGATCCGAGGTTTGAAGGAACCTGGATTTGAGGGCATCACATAGTTCACATAATATAACACTTAATCAAGTGAATTAAACCATTAGTAAAGTTTGAACGGGATTAAAAGACAAATAATGTAAATGCAAAATACATAACCAGTATCCGGGGACCGTAGTTGTGGTAAAACGAACGTGTGTGATTACTATTATTGTGATTCCTTGGAATTGAGAGATGAGGGTTGAGTGTACGCGAATATTAAACGGGCAGAACCGACACCCATGTATGGTTTGACCGTAAGGTAATGAATAATAATGATTAAACTTGAGAATGGTGAAGAAACTGAATTAATGACAATGACATATAACGTTAAGAAGCCGAGGTAGTAATAATAACTTGGATGACGTTCTAAATTGAATGAAGCGGACGTTATAAGATATGAATAAGGTAATATAACATGCTTACTGCTATGAATGCATAGTGTTAGCATTGAATGATCACTCTTAAGATACTAAAAACTCTATGAATTAGACGATAAGAAATAAACCCTAAGGTATGGCATTTATTTTCCATAAAGTCATAAAGAATGAGAAATTAACTTAACAAACGTTATAGTTTTAATGGTTCAAATAAGTAAAGCTAAGTTTAGGTTGTGGTACAATCATAATCTTTCATGATCGAAATATAGGAGTTGGGCTAAATAATTCCATCAGAGAGCGGAGGTATACACGAAACTTGCAACCGATCTATCTCACTGTGAAAGACAGTGTAGATGAGATAGAAAACTAGTTTGTTGTGGGAAACCACTCAGAGTACCATATGGAATATTAGTAGAGATTCGATGTGTGTTAAGTCCTAGAAAGGTTATAAGAAGAAGATAAGAATTTAAATCATCAAAGATGATGATCGTATGAGTTAAGACATCTCCGTATGTCGCAACGCCATAAAATGAGAAAGAAGATGGTTACGTAAACTTAGGTTATAAAAAACTAATCATAAGGAGTAAGGTCAAGTTTAACCAATGCGTAAGTCAAGTATATGACTAATTAGTGCATGTATTCCTTATGTGTTATATAGGGATTGGAATGAGCATTTCAGCGTAAACTCTAAGTTATAGATGTGCATAAGGCAAGTTTCCTAACTTCATTCATATTTGAAATGAATGCTAGTTTCTTAAACTTCTCAGATGGTGAACATGAGAAGTTTTATCTATGTGCAAATGTGTGATATTTGTACAAGCTGGTAGAATGTATAAAGCCTTTATCCACAATTTTAACACTTCGATGTTTCTATGAGTTGAATTTTTCTGTGATTGAAATGTTCAATATGAAAATATTTAGTTTATACATGAACCATTATTGTTAAGTCTGTGCTAATGATTCTAGCCAGACGGAATGTGTATGTGTAGACACTTGAAATTTTCTGCACAACTGTTACTAACATTGCAGGAGGGCAAAATCGTCTTTCAGAGATAACCCTGGAAGACAGTTCACATCTATTCTAGATACTACCAAAAGTTCAATCTCAATCCCGGACCATACACCGGAAGTATCATTCTCAAACCTCGGAACACACACCGGGAACATCATTTCCAACCTCAGAGATAACCCCGAGTTTCGTCCTTGGCAATAACCCCAAGGAATGTTGTTGCAGTTCTGTCGATAACCCCGAAAATGCTTGTTTCAAATACATGCGATCAGCTTCAATCAGACCTCCTGCCGAGGCACTCATACCTAAGACCCGGAGCTAACATCGGGTAGACATGCATCCACAAGATGACATTGCGGCATTCAACACTTGCAGCAGTCCAATCTCAGATGTAGCCCTGAGCAACATTTGCTTTCAACTCAAATCGGCGATAACCCCGATGAGGAGTAATACGTCATCTTGCTACCTCAACAATTGCGCGTCGTCTCAACGCTTCATACATACATACATACAACAATGTCCTTCAAGAACCAGGAGTTCCAATCCCGAGTGACTATTACATGTGGCAGTACACCGGATATAATTTGAAGCTTGAAGACCATGAGCATGGTCCCCTCTTCCTGACTTCGTACAACCTCTATTCCATGTCATTGTGTAACTCTCGACACAAGCAGTCCGAAGAAGGTCGTATATACCTCGTTCGGATGCTCGAATTGAAGTTCTGCAAGTTCGAGCGGACATTACAGTGCATGAGTGCACGTACTTCGATACGATAGGACCCACGGAACCCGGGCGTGCAGGTCTGGTGTAATCTGCAATGGCCATAGGTGATTACCTATGACTAGCACTCTATATATATAGAGCTTGGGCTAGCCATTTTGAAAAAAGAAAACGCAAGGATGCCCTGTCCAATTTGCTTTGTACACACCCTATATTGAGTGCTTGCTCTTTTTAAACACCTGTTAGCCCACATACAGTTATAAATTTACCAGCGGGAGCTGAGTGTTTGTCCATATAGAGTCATAGAAGTTTGCATTGGCAGCCCACTGTAAGCCTTCTTACACTCTATAAAGCCTTTCTCTTCATATTTGCACACACTATTCTACACATTGAGAGTCGTGTTGTGTGCGTATGCCCAGACTTCGGTCTGTGATTTTCATTTATGTCTGTATATATATACTTATATATATATATATATATATGTATATATTTTTATATGGACTAACATTATCGAGTTATGCCTCGATTGAGCCTAGACTTATGTCTGGAGCGTTTATTTGCTTTTATATATATATATATATATATATATATATATATATATATATATATATATATATATATACTTATATATATAATTGTTGTCGAACATATCCAAGTATGAGCACGGATTTTGTATCCTTGCATTTACCGCTATTATATATATATATATATATATATATATATATATATATATATATATATATATATTTACATTTTATGCCAGTTCGGAGTTTACTTATGGCCTTTTTCGACCTTCTTTACATTTCGTCTGCTTCTGGAGCTTACTTACGTGGCGATTGATAGCTTTTGACTTTTATTTACATTCAAGTCCTGCCTGGAGTTTACTTCATGGCGGTTGATAGCATTTACTGCTTTATTTATATTTCTGATTCCCCATGGAGTTGCTTCGTGGTGGCTGATCATGCACACACACACACACACACACACACACACACATATATATATATATATATATTTACCGCTTTTATATATATATAACTGCTTATTGCTTTTCATACAAATTGCATTATCATGTGAGCCTAGGAATCATGTGATCACAGATTCAGTCTACTGAATCTAGATTTGGTTCCCGTGATGGACTTTTTTCCAGCTATAAGCAGCTTGTACATTATTTACAGTGTACGAATTTCCTTGGATGGTTGTCATGCCTATAAGGAGTTTGGTGTTGCTGTATATTGTTTTCTCGAAGATGCCTTGCATCTTGAAAATAAAAGCAAACAAGCCGAACATTTAACAATAAAATAGAAGTATGAAAAGGTCTCAATTCCTATTGAGCACAGGGTTTGAAAAACCTCGTTTATAAAACTTCATTGATATATCTTGGTTAAAACTGAATTTTTCTATAAATTCAAACCTTGTGTATATAGGTGCGAACGAGGCCTCGCACTACTTTCAAATAATTGCACATTGATCCACACACACACACACATTCATATAACAGTTTCTTTGAGAAGTGGTGGTCATCGTGGCAACACGGATGTCAGGGGGTTCCTAACACCTTCCCTCCGCATAATCAAGCCCCAACACCCTAATGAATCTCGGTTTCACAGACCCGTTTTACAGTGTCACATTACTGGGTCAATGTGCAGACCTTTTCGGTTGCGTTGGTACAACCAGTTAAAAACACCAACTGGCGACTCTTAAAGTCAAATCGTCGACATTACACATGTTGGACCTTTTTCACTTGTTTTTTCAAACAAATCTCACATTAACATGAGAACACCAAAGAACAAGTAACGAAAAGGGACACTAAAAAATCCCGACGTCGATAGGTGGCGACTCTGCTGGGGACTCCAGTAAGAGGGCTTAAGCCGCTATTACAAGCTTTTCAAAACTGTTATATGCTTGTATATGAATATTGCATTTACATTTATGATGAGTGTGTATTAATGCATCTTACTGCATTGCTAAATATCTATCTGTGATATTAGTGCTTTGCACATGTCATCATTTTGCATAAACGGTGAGACACGTTGTATATGAATGTATGTTGTGTGGTTCCTCCACCAGGGGGCTATCCTATCGGTGTTTGATTACTGGACTCATAAGAAGACTAATTCCAACGAGGCTCAGGAAAGGCACCACCCAGATTCGCTCCAGTTAAAAGACCGGATTAACTTCCTGTCAAGTAGATTGCGATGATCTGGAAACCTTCATGCCAAAAAGCCGCGAGAGTAACCTAAGATAGGTCAACCTCTGATAAACTAAATGCGGAGGAAAGTCTCTTCATGCTTTCCATTTTCAATTACTTGTAAAAGCATTTACTTGTAATTTCATTCCATGATCATTTATATGTAATGGAAAATATGAATAATATATGTGCATACATGACATGTTATCAATTAACAATCATTTTTGCAGGACCATATTCCTAAAACGGACACATCATGATAACATTTACATTATCCCTAAGACTAAACTACATAAATCTTTTGTAGGGAAGGAATTGGGCATGTTACCCGCTCATAAAGCAAAGAGGCCACGAGCCTACAACCAATGATGTCTTCTTCTAACCAGACTAATCCTGTTTCCCGAGAAGAATTTGACGGATTTAGTAAACAAATCACAGACTTGGTTGTTCTGCTAAAAGAACTGCATCAGTCTACTCAGGGTACAAAGATACCTACAAATACAGAATCCTCTACACAAGGGGGAGCCCAAGGTTTGGAAAAAAGAATTCCAGAACCTTAGTTGGATACGACCAACAAAGACCCTGAAAACACCCATCTCAGAGGAGATCCAGACACCGGTGACATCAAGAAGAAGGTCCTCCAAATGGAGGAAACTATCCGTGTTCTCAAAGGGATTGGAACACATGGAAGTGTCTCATATACTGACCTTTGCATTTTCCCTGGTGTTCATTATCCAGAGAAATTCAAAACCCATGATTTTGAAAAGTATGATGGATTAGGGGATCCTTATGCACATTTAAAAGTATTCATTGGAGAACTTGGATCTTATGCTAAAAATGAAAAGCTCGAATCAATTTGTTCCGAAAAGAGTCATTGGAGAAGCTTGGTTCATGGTATACCAGTTAGACAACTCAAGATCCATAGTTTGGGAAGAGCTAGCTCACGCCTTCCTCACTCAATACGAGTTTTCAATCTCGGATGGCTCCTGTACCAAATTACCAAGGTCAAGAAATAGTCTAATGAGTCATTTAGAGAGTATGCTCAAAGGTGGAGGCGCCTTGCTGCTCAAGTTATTCCTTCCATGACAGAATCAGAAATGGTCATGACTTTAATAGATGTATAGGAAGCTCCTTTCTATGAGAGATTTCTAGTTGGTATTGGTGTTGAGTAAAATCTAGTTACACACAAAGACGCAAGTATACGTGGTCAACAAGTAATAAAGTGATAAGTTGAGTATCGTTCCCACAGGGAATTCTAATTAATAAATTCCAACTACTAATACTATATCAATTCAATTTTATTCAAACAATGAGAAATTGCGATTTTCCTAATTATTAACTCAAAATTAAACACTTAAAGATACCAGTGTCTAAGATAAACAATTAACTAAGCTATTACTTGAGTGAATGACTTCCTAGTAGGTAAATATTAAGACTTCAATATCCCCAATTATGAATTATAAATCGCTTATCTAATCATCCCAATTATTATGTCTCATGGATTGTTAATGTGAATTTTCAAATGCCAAAAGCCCTCTTCCAAGTGATCAATCGACTTCTATTTAACCCAGATTAACCTTGCTATATTCCTATGCAAAACAATTGATTAAACTCTTTCCAAATCCCAATTCCTTATATGTTACATGCACGTAACGAGATATTTCTATTCAATTCACAAACCTAATTATTTACCGTAAATAACTAAGTCACATGTTATCATGTCTAGTTCTAACCCTAGAATTCCTCTCCCAATTCCTTCTAGAGTAACACAATAATTATCGCCAAATAATTAATCACTAAAATCAAACATGATAAACAATCCACTTCAACATAAATAATTATAATGACGTAATAACTAAGTTATAATCATAAAAGGTTCAATTGAAATCTTAATTAAAGAATTAGTTCATCACGGAAATAAGAATCATTAATTGTTGACAAATCATCCTTAAAGAATTACAAATTAAAAATAAGGAGAAAAAGAAGAAACTCAGAGCCAATCCCGAATCTCCAAGTAATCTCCTCAGAATCTTCAATGGAAAAGCTCCTTCAATACTCCTCGAAAAATAAATCCAATCCCCTTTTTTAACTCAGCAATTAGTTTCTTTTTATAGTCTCCCCCAATCCTCTTCCAATTAGGTTTTTTTATTAGCCCTTAATAGACAAATTAAGTCCAACCAGAAGTCAAACGCGCTTAATCCGTCAAAAGCCGGTGAGGCTCAATACCGCCCGTTGCCAATAGGTAGACAATTTCAGTACCCCGCTACCGGACTTCATTGAAATTACCAAATTGCCATTCAATGCTTGAAATTCCCATAATTGCCCTCCAACTTTCCAAATCGCCAAACAAGATATAAACACAATAAAAATGCTACTAAATAACTTAAGAATGCAATAATTTAAGTCTAAATATATCCGAATTATGGGTATACTACCCATTCATCAAATACCCCAAACTTAAATCGTTGTAGGTCCTCATGCGACAAAGCATAAGAGATCACCAAACAAAACTAAACATCATGCACATGCAAACTATTTATATTTATATGTTCGTAATTCCAAAGAATCCAAGAGCTCACGAGATCCATATGCCTCATAAAATCACGTAAACATGCTAATTCATCATGTAAAAACAGATCAACAATATCCCAACAATCAACGGATCTAAATCATTATTATCGATATTAGTGTGTGTGTGTCCACGACCATGCGAACCCATGAAAGACAAAAATATGAGAGATAATAACTTTCTTAGTAGGCATCATACAAAGGTGAACTTGGGAACTCATCAAATAAACTTGTTTCAACTGAACTCAAACACTTACCCGAATTCAACAAATAAACTAGAATATATATATATATATATATATATATATATATATATATTTTATTTTATTTTTTTATAGATGGTTGGTGAGTGCGTTTTACGCTCCATCTCACGCTTGTGTTTATGGGGAGTGGTTCCCCTCAACCCACCACAAGACTCAACATTTATTTTTTTTATTATATTTTTTTTTTATATTCCAAATGTTTCCCCCCAAACTCGAGTTTATGCATGAATTCAGTCTCATCTAGTTATTCAAATTGTTCTTCCATATCACTAGCAATCCCCCTTTAGAACTCTATTCTCTAACCATTTAAACTATCATAGCTAACATGGTCGTTTTATTTCAAAGTGCCTTCTTATAATATCAATGTCAAACAGATAAAGATCCAATTCAAGTCACGAAAATCATATCACTGAATCAACAATCCTTACTAGACGTGTTCATGCAATTCTACTTTCATCATTGGCCCCAGATATACGCACTCTCAAAAACTGGAATTAACATGCAATCCTAAATGCAACTTTACTAATAATCAATCCACAAACTAATAACAAACTACAACTGGTGAAAATAAAACGTAACCACCCCCAAACTTAGCTAGAGCAATGTCCTCATGCGAAAAAATAAGTCAAAATAAAACAGAGGACTTCCCTGACGAATTTATTCTTCTGGGGGAGCATCATCGTCCTCGCTCATCTCTTGATCGGACGGGAAATATCGCGTAATCGGAGCCGAGGGAAATGGCTAAGTGGAACGCCTGGGATGGGTCTGATGGTCGCAGCATTCTCAGGCAAAGAAATTGGTCAACTAAATACTTGAAAATCACGTCTTGACGTTCCGATAAGCGCACATTCTGGGACTCAATGTTGTAAAACCACCGCCTATCTCCACCGGATGCCTTTCGGGGACCACACCTCGATGGCAAATTGCCGAGGGGCCGTAAGGAGGGGGAGCCCGAGGTGGTGGGGCTTGTGGAGACGTAACGTGGGGATAATGAAACCCAATTCCCTAGGGTGATTAGCGCCACCGACCACACTTTATAACGACGGATCAAGTTGTGGTCCAACACGCATAGGAGTTTGAATCATCTCGTCCGATTTCCATTTGACCCCAAACTTAGCACATAAGACGCAGATCGTGGACGGATGTGGTAACCTCCCACGTGGTCCCGCCATGAGATGCGCGAGAGCATCGATTGTCAATAAGATGGCCGACATCGATTCTTAGGCCTTGTATGATGGAGTATAATAAAGACAACCCTTTCTTTGGTGATGTGACTCACATGTGTGCGTGGCATCAATTTCACAGACATGAAGGCATACCATGCCTTCCATATAGACCGAGGTGAGACAATGGGAAGGTCATGTTGCCACGCCATGGATGGACCAAGTAGTGCCCGGTTGACACAGCTCCCGAATAATCTTTTCATAGTCCTACCATCACTCACTAAAGCGAGCATATTCATCATGAAGGCCCTCTAAGGGTAGTTGATAGCACCCATTGATCTCCTCCTCGCCAAATTCCACTGCCTTTACCTCCCGACAAACACCCCATAATGGTCATGCTCGTGCAAGTTGGCATAGAATTCTTTGACCACCGCAATCATCGCTATGTCAGTCGTTTTGGGTGAGGGCGAACCGCTTAGATTCAAAGAATCATCATCGCTATGTCTCCATCCTTGGTTTGATCGGACGGAGACCCGTTTGGGGGACTAGTGAGCGGGTGGCTATGCGGTCAGAAGCGTTTTAAGCCGCAACACTAACAAAACGCTCATTTGCCAAATTTTGGCGGGGAAGTTGAAGCTGCCCCCGGACCTCGAGCTTCGATGACGCTTGGATGCCATGTCGAGAATTTCGCAAATAAAAACATACTCATAGTTTAGCTTTAAAAGAATGTACGGTTGGATAAATGTGCGCCTAGCAAGACATAGAAATTGTATAAAATATCGGGGAGTGTGAGAACGCAGGTGGGGTGAGGCATGAAATCAAGTAGTATGTAAGTTGCACAGATTATTGAGTCGATAATTTGTCAAACACCTAGACAAAGAATCGAGAACTTGTTCAATCCATTATTAATTCCACTGCCTATTCATGCCATGCATTTAGCGTGCATGAGTCTCGTGTAGGAGTACGCCAAACAAAGAATGCGTTATCTATGTGCTCCATTAGATTTCCAGATGATAAGAATAACGAATGAAGAACATCTTAATTGCAATAGTTGAAATACACATCAAATCATACCTTTGCTACTTTTTAAAGAAGTTGGAGGAGTAGAATTCGCACACAAGATGCGTATCGACCAATATGGAAGGAATGGATTGATGCGTGGATGGGTGGAAGACAATTATCCAAAGTTTAATGACTTTGTGCTATGGAGATGGAGAGAGGGGACCCACCACCGCGGCTTGGCGCTGGGAAAGAGAGTGGGCTAAAAGGCACTACGAGGGTTTAAAATACCAGCTAACTTTGACCTCGACTTTCAGCACGGGCGCCGGGTTTGTTGTTGTATGGGCGCCGGGCGGACTAGAGAGTTGAACTAGATGAAGCCATGGCCACGGGCGCTGATTGAATTTCACTTTAGGAGCCAACAAGGCCGGGCCTTTTCATGATCCTTAGAGATGTGGGCGCCAAGATTGGGATTTCACCTGTAACGTGCATACCGACCAACCAGTAGGAATTAGTTTAGTAAACTTGGAGTCTTCTACTAAAAATATAACAAAGAAAATAAGAAAAGTTTAACTCTAAGAGGCATAAAATCAAATAAAACGAAAAAGTTATGGAATTGCATGGGTTGCCTCCCAAGAAGCGCTTTGGTTTACAAATACACCCCGACTTTGCGGTGTTGGTCGGGTTGTCCACCGGGTCTCGAGAGGTACCGGACCGTAGCTTGACGCTCGATTGGTCCGCTCAATAGTGTTTCGAGACGTTGACCGCTGACCTTGAATGTACGCTTTGAATTCGGTTCCTCAACCTCAATGTTTCCGTGTGGAGTGACAGATATGACTACAAATGGTCCGCACCACAGGATTTCAATTTTCCTCGAAATAGACGCAAGCGTGAGTTGAATAAAGAGTACTTGATGGCCCGGCATAATGTTCTATCGAGAATTTTTTTATCGTGCAAGCTTTGACTTTCTCCTTGTATAGCTTAAGCGCCAGAGGCGCTTGAACCCGAATTCATCCATCTCGCTCAACCGCAGAACTGCTTTTCACCGCCGCTTCTAGATCAAAGTTTAATTTCCGAATGGCCCAGTGTAATCGTGGTTCTAGCTCGACCGAAGATGACACGCCTTTCCAAATACCATTCGCAGACGGGACATGCCGATCGGGTTTTGTGTATGTTGCTCGATAAGCCCATAGAGCGTCGTCAAGACGCAACGCCCAATCTTTTTGTGACGGATTGACTACTTTTTCCAGGATCCTCTTAACTTCCCGATTCGACACCTCTGCTTGGCCATTGGTTTGTGGGTGATATGCAGCTGCAATTTTGTGACGAACTCCATATTTTACAAGCAATTTAGTGAACTGCTTGTTACAGAAGTGCGTTCCCTCATCACTTATTATAGCCCTTGGTGTCCCAAATCTGGTAAAAATGTTCTTCTTTAAAAATCGGGTGACAACGTTGGCATCATTCGTGGGTAACGCTGCGGCTTCTACCCATTTGGAAACATAATCGACTGCTAATAAGATATAATGATTATTAAGCGAAGATGGAAATGGTCCCATAAAGTCGATACCCCACACGTCGAATAGTTCCACCTCTAGAATTGTGTTAAGGGCATTTCATTGCGCTTGAGATATTACCTACGCGTTGGCATCGATCGCATTTTAGCACAAAGAGATAAGCATCTTTGAATAAAGAGGGCCAGAAGAATCCCGATTGTAGTACTTTCAGTCACGCATCACGATCATCATCGAATAATGACCTCCGTAATCTGAGGAGTGACAGTGGCCTAATATACTATCCATTTCTTCGTGAGGTACACAACGCCTTATCATTTGATCTGCACATGCTTTAAACAGAAATGGTTCATCCCAAAAGTATTGTTTCGCATCGTGGAGAAACTTCTTCCGTTGTTGTGATGTCAAATCCGGCGGTATCACCTTGGCAACCACATAGTTGACATAGTCAGCATACCAAGGCAATATGGTAGTTACCCTAATAGCTTGCTCATCCGAAAATTCTTCATTAATCAACGATTTGTCTTCTTTCTGCTCCTTTTTATTTTCCAACCAAGACATGATGATCCGCCACTTGATTTTCGTAGACTTTTCTATCCCGATCTCCGTGATCAAATTCTTGTAACAACAAGACCCACCGTATTAATCGTGGTTTAGCATCTTTCTTCTCAATCGATATTTAATAGTCGAATGATCGGTGTAGACAATTACCTTAGTGCCGAGGAGATAAGCTCAATTTGTCAAAAGCAAACACCATCGCAAGTAATTCCTTTTCGGTTGTTGTGTAGTTCAAATTGGGCATCCGCAATGTCTTACTAGAGTAGTAGATAGTATGAAAAATCTTATCATGCCGTTGTCCCAATACGGCTCCCACTCACAGAATCATCAAGGTCAAGACATCAATTCGAATGGTAAAGACCAATTCCAAGGCTTACAATGATTGGTGCAGAGACCAATTTCTTCTTTAATACCTCAAATGCCTCGATGCATGCCTCGATCCATCTTAAATGGTACATCTTTCTCCAAGAGTGAGCATAGGGTTTTAGATTTTGAAAAATCTTTAATAAAGCGTCTATAGAACCCCGCATGTCCCAAGAAGTCCAATGCCTTTTACGATGAAGGAGGAGGCGCTTCAATTGTATCAACCTTCGCTTCTATCCACCTCCAATCCGGACAAGCGAAACCTTATGTCCCGTAATAACCCCTTCTTGTACCATAAAATGACATTTTCCCAATTAAGTACCAAAGTTAGTCTCCACACATCTTTTTAACACCAAGATCGATTCTTCAAACACGAGTCAAAACTATCGCCAACACGGAGAAATCATCCATGAACACCTCTAAATTCTCGCCTTGACCATATCGGAAAAGATTGCCATCATACAATACAATGAAAGGTCGCCACAGATTACATAAACCAAAGGACATACGCTTAATGCAAACGCATCAGATGGACATGTGAACGTGGTCTTTTCTTGATCTTCCTAAGGTGCTATGGCAATTTGATTGTACCAAGAATATCCATCTAACAGACAAGAGAATTGATGTCCCGCTAACTCCGTCTCCAACATCCGATCAATGAACTAAGGGGAAAGTGATCCTCACGTGGCTTTATTCAACTTGCAGAATCCATACATACTCTCCACCGTAATAGCTTCTAGTCGGGATAAGCTCATGCGCTTCGCTTTTTACCACAACCATGCCCCTTTTTTTGTACACACACCGTATGTGACTTACCCATGAACCGTCTCGAGATTGGGTAGATAATACCAAAGATCCAACCATTTTATAATTTCCTTCTTCACCACCTCTTTCATAATGGGATTTAACCTTCGTTGCATCTCAATGGTTGGTTTTGATCCTCTTCCATTAAAATCTTATGCATACGTAAAGATGGGCTAATACCTCGAATGTCCGCTATAGTCCACCCAATCGCTTTTTTTGAACTCGCGCGTAACTCAGAGCAATTTTTCTTTTTGGGTGTCGCTTAACGTTGTCGAAACAATAACCGGTAGAGTTTAGTCTTTCCTAGGTAATCATATTCAAGATGAGAGGAGTGGCTTTAATTCCAACACCGTGGGCGCTTTCTATCGAGGGTTTGCACTTTTTACC
Organism: Panax ginseng; assembly: GCA_020205605.1. Taxonomy (NCBI): domain Eukaryota; kingdom Viridiplantae; phylum Streptophyta; class Magnoliopsida; order Apiales; family Araliaceae; genus Panax; species Panax ginseng. The sequence continues at coordinate 70,392,271 of CM035128.1, read as the reverse complement.
TTCCGCTTTAGGCCTTTCAAGGGTGTCGAATGGTTGATTATTTTCCCAGAGAATGATGGTGTGTCTCAGCCATTTGACCGCTTTCATTATCTCGCATCAAGACTATCGTTGTTCCGTTTCTAACCATCATGGATTCTATCGGATCCTCTCGAGTAATTACAAGAAATCTTGTGATTCACTATCTCCTCCATTACATCCACCCGCAAACACTCACCTTTTTCCTTTGGATACGACATTGCTTTAAACACATTGAAAGTGACCTCGCTGATCGTCAACTCTCATCGCCAATTCTCCTTTTTGCACGCCGATTAACGCTCTCCCCTGCTGCTAAGAATGGTCGTCCGAGAATGATGGGAAGTTCCGTGATCTCGCTTCACAATCCAAGATAACTAAGTCTCATTGAAAGATGAATTTATCCACCCTTACTAATACGCCTTCAACGATACCTCGTGGATATGTAATCGATCGGTCGCTAACAAGAAATTGATATTTGTCGGCTTTGGTGCTTGGAGCCCGAATTGACTGAGAGACGATAATGGCATCAAATTAATATCGCCCCCAAATCACACAAAGGCTTCCTCCCGAACCGATTACCAATGTCGCATGGAATAGAAAAGCTACCGGATCTTTCAACTTAGGAGGTAACTTGTTCAATAATTGCGCTACATTCTTCTATTAGCGCCACTGCTTCAAAATCCCCAGCTTCTTTTCTTTGATAGCACATCCTTCATGAACTTAGCGTAACTTCGGCATTTGTTCTAAAGCTTCTGGCGAATGGGATGTTGATATGCAATTTTTAAAATATCCAAAATCTTAAAAATCGCTTATCTAACTTGGATTTCAAATCTCTGCGGATATGGTATGGGTGGCATTGTTGTAGATGACCCCATGCATTTTCCTCTCCTATTTCCTCTTTATCTTTCCGGTTTCCACAACTTCTTCTCGCTTTTGGTTGTTGCGTTATCCCCTTGTCCTTATCTCTTAATCGCTTGCGCTCCTTCCCACTTCGTAAGATTACTACTTTAAAGGCTCATTTCGCCTTGGATTTATTTCTCAGTATCACTTTCGAAGCGTTCCTAGTGGATTCGCATTATTCAATGCATGTGCTATTTGTCCCAATTGATTTTCCAGATTCTTTAACGATGCCCCATGGCTTTGCAACGCCATATCTAATTGATTCAATTTCTTGTCTTGTTCCTCGCTCTTTTTGTCGAGGCTCTAATAAATTTTTCCAAGGTCGCTTCCAACTTGATACCCTCTCTGGTTGTTGAGGTTGATTTTGGAATCCGGAGGTGTGTTGTTGTCTAGGTGGTTGAGTCAGCAGATTGATTGTTACTCCATGAGAACCCCGGATGATTCTTCCAACTCGGATTATAGGCATTTTGGGTAGGATACGGTTGAGTTGAAAGCGATTATAATTTCCTACTTAACCGTGGCCGATTCCGAATTTATGGCACATTGATCCGTAGCATGACCCCCCACACAACTCAACTCACAAACCATCGCTACTGCTGTGTGTGGCTTGTGGATGCCATATTTCTATATGCTTAGCTATTGCGAATACTTGTCTTTATTAATGCTTTAAGCAAGGCGTCACTTCATATTTTCCTCGATGCTTTTGGATGGTTGGTCCTCGCCATGGGCCACTCGATAGTTGTTGGTGGCCATTGTTTCTAACAATTGATACGCCTCATCAAAATTTTTGGACATAATCGCCTCCTCCATTCAAGCATCAATACTAGACCTCGTGGATGCGTGCAAACCATCACAAAATATCCCTAATTGCATCCATCGCGAATTCCATGATGAGGGCACTTACTTGAGCATATCCTTAAACCTTTCCCACGCCTCATATAACGATTCTCGACTCAAGTTGTGCGAAAGTATGAATGTCGTTCGTAGTTTTGCCGATTATTGGTGGGAAGAACTTAGCTAAAATTTTTGAGCTAAGTCATCCCATGTGGTGATTGAACCAGAGGCAAGGAGTGTAGCCAGCTTCGTGCTTTATCTTTTAAAGTAAACGGAACATCCTCAACCTTATAGCGTCTTCCGATACATTGTTAAATTTGAAGGTATCGTAAACTTCCAAGAAACTCAAGATATGTTCATTAGGATCGTCTATCGAATTACCCCCAAATTGGCATGTATTCTGTAGCATCTGAATTGATCCCGGTTTTATCTCGAAACTGTTCGCATTGATTGCTTGGCCTCTTAATACTTGATCAGAAATCAGAACATTTGGCGTATGAATCCCTAAGTGATTTCTTCGCTTCTCCATGTTCACGAGTAATTCTTGGGTTGTCGGCTTCTTCTTCCAAATGTATCACCTCACTATTCAATCGCACCGTCTGGAACTTCTTCTCAGGTTGTCTCAGATACGTAAGAAGTTCCTTTCTAGCTTTCGATCTAGTGTGCATACACACAATTCCTCGCCAATCCAAGAAGAAAGATTAAGTAGTGTTCAAATTAAAATTGAATTGATTATAACTAATATGAAATTAATATTAATAAAAAGTCCCAGCAATCTGCCGCCAAAAACTTGTTGAGTAAAATCTAGTTACACACAAAGACGCAAGTATACGTGGTCAACAAGTAATAAAGTGATAAGTTGAGTATCGCTCCCACAGAAATTCTAATTAATAAATTCCAACTACTAATACTATATCAATTCAATTTTATTCAAACAATGAGAAATTGCGATTTTCTCAATTATTAACTCAAAATTAAACACTTAAAGATACCGTACTAAGATAAACAATTAACTAAGCTATTACTTGAGTGAATGACTTCCTAGAGTAAATATTAAGACTTCAATATCCCCAATTATGAATTATAAATCGCTTATCTAATCATCCCAATTATTATGTCTCATGGATTGTTAATGTGAATTTTCAAATGCCAAAAGCCCTCTTCCAAGTGATCAATTGACTTCTATTTAACCCAAATTAACCTTGCTATATTCCTATGCAAAACAATTGATTAAACTCTTTCCATTCCCAATTCCTTATATGTTATACGCAAAACGAGATATTTCCATTCAATTCACAAACCTAATTATTTACCGTAAATAACTAAGTCACATGTTATCATGTCTAGTTCTAACCCTAGAATTCCTCTCCCAATTCCTTCTAGAGTAACACAATAATTATCACAAATAATTAATCACTAAAATCAAACATGATAAATAATCCACTTCAACATAAATAATTATAATGACGTAATAACTAAGTTATAATCATAAAAGGTTCAATTGAAATCTTAATTAAAGAATTAGTTCATCACGGAAATAAGAATCATTAATTGTTGACAAATCATCCTTAAAGAATTACAAATTAAAAATAAGGAGAAAAGAAGAAACTCAGTAGCCAATCCCTCAATCTCCAAGTAATCTCCTGTAATCTTCAATGGAAAAGCTCCTTCAATACTCCTCGAAAAAATAAATCCAATCCCTTTTTAACTCAAAGAATTAGTTTCTTTTTATAGTCTCCCCAATCCTCTTCCAATTAGCCCTTAATAGACAAATTAAGTCCAACGAGGAAGTTTTCCCATTAGAGGCTCAATACCTTAATAATACAATTTCAAATTAAGTTACCAAATTGCCATTCAATGCTTGTTCATAATTGCTTCCCATCCCAAATCGCCAAACAAGATATAAACACAATAAAATGCTACTAAATAACTTAAGAATGCAATAATTTAAGTCTAAATATATCCGAATTATGGGTATACTACCCATTCATCAATTTCCATTTTCTAAAATGATCAAACACTAGAGATTGATGGGATTCAAGTGCTTGAAGAATTCCTCTTAAAATCATTCTTTGAGCACATCCATCACTGGATCTTATGGAAACAATGCATGGAGGGTCCATAAAAAGAAAGAAGGATGTTTCATCAATAAAACATGCTACTAAGGAGAAACTACTCCTATCCAACTTAAGCCTAAAAGTGCAATAAACATTCACACCCTTAGTCACTCGAAATATATCCTTAATTACTGGGTAGAAAATCACCGTCTTCTTCCACCAAATGACCCCCAATGGGAGGGTTTTAATGCTACTTGGAGTGTGCTTATCATGCCGAGCACTGGACATGATACTCAAGATTTTTGGGACTTGAAACACAAGATCCAAGACTTGATAGACAATGGTGAGATTATAGTCACCAAACCAGATCAACCTCATGTGCAAGGCAACCTTCTTCCTCAACACAAAGAAGAAGAGGTCAACATGATCAGTTAGAGCACTGGGCAAAATTCTAGTTTTAATGGCGAGCCATCTCAAACCATTAAAGACAGTGTTGATAGATGGGATTATGCAAAGTTCCAGTTTACTATGGAACGAAAGATGAAAGCTCTTTGCAAACAAATTGAGCAATTGGCAGAACTGGTGACCCATCAGCATCAAGTCACACGCCCATTAATCAGGTAGGAGTATGCCTATCTCCTTTTGTTTGTAATGAATGCTCCACCCTCACCTTCAAAAAGCGAAACTATGGAGGATAAAGTTGCAAACAGAGCAAATGCTAAAGCCCATCGGGATTTTTCCAATCAGAGGGAGTTCACCTATCTAGGCCAACCTATGGAGGAAATATTTTAAATGTTGATCAATGAAGGAAGAATTACACCCCTTCTACCTCCAATCAATCCCCATGCAGGACGGTTTAACTCCGATGGAGTGTGTCAATATCATTCCTATTCTCGCGGTCACAACATAGATGAATGTTGGGCACTCCGCCACCTAATTCAAAATCTTATTGATAGCGGTGTCCTGCAAATGGCAGATGATAACACTGTGCAACTTGAACATGGGAGTGTTTGTCCTACTAAGTGGAAGGGATCAGTAGTAGTTATATCTGACGAGGATGATAAGACTGTCAAAGCATTTCCCATTCAAGCAATTCAACTCAAAGGAGCTGACAATCCTTTGAAAGTGGCCGCACCTGAGCCAATTTCTTTACCTTTCAGACCACAATATCCTGTTGTCAGCTTACACAAAGTTCCATGGAATTATAGAGAAGCTGAAGGATCTACGTCTCATTCTACTGCTACAGTGTCGAAGGATAATCCACTGTATCTTCCTCAAAGGGTTATCAAGCCTACCCTCAAAGCAAAGGGGAAGATTCCCATGGAGAAGATTGAAAAATTTCTCCGCACTATGGTTTATAATGAAGCCAAGGTGGTTCTAAGCTTAAGAGAAGCTCCACATCAGATATCAATCCTGGACTTGGTTTACTCTTCCGAAGATCACCGGAAGATTTTACTCAAGGTTTTGGAAGAAGCCTACTTACCGAAATCAGTGGATGTGGAAAAATTTCAACATATGGTTGATCACATTTTCAACAACAATGTGATATCCTTCACTGATGACGATATACCTCCCGAAGGGACCGGTCATTGCAAGCCAGTGCACATCGCAGTGTTATCTTCCGGGTATATGTTAGCTGGAGTGTTGATAGATGGAGGTTCATCTCTGAATATCTGTACTTATGCCACCTTGGTGAAGATGAATGTCAATCTCAAGCGGATCCAAAGCAGCCATACGGTGATCAAAGCTTTCGATGGATCCCAGCGAAATTCCGTCAAAAAGATTGAGCTGCCAATTAAGATTGGTCCAAATACATTCAATGTATCCTTCCACGTCCTCAAAATAGATTCAAGATATAACCTGCTATTGGGGAGACCATGGATACACATGGATGGAGCTGTTCCCTCCACACTACATCAGCAACTCAAGTACATTGTCAACAACAGTCTAGTCAGTGTCAATGCTGGAGTATCCTGAACAAGGAGATCTGCCAATCATCAGTTTCAACTACGAAGTTTAGCCGGCCAGTTTTCATACCTTGGAAGTGATTAACACTCAATATCGACCTATTGGAGTATCACTTACCATACCCAAGATTTCAGCCAAGGTTATGTCGGCCACTCAATAAATGATGTCATTGGGTCATCAGCCTGGACAAGGGCTTGGAAAAAAATTAGCAGGGTATTAAGCACCCTATTCAAGTGTCCAGTCAAATTGGGACAGCCGGACTAGGCTATTCTGCCTGTTCCAGTCATAGGAATCCTCATAAGCATAAGCAGGTTCCTCAAGCTTCCGCCACATGGCGATGTTTTCCATCTGCACCTCATGAGCTGATATAGTCTCCAGTTAAGGTGCCATCACATGTTATAACTATGATGTTTCCCAAACCAGGACCATTCAAAGCAAAAGAGGTGCTGATTCCTGATCCCGAAGTGAAAGAAAAGGAGCGGAAATGAAAATATGACATCGCTTTGATGATGTCCAGCATACGCGTCATTGTTCATGATGAACATACAAACCGATATACCCCAGACGATGATTTCCCAGATATCATGGTTATCATTCGGGAGAAGGAGGGAAATGACGACCCCTCTATCACTACAGTCCATCAGGACTTCTCCCTTGATAATTGGAGCAGCACTCCATGCATTGGTCGACGAGGGTATAACAGGCAGAAAATCCCTCTGCCCTGTAGATAACTTTAATTTCTTAATTTTTTATACAATATTAGCAGTTATTTTATCAGTACATGCTAACACTTTGTATGATTAAACAGTTTCATATATTAAGTGAAAGCATCTTTTGATTTCAGGACTCTGAATATAGATGTGCCTGTACTTGCTGGAGATATGCCTTCTCTCCACAAGGACTATAACTTTGATGCAAAGTTGTACTCAGATTTGATGGACATACAAGAGGACATTGAGACACCTCAGGAGATTAAGGAATGGGTTGCAGATAAGCCAAAACCCAACCTTAACCAAACCACTTCTTTCAATCTTGGAACCTTAGAAAACCCTAAGCTAATCCAGATTGGTTCAGACCTCACCCCAAACCAACGGAATGACATGGTTGCACTATTAACCCAATTCCAGGATGTGTTTGCATGGTCTCATGAAGACATGGTGGGTTTGTCCACTTACGTTGTTCTTCATCGCCTTCCCATTAAAGAAGGATTCAAGCCAGTTAGGCAGAAGCTTAGGCGATTGAAACCTGAGTGGAGTTTAAAAGTAAAAGAAGAAATTGTGAAACAATTTCAAGCTGGCATTATCATGGTGTCTACATATCCGGAGTGGATATCCAACATTGTTCTCATGCCTAAACCTGGAGGAAAGGTGCGAGTTTGCGTGGATTACCGGATTTGAATAAATCTTGCCTTAAAGATAGCTTTCCCGTGCCCTTTATCCACATTCTCATTGACAATACTGTACAATACGACATATACTCCTTTGCGGATTGCTTTGCGGGGTATCATTTGATTATGATCGCTGAGGAAGACCGTGAGAAAACTGCTTTCATCACGTCTTGGGGAACCTTTTTCTACAAATGGTTGTCATTCGACCTCATCAATGCCGTGGCAACCTACCAGCGAGCTATGATGGCTCTTTTCCATGATTTAATGCATAAAGAGATAGAGATCTACGTGGATGACATCATTGTCAAATCCCAAAAGGAGGAAGACCACTTAGACCATCTCAGAAAGCTATTCAACAGGTTGTGTAAGTACAACTTGAATTTGAATCCAGCCAAGTGCGCCTTTGGTGTCAAATCAGGTAAGTTGCTAGGTTTCCTAGTCAGTCACAAAGGGATTGAACTGGATCCTACCAAAATCTAGGCCATCAAGGAAATGCCCATTCCTCAGATAGAGAAGGAAATACGAGAATTTTTGGGAAGAATCAACTTCATTAGTAGATTTATCTCTCAACTCACAGCAACCTGTGAGCCAATCTTCAAGCTGTTAAGGAAAAACTCCTCTATGAAATGGAATGATGAGTGCCAAAAAGCCTTTCTTGCTATTAAAGAGCAGTTGGTTAATGCTCTTGTTTTGGTACCTCCCAAGGATGATGTTCCCCTATTTATGTACCTGTCTGTTAATGACAATGCCAATCCGTCCTCAAACCCAACACTCAAATGCTCCCCAGAATAGGGAACCCATGTGATGACATCCGCTGTAAACAACTCCAGTTGTAGGCGACAATGGGTGAAACCCTCAGAAATAGGGACCTCCGCTAGTATAGAATGATGCCATCTCCGTCCTCGTGGATAGGTATCTAAACCTAACATGCTCACAAGACGCAATCATAGAAGCCTCTCATAGGCCCAAAGCTGCCAACACAAAGGCAAACATCTGCTGTCAGCCAACGCTCTTAACCTGTACATGGGAAAAGACAAGAGAAATACTCACCAGCAGAAACGGGTAAAATCCTAACCACGCCTCGGTCAAGCCCTACTATCGCATGTGCATTCCCTTGAGGAAGTAGGCAAATGTGTAGGAACCCCAATCATAATCTCCTATACGGTCCACGTGTCGAGTGGCGCTGATCAAAGCGAAGGACACCGTAAAAGAGTTATCTACTATGAAGCAGCCCCTAATGATCATCAGGGACAATCGCCGAAGAATGCGATCCCTAACTCTCACATCATCGGGTATAGGCTCAGTCAACAACCCACTTATAGCATCTACGCTCAAAGGACACATCGTATAGTCCTTCACTTGCGCCTCGCCGTAACTCTAACGAGGATCCGGCGGCGATGAGGGTAATATCCACCGTGTAAGGCACTGGATCCCCTCCAAGCTCCATACCTGTGATAAATCGCCATTCCATCGGCGTCATCATCACCTCAGAGTACAATAAATGGAGTAACTGAGTCTGGTGAAATCACCGTTCAGACAATGCCCTGAGGTAACCCTAGGGACAACGACGGGGAAGAATGGAAAAGAACGTCCCGAATCCCCAGCCATGGACAATCTCTCTTTAGTCATCATGCAGGGCCTGATACATAGAGTGGATGCTGAACCAGTTCCCTCAAGACTGTGTAAAGCCGGGAACCTACATCAAATGTAGATCAACATCAGAATCCTTTACTCCTCATCAATAGTAAACAAGGAAGATTAAGATCTAACTTCATACCTTGTTTGCGTGCAGGTATACTGAAGGATGCCGACTCAAGTCACCCAGAAGATCTGGGTTCACCACTTGAATTCCTGGAAACTCCCTACGGGGAACACGTGCAGCAGGAGCAGGAACCTCAATCGGTACATCCTCCTCCTCGTCCTCGACATCCGGCACTTCAACCCGGATAGGACGAATGACCGCCTCCACCAAACGATGAGGCTGTCTAACAGAACGAGGTCGAGGTACTTCAGAAGCCCTCTTCCGTACACCAGAAGTGGTCCTGCGGGAACTACTCAGCTGATCCGGATCTATAATATCTGGACAACAAGTCTCCAAATCACCTCAGAAAGGGTCTGGTAAATTCTTACCTGGAGCTTTTCAAAATGCATTCTATTATTACATGAATGCATGCATTATTTTAACATACATTTACAGTAGAGTTAAAAATGCATGACTACCCAATGCCTACATTTTGGAAAATTTTATCATAGCCCCTTTGTAAATGGGACTATCCACATGCACATAGGCATGACTAGGTGGCCATTCAGTAGCACACCTATCCACAGTCATATACATCCTTCATGCATTTAATACATCACAGTAAAAAATCCATAAGTGTAATCTAATTACCAGGGTTGTTTTACTTTTCTACCTTTACTCATTTGTCCTTAAATAGGATAAGAAATGACAGTAAAGGTACCAATTTGAATGTTTCAAAAGTCAAGTTTTTTCACATCATTATGTTCAACATGGTTTAATACTAACATTTACCGTGTTGAATATTTTTTTATCAAATCATATCAGCATGCATATTCACTACTATGTGTCTAAATGCATTTCATGTGATAAGTCATTTTCCAACGGATAGAAACTGGAAAAGAATACATGCATATGTTATCAGGACAGTGAAGAACGCTTGTACAGTGAAAGAATATGCAGAAAGTTGCTCGAACTCAACAGGACTGAAGAAGAGCTCTCAGATATCCTTCGTCGCGTAGCTTGAAAATGACTTATGAAAGTAACCCATGGGCTTTGTATAGCCACGGTTGGCCAGCGAGTCCACTGCTTGAGCTCTTTGTAAATGTACTTACGGCACTCTTCATGGGTCCCACACCTCCGGCTCGCTCGATTCGAGAGTTCTGAAAGGAGGTCCCACTTAAGTTTGAAAAGGCCAAGTCAGGAATAAAAATGCTACGCGATTGAGTAGAATAGCCTGGAATCCTTGATTTCATGAGCCAAATTCTGGCTCCACATTGGTATTCGCTTGTATACAAGGTATACGATACCAGTGGCCTCAACTTTCACAAATCATGCTTGGAAAAACCTCACAAAGGTCCAATGTCGTCAATGAACGTCAGGCAGCCCTGACGTATCCCTGGCGGGGGTTACAACGCCGAAGATACAAATTTAAGACGTATCCCCGACGGGGGTTACAACGCAACATTTTCAAACATCCACGTATCCCCGGCGGGGGTTACAACGCAATGAAACCATTAATACATACATCAATGAAGGTCGAGCAACCTTGACATACGTCCCGGCAAGGATTACAACTCAATGCAATCATTGATACACACATCAATGAACGTCAAGCAGCCTTGACAATGCACCCAACAGGGATCTATCCGGTGATACACACATCAACGAAGGTCGAGCCCAACACTTTATCAAGTTCATACTATTGGCGTGCTTTCAAGCAAGATGGTGGGATATGTTATACGCATCCTCAAACAGACAAAGCTTTATCCCCACAGATCTCTTATACACAAGAGGCACCTCTATGGAAAATGAAGTCTATGTCTAGGATTCACGACTTTGGTGATAGCCCCAATGTCAACATCCTTGAAGACTTGGATCGCATGTCCAAGGCATCAGTGATTGTCATCCCAACAGGATTAACTGACAATCATGCATCATACATTTGCATTATGTTGCTGTACATAGAATCATGTTTATCTTGTTGCATTTCAAGTGTCAATATGATAAATAGGGGCATCTATAGACACTTAAAATTTTTTGCACAATTGTTACTACATTGCAAGAGGGCAGAATCGTCTTTCGGAGATAACCCTGGAAGGCAGTTCACATCCATTCCGGATACTACCGGAAGTTCAATCTCAACCCCGGACCATACACCGGGAGTATCAGTCTCAAACCCCAGAACACACACCAGGAACATCATTTCCAAACTCGGAGATAACCCCAAGTTTCGTCCTTGGAAATAACCCCAAGGAATGATGTTGCAGTTCCGACGATAACCCCAAAAATGCTTGTTTTAAATACATGCAATCAGCTTCAATCAGACCTCCTGCCAAGGCACTCATACCTCAGACCCGGAGCTAACACCGGGCAGACAGGCATCCACAAGATGACATTGCGGCATTCAACACTTGCAACAGTCCAATCTCAGATGTAGCCCTGAGCAACGTCTGCTTTCAACTCAAATCGGCGATAACCCCGATGAGGAGTCATACGTTATCTTGCTACCTCAACACTTGCGCGTCGTCTCAATGCTTTATACATACATACATACAACAATGTCCTTCAAGAACCAGGAGTTCCAATCCCGAGTGACTATTACGCGTGGAAGCACAACGGATAGAATTTGAAGCTTGAAGACCACGGGCATGGTCCCATCTTCCTGACTTCGTACAACTTCTATTCCATGTCATTGCGGAACTCTCGACACAAGCAGTCACACTATTTAAGGTCGTATATGTGATGCCCCCAAAGTAGGTATACATCACCCATCTTGAGTTGCCAAATACATGATATAAAATTTAAATACAACTTAATTATACAACAGTCGTGTAAAATACGACAAAACTTAATCTAAGAATTTTAATAAGAATATTGTCATCTAGAAAATATCCACACTCAATGAAGTCCTCATTACATTTATTGTCACACTATTTAACTGAATAGTTAGGACTACTAATGCTATCATCTGGACCCTCAGTCCGTTCCCCGACTAGTCCCGGCTACGTTCTCATTTCCTGATGAGAATAGTGAAAGAAAGGGTGAGCTCAACTAGCCTAGTAAGAAATATTATGACTAAGATAATACAGAATAAATTATCATTAGTCTTCAACAATGTTAAACTGATAAAATACAATAGACATCAAGTTTAAGTGCAGCGGAATAAGCAATCCATTAGAAGTGTCAGAGTAGAGCATGATATCTACTATCTTCATGAGTTAAATTATTTTCATCAATTTTATCATTTGAGACTCACAATAAATAAACCACATCATTGAGTCATCCCCTCACTCTACTGAGCCAAGGATATTCATTAAATCATCAATGGTCATGACTATACTTAGAATAATCCTGGTCATAATCATACCAAAAGCTGTCCATCCATCACTGCACTACAAACTCTTTGATCGAGGACGCTACCACATCATTTATAACATTACGAGGTCATGATTATACTTAATAATCCTCGTCATAATCATACCAAGTCCATCTATGCACGTAAGCCAAAGATAACTTTCATCACAATATAAGCATAAGGATGATGACAATGACATAATAATACAATAAAATAAGTTCAAGAATAAATTTTAAAGATTTATAAGTTAATTTACCTTGAAATCAATTACGTCCAAATTTTCAACATGATACTGCTTTGTGGATTAAAATTCAAGAATGCTTAGAACAATATTTCCATGAAAAGATACCATATTCTACTAATTTCATGGAGTATAGAAGCCAAAACTTTAACCAAATGAGTATCATAGAATATATGAAACTGCAAATGGATTTTCACCCGCTATGCAGTAATCCACGTAGACAGATCATTCCACAATTTAATAAGGAATGAATACGAAGGATCATTCACCATGCATGTGATAATCCACATAGATAGGTTATTCCAGCAGAATAATAAAGAATGGAACCAGGTCATGCGTAATCCGCACAGACAGGATATTCTACCAGAATAATAAAGAATGGAATAACAGAAGAATTCACCATAAATGCGATGAGGCAGACCACAGAGATAGGTTATTCCATGAGAATAATAAAGAATGGAACCAGTTCTAGCGTAATCCGCATGCACGTGATATTCCAACGAATAATAAAGAATGGAATAACAAAGAATTCACCATACATGTGATAGATCCATGCATGACGAGTTATTCTAACGAGAATAATAAAGAATGGAACCAGTGTCTAGCGTAATCCGCATGAGCAAGGATATTCCAAATGAATAATAAAGAATGGAACCGGTGTAATGCGTAATCACACGCAGACAAGATATTCCAACGAATAATAAAGAATGGAATAACAAACGAAATTCACCAGCATCGATAGATTTGACGTAGACGAGTTATTCCAACAGGATAGTAAAGAATTGAATAAAGAAGAATTTCACCATGTATGCGGTACTTCGCATAGACAGATAATTCTAACATAATAATAAAGAATGGAATAGCAGAAGCTCTCTTCATGAATACGAAAGAAATAATACCCCTTACCTTAGAATAAAGTGGATCTTTGGAATAGAGAGGTAGCGAGACTTCTCTTCTTCTTTCTCTCTATAATTTCTCTCTATAATAATTGCTCTATAGCTTTAGTGAATTGGTGAGAAATGAAGGAAGAATGAGCTTCTATTTATAGAAAATATAATTTCGATAATTGCACATTTTGGGGATCGAAAAATTACAGTACAATACCTCCAACTTTTCTTTCATTTTTAATTTAGCCCTGGAAGTATTATCAAACTTGCACCACCTCCCCTAATAGTAAATAATGTGAATCAATAGTTCAATCATGTGATTCAATAGTTATAATCATGTGAAAATACGAATAACAGTATAGTACCTCCATCTATACCTCCATCTTTAACTTAGTTATTCAAGTATTATCAATCTTGCACCAACTCCCCTAATAGTTCATAAATGTGAATCAATAGTACACACATGTGAACAAATAGTTATAATCATGTGAATTAATAGCAATTAATTCCACATTTATCTGATTAATTACTCGATAACTTCCAGACATCAATTATTATCAAAATAAATGTCGATTTTCACTAACACTAATAATTCCAACACAATGGAACTATCAATTTCATCTTTAATCAACACGAACTTATTCATCATTAATATTATAACTCACAATATTTAACAACCAGTCATTCCCAGAAAAGAGTGGGCTTTCCAATAAGGATTTCTCCTTATTGGCGCGTAATTAGATGACCAAACCTCTCCTTGACAAAACTTTTAGACATTGTAAATATTGCAATTTAATAATATGAATAACTTTGTCATCTCAATTATTGATTTAATAATATATCAAATTATACAGATGATACTGCAACAATAATCGAATCAATAATATGAGAGATATGATGCAGCAATTACTGTAGCAATAATTGAGTATAACTGAGTGAATTCTCACATAAGAATCAATAACCAATACCGTGTGCTACTATGCAACCACGCGTATTACTGTACTTTTACTACCGGGTAGTTCAACAGTTTTAACGGTAACACTTCTGTCGTTATTTTAATAAAAAGATAATGTTGTCGTTTTCTCAATCCGACAATAATTTCGTTGTGGGGTCCACCAATGATTGTGTTGTCGTACGAATATTCCCTGTTAAAACGAATATTCCCCGACCAATCGAATATTATTTAACAACTTGCGTACTTTGTAAAATTTATAAATATTACCCACAACTATAACATTATATCAAATCCACACCATAATATTCAAAAAAAATATTTTGAAAATTTTAAATCTTTCTTCATAAAATTTGGGGTCTCACAATCTCCCCTCCTTATGGAATTTCGCCCACAAAATTTACGTACGTACCTGTTATGCTGAAGAGATGAGGATACCTTGACTTCATTTCAGATTCTAACTATTGAGGTATAACCTTTGAGTGTTGAATACGATCCCCCTTATCCAAGATTTTAACACGTATCTCCTCATACGTTAAATCTTCTGCTATACCATCTAGTTCTAATTTAATAATATGGTTCGGGTCTTTCACATATTTACGTAACATAGATATATGAAATATGTTATGAACACGCGATATACTTGGTGGTAAAACGAGTCTATAGGCCACAGTTCCTACTCGATCTAGGATTTTAAATGGGCCAATTAAATCGAGGGTTGAGATTTCCTCTCTTCATCGATTCTTGCTTCCAAAATAGCACCTTCTTGCACTTTCTTCTTCATACGCATCAGTTCCAGGTCTGTAGTTTGAGCAGCTTTAACTTTATCGATTAAAGTTGGTTCCACTCGTATATTCGCCATCATCACATGGGTCCCTAGAGTCTTTAACTCTATTTCCATCCTTTCCAAGTCATACAAAATGGGCCTTTGTGTTGACAATATTGCACTCGTACCCGCATATGATCTTCTACTCAATACGTCAGCTACTACGTTCGCTTTTCCAGGATGGTATTGGATGGTATAATCATAATCTTTCAACAACTCAAGCCATCGTCGTTGCCGCACCTTCTCTCCATACAAGTAATGCATCCAAATCTTAAGCACAAAAACTACTTCTGCCAACTATAGATCATGAGTAGGATAATTCTTCTCATATTATTTGAGTTGTCGAGAGGCATAGGCTATGACTTTCCCATGTTGCATGAGAATATATCCAAACCCTTTGCCTGAAGCATCACTGTAGATGACAAATCCCTCCGAGCCAGATGGTATTGTCAGAACAGGTGCTGAAATGAGTCTCCTCTTGAGTTCTTGAAAACTCTTTTCATATTCCTCGCTCCAACCAAATTTTGTATCTTTTCGAGTCAGCTAAGTTAATGGAGTAGCGATTCTAGAAAATCCTTCCACGAATCTCCGATAATAACCAGCTAATCCGAGAAAGCTACGTACTTCGGTCACTGATTTAGGTTGCTCTCAGCTTTAAATTGCTTCAATCTTTGTCGGATCAACAAATATTCCATGATTTAATATCACGTGCCCAAGGAATGCAACTTCCTCAAGCCAGAACTCACATTTCTTCAACTTGGCATATAGCTTGTTTTCACGAAGCTTTTGGAGTATCAGCCTCAAGTGTTGCTCATGGTCTTCACGGGTTTTGGATTATATGAGGATGTCATCTATAAAGACGACCACAAAGTGATCCAAATATTCCTTGAATACTCGGTTCATCATGTCCATGAAGGCAGCATGAGCATTAGTCAATCCAAAAGACATGACTAGGAATTCATAATGCTCGTACCGAGTTTTGAAAGTAGTCTTTGGAATGTCATCAGTTTTAATCTTCAACTGATGATTTCCGGAACGAAGATCAATCTTTGAAAAGAATTTGGCTCCTTGCAACTAGTCAAACAGGTCATCAATGCGAGACAACGGGTACTTATTTTTTATGGTGACATGATTCAACTCCCGATAATCAATACAAAGTCGCATACTTCCATCTTTCTTCTTCACGAATAGAATAGGAGCACCCCAAGGAGACGTATTAGGAGGAATGAAACCGATGTCTAACAATTCATGTAGTTGGGTTTTTAACTCCTGAAGTAAAATAGGAGCCATTCGATATGGGGCTTTGGAAATGGGTTTTGTACCGGATTCAAGGTCGATACAAAATTCAATTTCACGCTCTGAGGGTAGGCCAAGAAGATCTTCAGGGAATACGTCAAGAAATTTATTAACAATAGAAATATCATTCAAATCTGACGTATTTTTATTTAAATCCGTGACATGGGCTAAGAGAGCTTGACATCCATTTTTCAATAAACGAATAGCTTTTTGACTTGATATGATAATGATTGATTTTAGTGGTTTGGTTGCTTGAATTCTCATAATAGGTTGGTTAGGAATATGAAAGCTAACAACCTTACGAAAACAATCGATTTTAGCATGATGAGTAGTTAACCAATCAATCCCTAAAATCACGTCAAATGCAAGTATTTTCAAGGAAATAAGATCGACAGGTAACGTGCGGTTACCGATTTGAATCAAATAAGACTTATAAGTCGTGGATGTAATGAAGGTTTCTTCTAACGGAGTTTCAACAGATAAGTTAAAGTCTAATTTCTCTGGAGTCAAATTTAAACGTTGAGCGCAAGTAGGAGAAATAAAGGAATGGGTAAAACCGGTATAAAATAAAGTATAAACTTTGCTAGAGTTTATGATTAGCTTACGCGTGATCACCTCGTTCGGATTCCTCGCTTTTTGGGAGATTACGACAAACGCTCTTCCTTGAACTCTACGGTTTTGTCTTATGCAGGACACCTTTGATGCCTCCATCCCAGCTGGACTTGACTTTGGTGCACGATAAAATTGGGCTAGGTGACCTTCTTTTCCACAATTATAACATGCTTTGGACTACATCGTGCAGTTTGGACTTATATGTCCTTCCCCTCCACATTTGTAACATACGACCAGTGGTCGTTCTCCTTCCTTAACAACAGGTGTTGGTGCTGACGTCTTTCCATCCTTGTTGAATCTATTCTTCTTGAAATGTCCGCTCTTATTTTTATGGCCATGATTACTACCGAAGTGATTATCATTTTTGGCATGTTGATTCCCTCCACGTTTATTGTCACCGCTTCGATGACTGCTACCACTGGTATTATTGACTTGTCGGTTACTCTCTCTTGGTTGGGTTGACTCATTATCGTGCTCCAATAACTGAGCCCTATTCACAACATCTGAATACAAACACAGTTTGTGAGAAATTAGGTATTGATGTATCTCGGGTTTCAAACCTCTTAGAAACATCCGCGTCCTTCTCTCCTCATTATCAACCAAGTGGGATGCAAACCGAGACAACTCGGTAAACTTAGCTTCGTACTGCGCCACAGTCATATTGTTTTGCTCAAGCTTGATGAACTCTACGTCCTTCATCTGACGAATACTTTCAGGACAGTACTTGTCATTGAACAGCTCTTGGAACTTCTCCCAAGACATTTTGAGTGCGGTAGGTTGAGTACGCTTTACAAATTCCCACCAATGTCTGCCTCACCTCTGCTTGCATAGACATGAAGGTGGCAAAGGAACCTTTGCTCCTCGGAACATCCCAAGACATCAAATATCTTATTGATCTGCTTTATCCACGTCTCCGTCTTAAGTGGTTTTGGCTCTCCAAAAAACTCCAGTGGTCCCAGCTCCTTGAACTGCTTAGCGGTGACCGTCCGAGAGTTGTCAGTGTTTCCAACCGCATTTTGACAGAGCCGCTTTACTTCGATGTTGCATGAATTGCATAAAGCCTCTGAACATCCCATCGTTCACCATTTCATCGGTGTTATTGTTTACATGAGGATTATTGTCTTCCTGTTGCACATTATCCTGGGCATTCATATGTGGTGACTCAACGGTCTCATGTGCTTCATTGTTTATCTCAACATTTTCGGATGCCATTTTCAAATATTGCCACAAAACAAGTGTTAATTAACATATCACATATTATCCCTATACTCTGACCGACCAATTAAATACCAAATAAACTTAGGTAGGTCATACTAGCGAAGGAATTCCCCGTCTCTCCCCTCCTAGTTCTTGTCTCACATCTCAGCCAGGGATCATATCACTAAGCTTCGATACCAACTGTGACGCCCCCAAAATAGATATACATCACCCATCTTTAGTCGCCAAATACATGGTACAAAATTCAAATACAACTTAATTATACAACATTCGTGTAAAATACGACAAAACATAATCTAAGAGTTTTAATAAGAATATTGTCATCTAGACAATATCCACACTCAATGGAGTCCTCATTACATTTATTGTCACACTATTTAATGAATAGTGAGGACTACTAATGCTATCATCTGGGATCGTCACTCCGCTTCCCCGATTAGTCCAGCCACGTTCTCATTTCATGATGAGAACAAAGAAAGAAAGGGTGAGCTCAACTAGCCCAAGAAGAAATATTATGACTAAGATAATGCGAAATAAATTATCATTAGTCTTCAACAATGTTAAACCGATAAAATACAATAGACATCAAGTTTAATCGCAGCGAATAAGCAATCCATTATAAGAGTCAAGTAGAGCATGATATCTACTATCTTCTATGATTTAAAATGTTTTCATCAATTTTTATCGGCCGAGACTCAAATTTTAATAAATAAACCACATCATCGAGCCATCCTCGCACTACAAAGCTAAGGATATTCATTAAATCATCAATGGTCATGACTATACCGAATAATCCCTAGTCATAATCATACCAAAAACTGTCCATCAATGCACTACAAGCTACTGAGGACTTTTACCACATCATTTATAACATTATAGGTCATGATTATACCGAATAATCCCTGCCCATAATCATACCAAGTCCATCTATGCACGTAAGCCAAAGATAACTTTCACCACAACATAAGCATGAGGATGATGACAATGACATAATAATTCAATAAAACAAGTTCAAGAATAAATTTTAAAGATTTATAAGTTAATTTATCTTGAAATCAATTACGTCCAAATTGTAAACATGATACTGCTTTGTGGAGTAAAATTCAAGAATGCTCAGAAGAATATTTCCATGAAAAGATACCGGATGAATCGCAAATATCCAGGATATTATACTAATTTCATGGAGTATAGAAGCCAAAACTTTAACCAAATGAGTATCATAGAATATATGAAACTGCAAATGGATTTTCACCCGCCATGCAGTAATCCACGTAGACGGATCATTCCACAATTTAATAAGGAATGAATACGAAGGATCATTCACCATGCATGTGATAATCCACATAGACAGGTTATTCCAATAGAATAATAAAGAATGGAACCAGGTCATGCGTGTCTGCATGACGTGATATTCCAACGTAATAATAAAGAATGGAATAACGTAAGAATTCACCATGCATGCGATAGACAAAGACGCATGACGTTATTCCAACGAATAATAAAGAATGGAACTAGGTCTAAGCGTAATCGCACATATAGGATATTCCAACAGAATAATAAATAATGGAATAACAAAGAATTCACCATGCATGCGATAGACCGCACAGACAGGTTATTCCAACAGAATAATAAAGAATGGAACCAGGTCTAATGTAATTCGCACATACATGATATTCGAACAGAATAATAAAGAATGGAATAACAAAGAATTCACCATGCATGCGATAGACCCCACAGACAGGTTATTCAAACAGAATAATAAAGAATGGAATAACAAAAGAATTCACCATGCTTGCGATAGACCGCACAGACAAGTTATTCTAACAGAATAATAAAGAATGAAATAACATAAGAATTTCACCATGTTTGCGGTACTTTGCATAGACAGGTTATTCCAACATAATAATAAAGAATGGAATAATAGAAGCTCTCTTCATGAATACGAAAGAAATAATACCCATTACCTTAGAATAAAGCTGGATACTGGAATAGAGAGGTATCAAACTTCTCTTCTTCTTTCTCTCTATAATTTTTCTTTATAATAATTGCTCTATAGCTTTAGTGAATTGGTGAGAAATAAAGGAAGAATGAGCTTATATTTATAGAAAAATATAGTTTCGATAATTGCACGTTTTGGGGCTCAAAAAATTACAGTACAATACCTCCAACTTTTTTTTCATTTTTAATTTAGCCCTGGAAGTATTATTAAACTTGCACCACCTCCCCTAATAGTAAATAATGTAAATCAATAGTTCAATCATGTGATTCAATAGTTATAATCATGTGAAAATACGAATAACAGTATAGTACCTCCATCTATACCTCCATCTTTAACTTAGTCATGCAAGTATTATCAATCTTGCACCAACTCCCCTAATAGTACATGAATGTGAATCAATAGTACACACATGTGAACAAATAGTTATAATCATGTGAATTAATAACAATTAATTCCACATTTGTCCGATTAATTACTCGATAACTTCCAGACATCAATTATTATCGAAATAAATGTTGATTTTCACTAACACAAATAATTCCAACACGATGGAACTATCAATTTCATCTTTAATCAACACGAACTTATTCATCATTAATATTATAACTCACAATATTTAACAACCAGGTCGTTCCCAGGAAAGAGGGGCTTTTCGATAAGAATTTCTCCTTATCAAGCGCCGCAATTAGATGACCAAACCTCTTTGACGTAAACTTCTAGACATTGTAAATATTGTAATTTAATAATATGAATAACTTTGTCGTCTCAATTATTGATTTAATAATATATCAAATTATACAGATGATACTGCGATAATAATTGAATCGATAATATAAGAGATATGATGCAGCAATTATTGTAGCAATAATTGAGTATAACTGAGTGACTTCTCACATAAGCATCAATAACCAATACTGTGTACTACTATGCAACCACGCGTATTACTGTACTTTTACTACCGGGTAGTTCAACAGTTTTAACGGTAACACTTCTGCCCTTATTTTTATAAAAAGATAATTCTATCGTTTTCTTAATCCGAAAATAATTCTGTTGTGGTGTCCACCAATGATTTTTCCGTCGTATGAATATTCCCTATTAAAATGAATATTCCCCGACCAATCCAATATTAAATAACAACTTACATACTTTGTAAAATTTATAAATAATACCCACAAATATAACATTATATCAAATCCACGCCATAATATTCAAAAAAAAATATTTCGAGAAATTTAAATATTTATTCATAAAATTTGGGGTCTCACAGTATATACCTCGTTCGAATGCTTAGAATGAAGTTCTACAAGTTCGAGCGGGCATTACAGTGCATGAGTGCACGTACTTTGAGACGACGGGACCCATGGAACCGGGCATCCAGGCGGTACCAAGCTACTGCAATGCAGCCGCCATAGTACACCTATGGCTAGCGACTCTATAAATATAGAGCTTGGGCCAGCCATTTTGAAAAAAGAAAAGGTGAGGAAGCCCTGTCCAATTTTCTTTGTACACACCCTATATTGAGTGCTTGCTCTTTTTAAACACCTGTTAGCCCACATACCGTTATAAATTTACCGGCGGGAGCTGAGTGTTTGTCCATATAGAGTCATAGAAGTCTGCATTGGCAGCCCACTGTAAGCCTTCTTACACTCTATAAAGCCTTTCTCTTCATATTTACACACAATATTCTACACATTGAGAGTCGTGTTGTGTGTGTATGCCTGGACTTCGGTCTATGGTTTTCATTTCTGTCTGTATATATATACTTATATATATGTATATATTTTTATATGGACTAACATTATCGAGTTATGCCTCGATTGAGCCTGAGACTTATGTCAGGCGTTTATTTGCTTATATATATATATATATATAAGCTATCTGTTGTCGATCGTCTCCAGCCTTGATTTTATATCCGGTGCGTTTAATTGCTTTTATATATATACTTATATATATAATTATTGTCAGACATATCCGATGAGCCTGGATTTTATATCCGGTGCATTTACTATATATATATATATATATATATATATATATATATATATATATATATATATATATATTTACATTTCACAGTCAGCTGAGTTTACTTAGCGCCTTTTACGATTTTCTTTACATTTAAATCACGCCTCGTAGCTTACTTCATGGAAGTTGATAGCTTTTACAGCTTTATTTACATTCAAGTCCCGCCTGGAGTTTACTTCGTTGCGGTTGATAGCATTTACTGCTTTATTTATATTTTTGATCCCCCATGGAGTTGCTTCGTGGTGGCTGATCATGCACAAATATATATATTTACCGCTTTTATATATATAACTACTTACTGCTTTCCATACAAATTGCAGTATCATGTGAGCCTATGAATCATGTGATCACAGATTCAGTCTACTGAATGTAGATTCGGTTCCCGTGATGGACTTTTTCCAAATTGTATTGCAAATTTTGTACATTATTATTTACAATTGTACTTAATTTCTTTGGATGGCTGTCATGCCCATAAGGAGTTCGGCGCTGCTATATATTGTTTTCTTGAATATGCCTCGCATCTCGAAAATAAAAGTAAACAAGCCGAACATTTAACAATAAAATGGAAGTATGAAAAGGTCTCAATTCCTATTAAGCACTGGGTTTGAAAAATCTCTTTTATAAAACTTCATTGCTATATCTTGGTTAAAACTGAATTTTTCTATAAATTCAAACCTTGTGTATATAGGTGCGAATGAGGCCTCGCACTACTTTCAAATAATTGCGCATTGATCCACACACACACACATTCATATAACAGTTTCTTTGAGAAGTGGCGGTCACCGTGGCAAGACAGATGTCGGGGGGTGCCTAACACATTCCCTCCACATAATCAAGCCCCCGAACCCTAATGAATCTCAGTTTCACAGATCCGTTTAGCAGTGTCACATCACTGGGTCAATGTGCAAACCTTTTCGGTTGCGTTGGTGCCCTAGTTAAAAACACCAACTGGCGACTCTTAAAGTCAAATCGTCGACATTACACATATCGAACCTTTTTCACTTGTTTTTTCAAACAAATCTCACATTAACATGAGAACACTAAAGAACAAGTAACGAAAAGGGACACTAAAACATCTTGACTTCGACAGTATGAAAAAGGTAAAAGAATGAAAGTATTTCAAAGTGAATGTGACTAATGTTTTAAAATGATAGGAATTAAAATTATTCTTATTGTTCAAGCTACTTCATAATCTTTGTTCGGTTATTGAAGTCTTAAAAGAATGTTTAAATTTTTGAGGTTGTTTATGCAACTGCTATGACTTTCTAAGCAATTAAATGCTTACACTTGCTTAAAATGAAAAACATTTTTAGCATACGAGTAGACAAACTTAAGGATCCCGTAAAGATCAAGCTGACTGGTATCCAGACGAAGTGTCATTCAGTATATGAATGAGTTTGAAGATCAAGCCAGGACTTGTAATGAAGAATAGTTTAATGAACTGTTATGTATCCTTGGTGGCGGATGAAAGTCATTCTTGTAAGATGTAAATAATAATGTATATCATTATGTGTAATGAACGAGTTTATAAGGTATTATAACCTGGGATTTAAGAATGTATGTTATTATATTTAGCTATACAATGATGTATGTTTTGAAAGAGATGGGACCGTGATGTACGAAATATGAGTGTGAAGATAGATTGAATTTTGGGGCATTACAAGTATATTCTAACACGCCAGAAGATCACGTCGAACATTGAGGATAGTGTTGGAAACACTATGGAAGGAGAATGCAAAATTAACTAAGTGTGAATTTTGGCTTGAAATAGTGCAGTTGTGTAAACCCGAATTTTTATAAGTTATAAAAATAAGAATTTAATAATTAAAATTTTTATTATGAGATGTTTTGAATTTGAGTATGTATATATATGTGCTATATATTTTGAAATATGTGATCTGGTGTGAAGAGAAATATATATTCATATATTGCGAAA
The DNA here is from genome assembly GCA_020205605.1 of Panax ginseng. Taxonomy (NCBI): domain Eukaryota; kingdom Viridiplantae; phylum Streptophyta; class Magnoliopsida; order Apiales; family Araliaceae; genus Panax; species Panax ginseng. The sequence goes on along the minus strand of CM035128.1, from coordinate 70,368,022 downwards.
GTGAGGTTTAATAGTTGAGTTAACTATTGAAGGAATTAAATGAATTTTGTAATTAATCTTAAATATTTATTGAATTGAATAAATATTTTAAATAATTTGTTTATTGAGAAAAATAAATAATTTACGAAATTGTGGTATAATAATTTAGTTACGTGTGTATGATAATTAAGTTAAAGCAAAGGTAAATTTTATTCTTTTCAAGATTTAATTTAATGAATTAATTAAATTAAATGAGTTGTTTAATATTAAAGAAAATAAGTATATTAAATAAAGCGATGTTTAAGTCTAATTTATTAATTAAATTAGATATATAATTATTTATTAATTATAAGTATAATTATAATAAGATTATAATTATTATTATAAATAATTTAAATTAACTAAAGGTGTGACACATGAAACTATATAATATTGTATTATTAAAATAATCTAGTTTGGGGGAATTGGTGTGTGGCCAAACAAGGCCTTGTGGCCTTTAGTCTAATGTAACTGATGAAGACATATTATTGTATAACTGAAAAAGTACGTGGGAGGATGGCCATATAAGTTTATTTTCTACGCGTCTAACTTTTTAAGGCTAAGTTCAGAGAGGGTTTGGTGAGAAGAAGGAAACAGAGAGTTTGGAGAGAGAGCAAGAGAGGAAACATAGTGAATTGGATTATCTATGATTGTAAAGGAGAGGAATTCTAAACCTCGTGATCATCTTTTGCTAGTCAACAATCAAGGAATAAGGTATAACTTACTTCAATTTTAACTCTTATGTTTGGAATTTCTATTAATAATGGTGTTGGACTGATACATATACATGTATCTAAGGTTTATACTCTGTTAATCATCACATGTGAGTGTTGTTTGAGTATCAAATTCATGAAATTTGGGTTTGTAGGGAGAAAAGTAAATAATAGTGTATGTTTATGAAAAATGGCTTAAGAAAGTATGAAATTTTATGTCTACTATGTGTTATAATCTGTAAATTGGTATTGGATTATGTTAGTATGTGAAGATACGAAAATGGCGTAGTTTGAATCATGTCAATTGGTTAAGAAACAAAGTCGTGGTGATTGAATTTGCTAAATGTGTTTAAAATATGAAAATATAGCATGAACACTAAATTGGAACCCTGAAGTGTTATAATTATTCTCTGGATGAGTAGCTAAGAGTTTAACAAGTCCAATGAATCGAAAACCAACTAATTCGGACTTAAAATGAGAAAGTTATGTCAAAAACTATAATCTTTGCTTGAAGCCAGCGGCAGCACCGCCTGCGTACACGATGGGCTCGCAATTGAAATGAGAAATGGCCCCATAGCTGGCATGGTGAGGAAAAGGGGCACGGTCGCGCCCCATGTGTGCTGACTGTGACTGCTTTGACTTATTTTGGTAAAATGGTCATAACCTTTTCATACGAACTCCGATTAAGGTGATTCAAGATGATCCGGAATGAGAACGAATAGACCTACAACTTTTGTTCTTTAAGTATTTTAATTTGAGGTCTTTAGCAAGGGTCAAAATAGTCATTTTTGTGAATGTTACGTATTCGGAGGCGATCAGAGGGCGTCGATCGAGCACATACGCAAGTGTAGTGCTCTCGACGATGGAATATGTTATTCTAAGTGATTTAACATGAAAATGCATGATATAATACATGACATATAAAATTTCCTTGCTCATAATAGAAAGCAATGGCATAACTTAGTATGTGTTTTGAAAAGAAACTTAAAGATTTTGAAAAAAAAAAACAAACCTTGTGGAAACTTATGTTCTATAAGTTCTGAACTTAGTGGTTTATATACATGATTGAGTTCAAATATAAATGAGCATCATATGGTGTTTATAGTGTCTTGTTCATGATAAAACTTGTCAGACCTTGTGTTCGAAAAGTTTTCAAGAGAAGCTTGATATAATAAAACTAAGGTGCATAAATGCTACATGAGGTAGGATTTGAACTTGAGAAGACGTTATCATGACTTAGTTACTTATGATAAGAGTTTTTAAAAGTTGTCTTATATGTGCTATACTACATCATTAATGATAAAATGATTTCAAAGACAAACTCCATTATCTTTTATAAACTAAGTATTAAAACATAAATGATATGTGCATTCAACTAGTCAAGCATAACATAAGTTATTAAGCATGTTTTAAAAGTATGAACTATGCTATGTCCATGTAAATGAGATAGATACGTGTGAGCATGCTATTAAAGGCTTATTGATACAAATATATGGTTTAAAAGCTTATAACATCAAATCTTGTTAAAGAAAGTTGTTAAGCCCTATTAATTGAAATAAATCTTTATGGAGCTAAGTAATTTAAATGTGAACTTGAAAATAGATCACAACCTATTTGATGTCAAGTACGGATGGTTAAGGTATACTTATACATGCCTAGCTATTCGAGGAGTATGATGAGAAAGTGAAATGAAGGTTTTACAAACCTAGTTAGGAAATAATGAAATGTTACTATTATATTAAGATGTGTGAAATATATGACTAATGGATGTGAATTCATGATTATATAACTGTGTAAGAATACAAGAAGTGCAGATAAGCGTTAAGCAGTTAAGTCGTAGTTCATAAACTATGAATCAGGCAAATCTTTCAGTTCCTATTTGCTATGCGAACTTCATGATTAACTTTTTTAAATCTTTATTGCAAAGAGCATAATGTGTTATATATATGTTGAAAGTATGACATGTTAAAGTTAATTTATGACTATAATGATTGATTAAAGTATGCTGATTGAGTAAGGACTTAATCTTTACACTTGTTATATAAACTGTAGCATGTACTGTTAGAGCCCCGGATCCGGGTCCTAAATCACCACGGATCTGGTACAATCATTTTATAACTAATGCGGAAGATATAAACATAAATTGTTTATACAATAAACTTTACACATTATTCCCCAAGGTCGAGTAACCTTAACTTATACACAATTCATAAACTAACTAACATATAACATTATTATCATACAATACTACTACAAATTAAGCTACACAATTTATCCCACGCTGAACTTGGCTTTATCCTTTCCTATATCCGAACGTATTCGCCTTATCTACAATGTTTATCATGATATAGCAAGGGTGAGCATGAAGGTTGCCCAGCAAGTTTAAATTTTGTTTAAGGATATATCATGATTTAAAGAATTGGAATAATAAGCTAGCTATAATTCAACAATATAGTTGTGAATTTAGCACGAACAAACTTTTGACTGAACAAACATTGGACATAAACATATATATATATATATGAACCGAATGGTAATGAAGGTGATCAGCCTTTCATACCTGATACATGTAGTACGCACAGAGTGCAATTTAATAATTCTTTGACATGGCAATCAAAAATGATTAACCACAAACATATTTGAATAAATAACTCGAGGTTGAGTCAAGAAAACTTGCACAATAATTAAGAGCTCAAGTTTAGTAACTTGCCTGTTCGGTCGATTACTGCTACGCATTTTATATCGCTTTATTCAAAGACCTAATATTAGTAATATAGATCTTCAATATTAGAATAATATCATCACAGTATAATACTGTTATATATATACATAGAATAACCTAAACACATAACACATAACACATAATCCTATTAGTCCACAAACCACCTAAGACTCGGTATCAAGTCAAACTATTACAGTCTGAGTTGAACCCGACTCAATTATAACATCCCGACGGTCTAGTCGTACAATTCTCGAGTTTAAGTTCAATTAAACTCTGCCTAAAAACTTAACAATTAACTTAGATAATTATATTATTAGTCAATATAATTTTCATAGGCTTGTAATAATTTTTAGATAATTATTACCATTTATCATGATATTTGAATCATTTATATTGTATTTATATTATATAAATTCCACATTATTCTCTTATCATTAATATTTATTTAATATTAAATATTAATAAAAATCATAAAATAATATTATAATATATTTATAATATCTCAAAGTATTTTTAATACTTTAATTTCTCATTTATATGATTTATAAACCATTAAATCCATTATCGATAATAATTGCTATTAATATTAAAATATTTAATATTTTCATGAAAAAATATCAAAAGTTACATTTTATAACTTAAAATATTTTTATAACACTTAAATCATTTTTATATGATTTTTAAAGCATTAATTCTAATTTTTCATAATTTATTTACCATATTTATTAAATAAATTAATCACCATTAATATAAATTTATTAATGAAATTCATCACAAAATATCAAAAGTTATTAAAAATAACTTCAAATATTCCTAACACCATAATATGATTTTGATGTATTAAATTCATTTTTAATTAATTTATTTAATAATATTATTAAATAAATTAAATACCTTTTATATTCAAAAAATATTAAATATTTTTGAAATATACTCAAAATAATTAAAAACTATTTTTCGGACTTTAAAATAATTTTTAGGAATTTATTTTGTATTTTTTATAATTAAAAATTATTTTTCTCTATTTATTTAATAAAATAATTATTTTTAGAAATAAACTGTCGCTAAAAGGGCCCTATAGCGACAGAGTCGTCGCTATAGGTGTTCTTGAGTGTTCATCAGCCTAAACCCATATTTCTTGTCAGTGTTCGAGTCGCTTAGTTTGACCAGTTCTAATTTCTTGGTTATAATGTTTCTGGGCTTGCTAAGACATTGATCAGGTAGTATTTATGTAATACTACAAGTATATATCATCATCTAAGTCATTAAGCATCACAGTTGCAAGATCCAAGCTTGCAAAGTTGTTGTCATAGGCTTGCTGGGTTTTCTAGGTTTCCTAAAAACCCAGTCAGTTTCGAGTGACCACTTTGTGGCTCGATTTTATATACGTTCTGGTCATTAACTGGTCGATGTCTTAGTTCATACATGTATTACACATGTAATAGAACACATAAATATCATGAGCTCAGTCCAAATATAACAGAATCATAAGTTGTGATCTGGTCAAACCCTGTCAGAGGGGTTGTTCTTGAGAAATCTCGGTTTTCCAGATTTCATCATGAGACTGGTGGTCAACGCTAGTTTGACTGTGATTATATTACATTCCAGTTATGAGCTAAGTGATATAGTGACTTTAATATGTAGTCTACATACCAGACTACAACATGAAAACAAAAATATGGCCAAACAAGCAAATAACAGCAAGATTCATGGCCTTAAAAACTTGTCAGACAAAACCTGGAAATTCTAGGTTTTCCAGAAACGTTTCTCATGGTCGGTCAACCATGTTTGACCACCTATAACTTGCAAACTAGACATGATCTGACCCTGTTTCAAAGTTCTAGATCATAGAAAACATGGCATATTTCAGATCTATAACATAAAATACTTTAAACATCTAACACAGACAGATCTGGAGGCCTTGACATTAGGTTGTCAGACCTTATTTTTAGGGTTCTTGGCCAGTTTGAAAAACTTAGATTTTGGCTTCTAGATGTTATGGATCTATGATGTAACATCATAGATCACTAAATAACATCCTAAAACACACTTCTAAACAACAACTAACAACATCTAACACCAATTACATAGATTTGCAAGGTTAGGGTTTTTATACCTTTTATGGTTTAATTTTGATTTCTGATCTTTTGTTGTTGAGCAAGGCTTGCTAAAAGATGTTCTTAGCTAATATTCTCTCTCTCTCTCACTCTAAATTTCGAAAAGCTATAGAGAGAATGGGTTGGATAAGTTTGAGAAGTAAAGTAAGTTTATTACTTAACTTTTAACTTTTGATTTCTTGATTCAATGAATATAGATGTTGCAAGGTGGCAACAAATCTGATCTTGGAAAGATTTTAAGGCACCTGGCAATATCAAATGGACGAGTCACCGAGATTCGCTAAAATCTTTTACTTAAAAAGTAAGTAAAAGGGTATTTTGGTCATTTCGCACCCACTAAGGGTAATTTGGTCTTTTCCTCTACAACTTGAAGGGTATTTTGGACATTTCCATTTTATCCCAAAACATTTTACACTTAGCCTTTTAAAATTAACTTTTGAATTCCCGAATTAGGGTTCTGAATATCCGAATTACGGTTTTGGATTCCCGGAACTAGAATTAGGGTTTCCAATATGATCGTTAGGGTTTCTAATAGTTCGTTAAAGTTTTCTAACTTAATAAACATATGCTTAAAATAACTTTAGGGTTTGCTAAAGTTACAACTTATCTGCTCAAGATCTTAACCATAAACCACAACTGTTCTTATATAAAATTACTGATTAGGGTTTAATAACTTAACCCTTAACACTCTCATTAAAATTTTAGGGTTTGTCACCTATTTAACTTATCTGATCAAAATTTGATCCTTAGCCACAATTATACACATAAAAATTTATGGTTCACATATATAATCACATATACTGACTTGTATACACTTAGATACTTAACCATGATAATTCTTCATAAGAATTTTAAATCCACCAAAATCTTGTACCTCATTACCAGACTATCACTTACAGTCTACCAAATTATTCAAGTCTTGTCCAAAAATTTTGAAATCCTTAAAATTTCTTTACAGAACTGCCAAATCTATACACTTATTTTCTGTCTAGGTTCTAATATTGAACCTTAAATAAATCAATTATGATTTTTAAAATTTTTCTAAATTCTCGGGTTGTCACATTCACCCCTTCTTCTTAAATTTCATCCCCGAAATTCACCTTACACCTTACACCATACTGCTTACACCATTCATACACATCTTCACATGCTACCCAATACACCACTCACAAGAGTACAAAAATTTCAAATTTTGGTGAGGAGTCATATAGACTATTTGTATGTCGTTTTCGCAAAGGTTTTATGGAAATTCATCCGCAAACCGTCATAACTCACGGACATAGTGGGTAATTAATCCAGTAAGCCCTGTACTTATTAAGTACTGTTGGTCGACTCTGTTTCTCGTCACTGCCATAGGCACAAAAAGTTTACATCAGTCTTATTAGATTCCTCACCAAAACAATTTGGTTCAAAAAATTTCTTTCAATGAACACTTAGAGTTTTCATAAGCATTAGTTTAGCTTAATCAAATAGCATAGACTCATATCAATAATTCAATTCAATCGAATTATTTAGGTGTAGCCAAACCCCGTTAGCAAATTAAAAATTTTGAAAATATTTTTGAGAATGACGTCATGATGTCATACTATATTAACAGTCCGTTTGAGGATGTCGTCATTGTATGAATTTGTCATAACACATTATACAATAGTGGAATAATGATTTTTAGATTGAATTCACATTAAGTATTCCTGTATTTACAACTTCATCACCTTTTTATCATCTCTGCACTAGGTTACATGGTACATGAGTGATAAATAAAATAACTTTTGATATTTCAAATCATTTGCGTCTAGCCGAAATAAGTAGCATAGACTGTACTTTAAGTCGTTCCAAAAATTATTACGAGTCTACATTTTTTTTAAAAGCACATAGTGCGTATTTAGCTTGATGTCAAAATTTCGAAGTCTAGCATAGCTAGGAGTTTTGGAAAACTTATGTCTCCACTAATAATCATTTGCTTAACAATCTATCTGTTCCTATAATCCTCAATTCTCCATTCAAACACAACTATACCCAGTTCATCAAACCACACTTATGAGTTCATAAACTTGCCACAATCATATGAGTTTAAGAACTTGTCCTAGTCAGACCTTTGGCGTCCATTCGCTGAGGGGTTCATAAATATTTCATATAACTATGAGTCACGAACGTAACATAATTATGAGTTTTAATAACTCGTACTTAACCTTATATCCTCTACCTATAACCTATCTATCTGTTATACACATGAGAAAGGAATCACCCTTTAACATACATATAGCAAATAGCGCGACACAAACATTTCATAATCCCCACTTAATCCTAACTCTCTTCTCAATACGAATTTCATTTAATCCATATTCATAATCCTTTCCTGAATCTGTACCAATTCATAGTGCAACAGACACGTCAATCTTTGTTGTAAACTTTTCAATCATTAGATTGATTCTTTTCCCCGCTATCACCTTATTAGATCACAGGGTGATCTCATCGTATATAATACGATTCATTTCTATACTATGATCGTTTTATTTTACGATCTCCTATCCCTACACTTTTAGTCTTTTAGACTCTATCTATTCACCACTACTGTTCAACTTTATTATCAGAGTTAGGGAACTCCGTATCTTTACAACTAGCCGAGATTCGTCTTTGAATCTTACCGACTCACTAACTCTATTTGAGTTAGTACTTATCTTAATCACTGCGGTTATTAGTCTCAGGTATTCCTACCTAAGGTTCATAACCAACAACTTTGATACCAACTGTGAGAGCCCCAGATCCGGGTCCCAAATCACCACGGATCTGGTACAATCATTCTATAACTAATGTGGAAGATATAAACATAAATTATTTATACAATAAACTTTACACATTATTCCCCAAGGTCAAGTAACCTTAACTTATACACAATTCATAAACTAACTAACATATAACATTATTATCATACAATACTAATACAAATTAAGCTACACATTTTATCCCAAGCTAAACTTGGCTTTATCCTTTCCTGTATCCGAACGTATCCGCCTTATCTGTAATGTTTATCATGATATAGCAAGGGTGAGCATGAAGGTTGCCTAACAAGTTTAAATTTTGTTTAAAGATATATCATGATTGAAAGAATTGGAATAAAAAGCTAGCTTTAATTCAACAATATAGTTGTGAATTTAGCATGAACAAACTTTTGACTGAACAAACATTGGACATGAACATATATATATATATATATATATATATATATATATATATATATATATATTATAAAGATTTGTTTTATTTGATTATTATATTATTATTTGAAAATCAGGCGTATTTGAAATTGAAAAGTTCAGCCCGTGATCGTTTTGTCTAAAATTTTACTGTTGGACCGTGAATTTTTTTTTTCATATAGTGTCCTTTCCATTCTCCTATAAATAGGATGCTTAGTTAGAATTGAAAATCACACCAGAATCAGAGAATTCTTCTTCTATAATATTGATCGTATTTCTTTCAAGTTTTAGAAAGCTTTGAGTGTAGAAAATAGTGAAAGTTTTCTTCAAGAATATCCCCGCCCTACCTGTAATAACCCGATATTTTCTATATAATTAAATAAGAAATTTTGTGTATAATTTTTTTTTTATTTATAGGTGAGAATATGTGCCAGGTAATGTGTATGTATATTTGTGATAAATAAAAATATATTTATTACATGAATAATTATGAATAATTTTATTTTAGAATTATTGATCATTATAAATTATATTCTTATAATATTTAATTTTATAATAGAAATGTTTTTATTAATTATTTTCCATGAAAATATGATTTTATATTATTTAAATAATATATGGAATTATTTTAGAATTATTATAATAATTATTTTATTATATGAATTTATTTGAATAATTAAGTTAATTAATTAACTTAATTAATAATGTTATATATGATGTATAAATCGATATGGAATCCAAATTCTAATTTTTGATTTTGATCAAGGAATGAGAATAATAATATTATATTATTATTTGTCAGTATTATAGATATGTAAGTTATATGTGTAAAGTTAATGTGCGGAATAATTTTAATGTATTATGACCAAACCCTAATAATATTTATAAATCCTAATTTGCTTATGGTAAACCCTAATTGCTAAATTGGAAAGTGTAATGCTAATTAGTGTCTCCGAAATCTAATTAGCAAAGTGCTAAGTAATTAAAAACCTAATTGATTAAGAAACCCTAATTATAATTTTTAGAAACTAAATTTTTTATTTTAAACCTTAAATTAAAATCCTACAATTTTTGTGCTACACCTTAGGGTTAAACCCTAAAGGTTAAACCCTAAGGGTTTGACAAATTACTAGTTTGCCATTAAATTGAAAAGCCAAATGACAAACATACCGTTCTTGCATTATTTAAGGTAACTTGTAAATCTAGCAAAGATAGAGTTGTTCAACCACTCTCACTAACCCTAAGTGCTCTAAATATGATACATACTAGTATTATATATCAGCCAACTTCATTTCATGTAATATATATAGAGATCAAGAGAGAGAAATTTTATTTATGAGCCACATTTGTACACAAACTCCTTACCAACTCTTTCTCTTCCAAAACCCACGAAATGTTGTAGTATATCAGTCCCATATTGAAGCCCCACTAACACACTTAACCAAATCAGTAGCCAGAATCAAGAATTGATGCATAAAGGTATAAAATCCTAAGTCAAAATTTTGATCTTGTATGCTATAATAGATTTGTGGTTTTTATGTTTAATCATGTTGAATAAGGTGTTAATAGATGATCTAGGTTGCTAGATGTTAGATCCATAACATCTAGAGGCTCATATTTGATGATTTTCCAAATCTGGAAATTTTTGAAAAGGAGGGTCTGATAATGAATGTCAGGTCCTATAGATCTTAGTAGGTTATGTATTTGTGTTGTTTAAAGGTTTGATCTTGTTGTATGCTGTGAGATCTGTGTTCTGGAACTTGTAGTAGGACCAGATCATATATAGGTTGTAAGATATTCGTGGTCAAAGTCAGTTGACCGACCACGAAAATTAAAAATTTGGGCAGCCCAGATTTCTCAAGTGGCTCTGAAATGATTTTCAAAGCCTCTGATCTTACAGATATTCGATGTTTTGGCCAAGTTATTATTTTGTTATTGTAGTCTGACATGAGGACTACACATCCATGCTTTTATACTACACAGATCATGATCAGAATAAAGATTAATCACGGTCAAACATTGGTTGACCAACTGCCTGCACTACAAAAAAATGGGCCTTTAGCAACGATTTTTCGGGCAACGACTTTATAAGTCTTTGCTAAAAGTATATGTTTAGCAACGAAATTTGTCCTTCGTTGCAGATTGTGTAAGGCTTTCACTTTTTACAATGAAATTCATAAGTCGTTGCAAAATTTCGTTGCTAATTCATTGGCGGGAAAAAATTTCGTTAGAAATTCATTGCAAAATTTTCGGCCACTTGATTTCCCGTCATCGTGGACTACGAAAGTTTTTTTATTGCTAAAAATGGGGTTCTAGCAATGATTTTTCGGGTAACGACTTTATAAGTCGTTGCTAAAAGTGTATTTTTAGCAACGAAACCTGTCCTTCGTTGCAGATTGTGTCAGGCTTTCACTTTTTGCAACGAAATTCATAAGTCGTTGCAAAATTTGAAAACAAAATTCGTTAGAAATTCGTTGTAAAATATCTAACCACTTGATTTCTCCTCATCGTGGGCAACGAAAGTTTTTTTATTGCTATATTTCGTTGCTTAATATGGACCACATTCATTGGCAACAATTTTTATTTTCGTTGCATATTTTATACAACTTTTTGTAACGACAATTAAAATGTTGCCTTAAATTAAGATAATCCCAATAAGCATATTTTTGTAAGACCATATTCGGTATTCGGAGAATTGCCAAAAAAATATTAGTATTTAGTATTTAAAAATTATGTCCAAATGTGGAACATATTTGTTTCAATTTTTTATTCGAATAAACAAATTATTCAAATATTCGAATTCAAATGTGAATCACCTATTAAACAATTTATTCAATTTATTTATAAAAATTAAAAATAATAAAATATTGACCAATTACTAAAAAATCAAAACCATTTAAAGTTGTAAAAATACATATCATAAATGGGAGACATATCAAATACATCATCATTAATAATTGATCATAAAAATCAATTAAAATTTACTCATATAAATTGTACGTATAAGCTATATAAATTGTACTTATAAGTTGTTCCATATTATTTAATTTATTTTTTGCTAAATTTAAATGTATATAAAAGAAAAGAGATACATATACTTAGGGGCATTCCCCAGATCGATCCAAAATATAAAGAAAGGGAACTCAACATGACAAACAGTGAAACTCAGATTCTAAAACAATAGAAGAGCATAAGGCCAAAAAAGAGCAAACGAGCATTGCATTGGACTTCAAGAACACTGCAGAGCATCTGACCAACAAAACAATAAACAATATTATAGCCCAAATAGGTTTGCAAAGCAGTAGCACACCAAGAAACAAACGAGTTGCATAGCAGAAACACATAGCAGGAGCATTCATCGGCAACCATTTTTTTTCGTTGCGCATTTAATACATTTTTTTTGCAACGACTAGTAAATTGTTGCCCAAAATTAAGACAAACCCAATAAACATGCTTTTTTCCCCCAAAACGCATCATTTTTCATTTAAATTTTTTTATTTATTTGGACACAATTTTATACAGTGAAATTTTTCACTACGTCCATCCCAAAATAAATGTCCAGTTTTATTTTCTTAAAGTTATAAATTTTGAAATTAAAATTGAGCACATATAGATATATTTTCTAATTTACAAAAATTAAAGTTTGTAGTTAATTAGATGTAGTTTATAATGATCATATTTGCACACTTATAATTTTCAAAAAAAATATAATTAATTTCTAAAATAATTTATATGACTTTTTCTCGTAACTCGTTATTTTACATATATACTTTTTAACAAGGGATGGGCAAGGAATCAAAATCACTCCTGAAATTGCACCAAAAATCGACTAAACTACACCGATTAAGTCACGCCAATGGTTCCGGCATAGACCAATTAAGTTGCACCAATGGTGTGTAAGTGGGTTAAATGCAAAGTCGATCACTAAACTTTAGTGGTTTTTGGGTATTGAGTCCTTTTCTTCCGGTCAACGCAAACTGAGCCCCTTTCTATTAGAAAATTTGGACTTTGAACCCCCAAGCGTTACATGTGCGTTGACCTAATGACGTGTCACACGTGGTGGGCATTTTTTAATTGTAATTTTACACGTGGCAGATCTGACGTGGCTTCTTTCAAATTTTTTCCAAAAATATGTCTTTCCACTGGTTCGAACTCACAACCTCAAGTTTAAAACCTTGGTCATATGACCACTATCCCAAAATAGGTATACATCACCCATTACGAGTTGTCAATACATGATGCAATACAGAAACAACTACAACTTTATTATTACAATAGTAAAAGCTGAGTTTGAATACAAATATTATCTTCTAGACAATATCTATACCCAAATAAATCCTCATCACATTTATTGATACATTATTTTACAAAAATGGTGAGGACTACTAAACAACTCTCTCTATAACCATCATTCCATACCCCAGGCTAAATACTACTTTACATTCTAGCCTCTACGAGAAGAAAATGGAACAAAAAGGAAAAGGGTGAGCTCAACTAGCCCGATAAAGAATATTATGACTAAGATAATATACAACAAATTATCGTTAGTCTTCAACGAGAGAAAAAAATCTAATAGAATACAATAGACAACAAGTTTTAAATCAATATTAGCATGCGAAAATAATAATTCATTAGAAGAGTTAAGTAGAGAATGCAAACTACTATCTTACATGTATGAATTTAAAGTTCATCGTCTCTATCTTTTATCCTGTAACATCAATCAATATATATACGAATCAAATATTCATCTTTGCACTACTGGCCAAAGATATTCATCGATTAGTCATGTTCATCTAAACACTGTTCATCTTTGCACTACGGGCCAAAGATATTCATCAAAATCATTCATCTTTTACTTTCTGGGCCAAAGATATTCAATAATATCATCATTTAAGGCGAGGATGATGAAAAATATTTTTAAAAGCGAATCCGATGAAACAAAATGACAAGGATTAAGGATTACGGATTAACTTTGTTTTATCCACGTCCAAAAATACCTCAAAAATAATCATAGTGGTGTAAAATTCAAGAATGATCAAAACATGGATACAATCAAAGCTAGTATCCTGAATAGATATTTTAGACGAAAAAAGAAAATTTTCATTTTTTCGATGAATAGTCTTAGTATTAAGTGAATAGTAATGCATAGTATCGTGAATAGTGTCATATCGTATCGTGAATAGTAACCCCAGACACTAAAAGTTCCAAATTTGATTAAAAAGTTCGAGATCAATACTTGACATAATGATATTAGAATAAATAATATCATTAAAAAATAATATCCACTTACCTCGAAGATCGGTACTTCTAGTTGAAACAGGATATAGGCTATGACTTGAACTTGCACAAGTATAGCAATACTCAAAATATACTCAAAATACTCACAAGAATAAACTCGATAATATAGAGAGAAAACTTTGATTTACGGTGTGATTTTCAATTCTAACCTAAGCACCTATTTATAGGAAAATGCTTAGAACACCAAAGTAGAAAATTTAATAAAATAATATTATATATTTTTTTTTCAAAGTCATCGCATACTACCATTCAGCCACAACATCATACATGCACACTCAAACATTAAAAACGTTTTTCATATTAAAAATATTTTAAACTTCCAAAATTAATTATTTGAACTTGAAACTTCAATAATTCATAATAAATAGCTCTTTTATCAGAAAATTCGAATCTCGCGAGTTTTTATAGGAAATTCAATTCTCTACAACTTTGCGAAGAAGAAAGTTTTTCCAAATTCAAACAGAAAATTGACCAAAAATCCATAAGCGGGCGATTTTACAATTATAATCAAATTTGATCGAGAAATGGGGTCCACAAGCATGTTTAACATGTTTTAAACATTTATTGCAACAAAAATACTCTTTCTTCTCGTATACTCATATATCACACATTCATTGTAAAAATATCACCATTATTATATTATTAAAAATATAATAATATATTTAAATAATTATTTTATCGAGAAAAAGATAAAATTTTAATTTTCAACAATTGTCACATTAAAAAAATTTTCTCCATCTATATCCACATAAAATCAATATTTTCCTCATCATATGAATCAATAATTAATTATTCACAAATAATATTACGAGAATCACAATATTGACAACGAGTGGTTCGGGAAGAGGGGCTTTCAATAAAAATTTCTCCTTCTTGGCGCTTGATTAGGTGACCAAACCTCTCCTTAGATGAGAACTTTCTAGACATTGCCAATAATGTTATCTAATAATATTATTAGATAATATGAATTATTGCTTCGATAATGAAAAATCTTGTGTAATGACAATTATTGAAACAACGATAATATAAAATATCAACACAACAATTATTGAATCAATAAAATAAAATCTTTGAGCGATAATTCTTTGTAACAATTATTGAGTAGTGCCTTCTTACGTAAGAATCAATAATTGGTGCAATCTTGTGTCTTCTTGTGTTTTAACCATAGAGTATTTTAACGATATTAACGATTAAATTGCGTAACAACTCATGCCAGTTATTTTAAACAACTTATATTTGTCGTTTTCTTCATCGAATCGCTTTTCAGTTATGGGGCCCACACATGGGTGCTTGTGTCGTAAATGCGAATATTCCCAAGCGATCAGAATATTCCACGACCAAAACGAATATTCCCAAACAACAATGAATATTTTATAACCACTTGCTTATTTTGAAATATTTGCGTATTTTACCCATAACTATCCACATTAATCAAATCAACCCTTACTATTTCAAAATAATAAATAGAGGAAAATAAATTTCATTTATTAATTATTTGAGGTCTTACAACCTCCCCTCCTTATGAAATTTAGTCCTCGAAATTGGCGTACGTATACAGTGTTTTTGAAGATGAGGATACCTCGCTTTCATTTCCGTTTCCAACTCCCGGTCATTTCCTCAATAGCATGATTCCTCCACAAAACTTTAACTTGTGGTATGACCTTTGTCGTGGGACATGCTCCTTCTATCCAAGATCTTGTGGTACCTCTTAAATGCGTTAAGTCTTGACTATCTCGTCCGGTTCTAACTCTATAACGTGGTTGGGTCTTTCACATATTTACGAAATGCGGATATATGAAACACATTATGAACACGAGACATACTTCGGAGAAACAGCGAGTCTATAGGCTACATTTCCTACTCGGTCAAGAATTTGAAATGGACCAATAAATGCGTGGATTGAGCTTTCCTCTCTTCCCAAATCTTGTAACTCCCTTCCATGGAGCAACTCATGACAATACATGATCCCCATACTAAATTCCACGTCCTTTCGATGAAGATCCGCATAACTCTTTTGTCGATCTTGTGCCGTTTGTATCGTTGTCGAATCATTTGGATCTTTTCGGTGATCATACGTACTAACTTCGGGTCCCAACAATGTTGCTTCACCCACCTCATCCCAACATATTGGAAGCGACACTTTCGTCCATATAATGCTTCAAATGGAGCCACACCTATACTTGCACGATAAGCTTTGTTGTTGTGGGAGAATTCCACCAATGGTAAATACTTATCCCAAGCGCCCTTGAAGTCTAGGACCACGAGTCTTAATAGATCTTCAAGAGTTTGAATAGTCCTCTCGATTGTCCGTCCGTTTGAGGATGGTATGCGAAGCCCAGATAAATAAATCCGTGCCCATAGCTTTTTGCAAGCTAACCCAAAATCTTGAAGTGAATCTTGGGTCACGATCCGAAACTATGGATCTTGGCATGCCATGCAACCTCACAATCTCATTTACATATATACTAGCAAGGCGTTCAAGGAATAAGTCTCCGTGTCGGCAAAAATGAAGCGAACTTGGTTAATCTATCAACAATAACCCAAATGGCATTGATGCCTTGAAAGCCGTAGGAAGACCCATAATGAAATCCATGGTAATGTGTTCCCACTTCCATTTGGAATCTCAAGTGGTTGCAATGGACCCTTAGGTACTAGATGCTCGCCTTTACCGTTGACAAGTTAAACACATCGAGATAAACTTTGCAATCTCTCTCTTCATATTGTTCCACCAAAATGTATGTCGAAGATCACGATACATTTAGTACTTCGAGATGGATTGCAAATGGTGTATTGTGTGCCTCCATCATAATCTTGTACTTCAAATCAGTCGTTAGGAACACAAAGTGCAGAGTGGACTCAAAGTATTCCTTCTTCATCAATTCTAAGCTTAGGAATAGCACCTTCTTGTACTTTCTTCTTCATACGCATCGACTCTCGGGTTGGGTGGCTTGAGCAACCTTAACTTTTTCTATTAAAGTTGGCTCTGTCGTATACTTGACATCATCGCACTCATTCACGCATATGATCTTCTACTCAGCGCGTCGGCTACCACGTTAAACTTTTCGGGATGGTATTGAATAGTGTGGTCGTAGTCTTTCAATAGCTCGAGCCAGCGTCATTTGCCGCATGTTGAGTTCTTTTTGTGTGAAGAAATATTTGAGGCTTTTATGGTGCGAATATATCTCCACTTTCTCCCCATATAGATAGTGCCTCCGATCTTTAAGCGCTTGAAAGCATTTGCTTTGCCAACTCTAGATCATGAGTAGGATAATTCCTCTCATATTCTTTAAGTTGTCGCGAGGCATAGGCTATGACTTTTTCCACGTTGCATGAGAACACATCCTAACCCTTTGCACGAAGCATCATTTGTAGATAACAAATCCATCCGTGCCGGATGGTATTGTTAGAAACAGTGCCAGAAATAAGTCTCCTCTTAAGCTCTTGGAAACTCTTCTCGCATTCCTCGCTCCATCAAATTTTATATCTTTAAAGTCAATTGAGTTAATGGAATAGCGATTAGAAAACCCTTCCACGAATCTCCGATAATAACCGGCTAAAGCCCGAGCTCGTGCTTGATCCACCGTCTTGGTTGCTCCCAACTTTGTATTGCTTCAATCTTGGCGGATCAACGGATACTCCATGTTTTGACACCACGTGCCCAAGAAATGCTACTTCCTCAAGCGAACTTCGCATTTCTTTAACTTGGCATATAACTTGTTTTCACGAAGCCTTTGGAGTACCGACTTCAAATGGTGCTCATGATTTTCCGACTTTTGGAATATATGAGGATGTCATCAATAAAAACAACAACAAAGATCCAAATATTCCTTGAATACTCGGTTCATCATATCCATGAAAGCGCAGAGAGCATTAGTCGATCAAAAGACATGACTAGGAATTCATAATGCCGTCTGCAGGAGTTCTAAAAAGCGGTCTTTGGAATATCCTCGATTCTAATCTTGGTGATGATATCGAGCGAAGATCGATTTTGAAAAAAATTGTGCTCCTTACAGCTGGTCAAACAAGTCATCAATCGAGGTGAGGATACCTATTCTTGATGGTGACATGGTTCAATTCAGATAGTCGATACAAAATCGCATACTCCGTCTCTTTCTTCTTTCTGAATAAAGCAGGGAGCACCCCGAGGAGATGTACTAGGGCGAATGAAACCGATGTCCAACAATTCACTGTAGTTGGACCTTTAACTCTGAAAGTTCAATAGGAGCCATTCGATATGGGGTTTTAGAAATGGGCTTTGTGCGGGTTCAAGATCAATAAAGAATTCAACTTCACGTTACGGGGTAGGCAGGAAGTTCTTGAAAATCGTCGGAAAGTCGAATAACAACGGGAATATTATTCAAATTTGGCGTGTCTTTATTCAAATCCATAACATGGGCTAAGAAAGCTTGACATCCGTTTTTCAATAAGCGAATAGCTTTATGATTAGATATGGCGGTGATTGATTTTAATGGTTTAGTTGCTTGAATTAAATACAACGGGTTGGTTAGGAATATGAAAACTAACAACCTTACGAAAACAATCAATTTTGGCATGATGAGTAGTTAACCAATCAATCCCTAAAATCACATCAAAAGCAAGTATCTTTAAAGAGATAAGGTCAGCGGGTAAGGTGATGGTGCCAACTTGAATCAAACAAGATTTATAAGCGATGGATGTGATGAAAGTTTCTCTAACGGAGTTTCCACGAGATAGGTCAAAGTCTAATTTCTCGGAGTCAAGTTTAAGCGTTGAGCACAAGTAGGAGAGATAAATGAATGGGTAGCACCGGTATCAAGTAAAGGTATAAACTTCAGAAATTTATAAATAGCTTACCGTGATCACCTCGTTTGGGTTCCTCGCATTTTGACCGATCACAACAAAGCGCTCTTCCGAGAACAGTTGACTTTGACTTTTACGGGACGATCTTTTGAGTCACCGTCCCCATTGAACTAGGTTTTGCTTCTCTGCGTACAATCTCGGCGATATGTCCTTCCTTTCCACAATTATAGCATACCTTGAAGCTGTTGTGGGCGGTTTGGGTGATATGTCCCTCTTTTCGCATTTGTAGCATATAATGGGTGGTCGTTCTCCTCCCTTAGAACCGATTCTTCTTTGGTCTTTGTCGTCTTCACATAGTCGTTGTTGAATCTCCTCTTTTAAAATCTCCTCCCGATTAAACTTCTTCTATTCTCATGGCCATGATTACCACCGTGGTTACCATTTTTGTCCGTCTTTTTCTTTCTCCGTTTGGTTATCGTTGTTTTGTTGACTACCATCTCGGTATGATCCTCAGGTTGTGGTCCCTCGGTTGGCCGTACTCGTTATCTCGCTCTAATAATTGAGCCTGTTTTACAACATCTGAATAGAGAAAATTTATGAGAAATGAGATCTTGGCGTATCTTGGGTTTCAAACCTCTAAGAAACATCCGCGTCATCGTTCCTCATTCTCCACCAAATGAGGTGCAAACACGGATAACTCTGCAAACTTTGCCTCGTCTTTGGACAAAATCATGTTATTTTGCTCTAATCTAATAAACTCCACTTCCTTCATATAGCGAACACTTTCGGGAAAGTATTTGTCATTAAATAGTTCTGAAATGTCTCCCAAGACATCTTTGAGTCTTGGTGGATGGAGTGCAACTTCACAGACTCCCACCGATGATGCGCCTCACCATACGGAACATAAAGGTGGCGAATGGAACCTTCATTCCTCCGTGCATCCCAAGACATCGAATATCTTGGTAATTTGCTTGACCCATGTTTCCGCCATGATCGGATCTGGCTTTCCCTTAAATTACGGTGGTCCCACTCTTTGAAGCTGCTTGGTTTGTGACAACTTGTGAATTACTATCATTTCCTCCTGTATTTTGAACACGAGTCTCCTAAATGCGATTTTTGCATGAGCGCTAAAAAAGCTTCTAAACATCCCCGTTCATCATCTGCTTTCGGTGGTGTTGTTCACGGGAGGAACATTGCCCGACTGTTGCGTTCTCCTCGTTGGTGAGTCTGAGCGTCTCCACGGTCTCATTTCCCTTTATTAATATTCTCGATTCGACATTCTCAAATCTTTGTCATAAAACAAGGGTTAATTAAGCAAATCAATATATCACATAATATCCTATATCTTGACCAACTAACAAATAAGCTTAGGTAGGACACCTTAGCGAAGGATTTACTCGTCTCTCCCTCTCTAGTTCTATTCCCGATCTCATGGAGAGATCATATCCTAAGCTACGATACCAAGCTGTGGCGCCCCCCAAAATAGGTATACATCACCCATTACGAGTTGTCAATACATGATGCGAAACAACTACAACTTTATTATTACAATAGTAAAAGCGTGAGTTTGAATACAAATATTATCTTCTAGACAATATCTATACCCAAATAAATCCTCATCACATTTATTGATACATTATTTTACAAAAATGGTGAGGACTACTAAACAACTCTCTCTATAACCATCATTCCATACCCAGAGGCTAAATACTATTTACATTCTAGCCTCTGAGAGAAAAAAATGGAACAAAAAGGAAAAGGGTGAGCTCAACTAGCCCGATAAAGAATATTATGACTAAGATAATATACAACAAATTATCGTTAGTCTTCACGAGGAAAAAATCTAATAGAATACAATAGACAACAAGTTTTAAATCAATATTACATGAAAATAATAATTCATTAGAAGAGTTAAGTAGAGAATGCAAACTACTATCTTACATGTATGAATTTAAAGTTCATCGTCTATCTTTTATCCTGTAAACATCAATCAATATATATACGGAATCAAATATTCATCTTTTACTTTCTGAGCCAAAGATATTCATCGATTAGTCATGTTCATCTAAACACTGTTCATCTTTTTGCACTACACTGGGCCAAAGATATTCATCAAAATCATTCATCTTTTACTACTGGGCCAAAGATATTCAATAATATCATCATTTAAGGCGAGGATGATGAAAAATATTTTTTAAAAAAGCGAATCCGATGAAACAAAATGACAAGGATTAAGGATTACGGATTAGTACTTTGTTTTATCCACGTCCAAAAATACCTCAAAAATAATCATAGTGGTGTAAAATTCAAGAATGATCAAAACATGGATACAATCAAAGCTAGTATCACAATATAGATATTTTGAGACGAAAAGAAAAATTTTCATTTTTTATGAATAGTAGTATTATATATTGAATAATAATACCCGTATCGTGAATAGTCTAGTATCGTGAATAGTAACTCAAACACTAAAAGTTCCAAATTTGATTAAAAAGTTCGGATCAATACTTGACATAATGATATTAGAATAAATAATATCATTAAAAAATAATATCCACTTACCTCGAAAGATCGGTACTTCTAAATTTGAAACAGGATATAGGCTATGACTTGAACTTGCATAGTATAGCAATACTCAAAATATACTCAAAATACTCACAAGAATAAACTCGATAATATAGAGAGAAAACTTGATTTACGGTGTGATTTTCAAATTCTAACCTAAGCACCTATTTATAGGAAAATGCTTAGAACACAAAAATAGAAAATTTAATAAAATATTAATATATTTTTTTTTCAAAGTCATACGCCCTACCGACCCAAAACATCAAGACCCACATGCCCAAAACATTAAAAAAACGTTTTTTTCTAATTAAAATATTTTAAACTTCAAAAATTAATTATTTGAACTTGAAACTTCAATAATTCATAATAAATAGCTCTTTTATCGAAAAATTCGAATCTCGCGAGTTTTTATAGGAAATTCAATTCTCTACAACTTTACGGAAGAAAGTTTTTCCAAATTCCAAGCAAAAATTGGCCAAAAATCCATAAGCGGGCGATTTTACTGAGTATAATCAAATTTCGATCGAGAAATGGGGTCCACAGACATGTTTAACATGTTTTAAACATTTATTGCAACAAAAATACTCTTTCTCCTCGTATACTCATATATCACACATTCATTGTAAAAATATCACCATTATTATATTATTAAAAATATAATAATATATTTAAATAATTATTTTATCGAGAAAAAGATAAAATTTTAATTTTCAACAATTGTCACATTAAAAATTTTCTCCATCTATATCCACATAAAATCAATATTTTCCTCATCATATAAATCAA
Organism: Panax ginseng; assembly: GCA_020205605.1. Classification (NCBI taxonomy): domain Eukaryota; kingdom Viridiplantae; phylum Streptophyta; class Magnoliopsida; order Apiales; family Araliaceae; genus Panax; species Panax ginseng. The sequence goes on along the minus strand of CM035128.1, from coordinate 70,345,830 downwards.
TAATTAATTATTCACAAATAATATTACGAAATCACAATATTGACAACGAGGCGGTTCCCGGGAAGAGGGGCTTTCGATAAAATTTCTCCTTCTTGGCGGCGCAATTAGGTGACCAAACCTCTCCTTAGAAGCGAACTTTCTAGACATTGCCAATAATGTTATCTAATAATATTATTCGGATAATATGAATTATTGCTTCGATAATGAAAATCTTTGTGTAGTGACAATTATTGAAACAACGATAATATAAAATATCAACACAACAATTATTGAATCAATAAAATAAAATCTTTGAGCGATAATTCTTTGTAACAATTATTGAGTAGTGCCTTCTTACGTAAGAATCAATAATTGGTGCAATCTGGTATCTTCTTGTCTTCTTTCTTGTGTTTAACCACCAGTATTTTAACGATTATTAGCGGTAACAACTACTGTAGTTATTTTTAAACAACTTATATTTGTCGTTTTCTTCATCCAATCGCTTTCCGTTATATGGGGCCCACATTATGCTTGCTTGTGTCAAATGCGAATATTCCCAAGCGATCTGATATTCCACGACCAAACGAATATTCCCAAACAACAATGAATATTTTATAACCACTTGCTTATTTTGAAATATTTGCGTATTTTACCCATAACTATCCACATTAATCAAATCAACCCTTACTATTTCAAAATAATAAATAGAGGAAAATAAATTTCATTTATTAATTATTTGGGGTCTTACCAATAATAATAATAATAATAATAATAATAATAATAATAATAATAGTACTAGTACTACTACTACTACTACTACTACTACTAATAATAATAATAATAATAATAATAATAATAATAATAATAATAGGAAATGGTCATTAGAAGTAGAAGACAAAAGAGAATTAAGGCTTTATTTTCCAAGAAGATGTGGAATTAAATAAATTTAATGATGTTATGAAATAATTGTGATCTATGGTTGATTAATTTTGCACTATTATTGAATCAATAATCAAATATAAGAACACAAGCATTTACATGGTTCAACAAGTAATTGCCTAGGTCTATGCAAATCAAAATGTACCGTAATAGAAATATGGAGATACATACAAGCCCCTCACTTCATCTCTTGTTGAATTGTTGTTGTTGTTGTTGTTGTTGTCAGTACTATTATTATTATTATTATTATTATTATTGTTGTTGTTGTTGTTGTTGTTGTTGTTGTTGTTGTTGTTGTTGTTATTATTATTATTATTATTAGTAGTAGTAGTAGTAGTAGTACTATTATTATTATGGTATATAGTGAAGGAGAAGAAAGGAATATATGGGGGAAATCTCATGTTTTGATATAAATATTAATCCTTACAAGTTATTAACAATTAACTTGTGTTGCTCCAGTTGTCAAATGACTAAAGTTTCAAATAATAGGTCGCAGGTTCAAATCTAAGGAGAAGTAATTTTTGACAATTTATTTTATAAAATGATAATCTTTACTTAAAATTTTATTTTTCCTAATTATTTTGTAATATTAATTAAAAATGTAATTACTTGATAATAAAAGTAAGGATATGTTAAAAATTTTATGGTATTTTGTAGTAATAAAAAAATAAAAGAGTATTTTTAATATTTTTCAAAAAAATGATGGATAATTTATGATTATGGACTTAAATAAATATTTTTCAAGTAAATATTTTTATAAATAAATAATAACTATATACAATATTTTTCAAATTAAATTTGTATCTAGAATAATAATTTGAAATGTATTATTATTATTTTTTAATTTATAATAATTTAAGATGTGAAAATGAAACACACACGACTATCATTACGTAACAAGAGTTTTTTTATAACAATTCTTCCATTACATTTTATAATGAAAATAATTTACATTCAATCCAAATTTCCCCATTACCCACGCAATTAATGCACGCCTAATGATTTTCTTCCTAAAAGTAACCACT